>JASVEL010005759.1:0-142269 GCA_032618575.1 Nicotiana noctiflora
TTTATATTATATTCCGAATTAAGTTAACACATAGGGACAAGTCGGTGTACCTTTGTTCTTTATATTATATCAGAGGTCAAAATGATTTCCTGTCACGACCCCAATCCCGGTCATGATGGCACCCAACACAACTGCTAGGCAAGCCCGACCATTTACACTCTCATCCAGAGCATGAAGCTCAAATCAATTACCTGAATATTAGTATCAACAATAAAACTAAACTGAATAATCACCCAAAGATCTAGGGTCACGAGTCTGGAGCCTCTAACATGATCGGATACAATATCTAAACCAAATACTTAAGTCTGAATAATGTGTATACAAAGGAAAACTGGAATAAGAAGAGATGCCAGGTCCTGCGAACGCCAGCAGCTACCTCAGCAACTCGGATAAATATTGATAAAAGGTGGAGTGCTCATATATCCCTCCTGTGTACCTGAATCTGCACACAAAGGTACAGGGAGTAGGGGTGAGTACTAAGTACTCAGTGAGTAATAAATATATACAAGTAGCTGAAAGTAAGAAATCCACAAAATACCACATAATGAAGCTAAACTACAGTCTGATTCCTCCTACGAACTAGCAACAACAACAGTACATTACCACTATCACAGATAATTCACAGACAAAGATGCAATGCAAAGCACGTAACCGCTACGGCGTGTAGCCCGATCCATTTAACGTCGACGTCGCTCACTGCGGGTTTGTACAGACTCCGGATGGGCTCCTACAGCCCAAGCGCAATACCGCTGCGGCGTGCAGCCCGATCCTCATATCAACCGCTGCGGCGTGCAGCCCGATCCTCATATCAACCGCTGCAGCGTGTAACCCGATCCATCCTCATTCCACAACATACATATGAGTCACACAACAGCTCAACTTATTTATTTCCAGGTTCCAATTCATTTAATTATGAAAATACTTTAATGCTTATTTAATTTTCCAAAACAGATGACTTAGCATTTCAATACGGTGCTTTCAAACCAGGACTGAGATCAGTGATTAATAAATTAGAGCTATCACAAATATAACTATCCCCTAGGGATACTACAGGTCGGCACAAGGCCCCAAACATGGCTTTCAACCCACAAAATATATCTAACACAATGTGCGCTTCAACCGCATATTGCATATTATTCACATCCGGGATGGACTAAGTCTCAATCCCCAGTCACAATCAATCCCGCACCTGCCACGGGGTGCGAGCCACGCCCTACTAGCGTCACAATGTGCTAAGCCGGGGTTTCGAACCCTCAGGCTACCATATACACTAACTACTCACCTCTAGCCGGCCGTGGACTCGTCCGCGATACCTTTTCCCTTCAAATTCGATGCCTCGTGCATCAAATCTAGTCGAAACCACAATAATAACATAAATATGGGTCAAAAAAATATAATCCAATCAAAATTACTCGAAAAATGCAACAATTCACGAAGTTGGTAAAACTCGAGCCTCGAGCCCACTTCTCAAAAAATTCAGAAAATCATACCAACGGATTCCTCGTCTTTCCACGAGTACGTGCATAGAAAATTTATCGAAATCGGAGTTCAAATAGCCTTTCAAAACCCAAAAATTCGTTTTCATGATTTAGGCCCTAGTTCTTCACAAATTTTACCAATTTCTGGAATTTTGTTGTTGATTCTAACATAAAATCATGTTTTTGAGTCAAGAAACTTACCTCCAGCGATTATCCATTGATTTCTCTCTTAATAATCGTCTCAGAAGCTTCTTCCCGTTTTAAAATTGGAAGAAAACTCGACCTACTCATTATAGGTATACTGTTCACGCGTTTTACTGCTCCCAATGGATTCCTTGTGAAATTCTAATGAATATAGGCTTTTGAATCAATCAATTTGACCTTATAATGAAGGATATATGTAGGTTTTAAGATTTGCAAATAGTGCAGGTTTTTAATACGCTGTCAGAGGCAGTTTCGTCATTAACCTGAAAATCTGGGCAACTTTAGTAAAATTGCCATAAAATCCTCATACGATGTCCAAATTGGATGATTCTTTTTGCTACGGGTCCGTAATTACGATACGAATCTAATGCTTCATTTAAAACAGTAACCGGAGCTCATGTGTTCAATATGATATCATTTATGCTTCAAGAAACGATGTCGAAGCATAAGAAACACGAGCATAACGCAACCCAAAAATATCTGAAACACACCCGAGCTCCTCGGGACTGCATACGAACATACTAACATGCCACATATGATCATGCAATCTTATTTTCACTCTCAAAACACCAAAACTAACATCAAAACACCAAATTTACATCGGATTCAAGCCTAAGTTCTTCTAAAAGTTCTGAAACTTTCATTTGATCTAAAACCCGACCTAAACACCTCCGGATGACTTGAAACTTTGCACGCATATCCAAAAGCACCTAATGGAGCTATTACAACTCTCAAAATTCCATTCCGACTCTCGGATGAAAATCTCACCTACCATGCGGAATTCGCCAAAATTCAACCTTAGCCAATTCAAGCCTAATACTGCACCGGACCTCCGAATTCGTTTCCGATTGCTCTCCTAAGTCATACATGATCCCCTGAAACTAGTCGAATCATCAGAATTCATTTCCGAGCTGTCTAACTCATCGGTCAACATTCAGTTGACTTTTCTAACCTATTCTTCTCATAAAGAGGTTTATGGCCTCATTTTTATCTAAATTTCTTCCGATTTGCTTCTAACTTTCCGAACACATATAAATTAGCATATTGAAGTGTTAAATGAAGAAAATGGGGTGATAACTCCCGTAACGTTGGGTCGGGTCGTTACATTCTCCCCAACTTAAACAAATGCTCGTCTTCGAGCGTACCCAGAGTTGTACTAGAAGCAACCCAATAGCTGAATGTCCTTGCCAAGCATATATTCGGGGTGGTACCATGTCACCCTATCTATCATAAGTCCGATAACACAATATAGCTGAACTTCCACAGTCCATCTGAACCATAGACCATATTACACTTTCCGAAATCATATACCAAATCCGACTCCCACGTCTATACTCAGAATACACCCGAACCAACTGTAATAGCCCATACTCGCCACTCCGGATGAGATCTTATGGTGTACCAAACAACCCAATCACTCGAGACGATGGCCTCTAATCGCAACAATTTCCCACGATAACCATATATTACTGAAAAACCTTTCTCGTTAGCTAAAGTCTTGTTCCAATATCTTCATATACTGTCCACGGCAGCTGAAACACAATACATATCGAATCCATTTCTCATGTCATCCATCCATGATTCCATTTCCCTTTTAACTGATACCATAATAGATTTCGGAGCCAAACCTCGATATTACATTTCTAACCAACTGAAGTCACATATGCCCGCACTCATTAATGGCTCCAACGATCATATCAATTATAACACACCGCACTGGTGATATGATACCTCAACACCGGCCTAAGCCACGATGAGCACAACACAGGCTCCAATAAGAAACGTCTGTACATACTCAAATCATGACAACTAACTCAAACACAAAAGCTGTAATTCATCCTCCGTACCATCGTAACATAGGACTGAGATCCAGTCTCGCATTATAGAAATAGAGTACCTGAATTCTCCTTGAAAGGTCATAACATCATATGGCCTTGCCACAACTTATGATTCCATCCAAACACTATTACCCATGAAGCACCTCAAGTCATCTAATCATGCTCAAAACAGTCAGCCACACACAGATCTAGGTCTGAACTCAAGCAATCAATCTCACCCACGGTGAAACAATTAATATACACCATCAAATCTTGTAAAGACACAACCGATGCGCCATTCGCCAAGCGACACCCAACACTGACTTTCCTCAGAGACTAGGAAGTATAGTACGCAAGGTGACCTATAGAAAAAAAAACTATGCTCCATATTACACGGTTGCGGCGTGCAACCAGTTCAAAATGACATACCCGTGGAATCCGATCCAGATACCATTCCTATGGCGGCGTGCCACCCGATCAAAATAACCTGTGGCGGCGTGCCACCCAATCCATGCGTAATCTCGCAAAAGGAAATGCACACCGAGTAAAATTGCTTATTAAAATAAACATATATATATATAGCCTCAAGCTCGGCCACAAGAAACGCATCCTACAAAGTTTCCCCAATATCGGAACTGGATCAATAGTAGAAACCTCTGCACTGGTATCCGCCACGAAGGCCCAGCTGACGAAGCAATACCTACCAGCCGCCCGCTGGTCCTGGGTACAACTACCCTGCTGGAGCATACTCTGATGCACTCTGCTAAGCAATTTGTGCCATTTTCGACATAGTCCATATCACATTCGTCTAGGCAACCTGACTTATGGCAACCAGTCTGCAATCAAGTCTCATACCCTAAATTCATCCTATCAAGCTAAGAGAGAGCCACTAGGGCTTCCAATTTCCAATGGTTGCTAAACGGTGCCGATACACACGATATACAACCATTGCATAGGTGGATTACGAGGACTTCTAGTCTCCATTACCTATATAACACATGAATCACTATGCCTGATCCCACACTCCACTGTGCGAATACATAACACACATCAAACATCCATTCATACCACGAGAGTCATTCAGAAATTTCCCTATGCCATCATCAACTCAATCATCATAGTCGATCCAACAAGAGAATACCACCATACAACTAGATATTATCAGTTTACAGTACCTTGCCCCTTTTTGACCATATACCCTGCCAAATCACTAGATTAGCAGTATCATTTTTCCTTAATCACTCGAAAGATCGATTCTTAGATCACCTGCAGCTTCCCACGCTGCTCAATAATTTTTAATGACTTCCCATATATTATGAATTGATCTCAAAGCCTTGAACATGCCATTATCAACTTCCCATGACACATCGTATATACCATACCACACTAAGATAACATGGAAACTTCTATCCCTTTCCTACGCCGCAAACATCGACGCACTCTACTAGTCAAGGACCTTCATGATCCCATATAGAAGAAAAGTCATTACACATTCCATGCCTCGCATACCGACAGGAATATACTCACTTTCAAACCACGGTAGAACACATCACAAACTCTTTCTCCCAATCCATTGCATAAGTTTAACTGTCAGGACTGAGTCCTTCTACCCACATCGAGCTACGCAACTGCCAGCACTTAAGAGCTTTGTTGCACAATATCTGCAAGACTCATTACTTCGAACACATACCAACAATTAATCGTATCCTTATCATACCGTTCTGGTTTATTAACAAGTTGCTCCATTTACCCAATTTCCTTTCTGATTCATCTTTAATTTAATATTAGCCTTTACTGTAGCACTACAACATCTCAACTCATGTTACCACATGAGACTCATACACAAGACTACACGGTCTCAGGCTCACAAGCCGTTGAATTCTCTCTCAATGTTTCCCAGAAGTACCACATTCTATAATGCTTTATTTTGAAGAACTTCCTGCGATTTGAAATTTGTTATCATTACATCCTAATACGGATACATAGAATCCCATCATTCACATAACATAACACAAGTCTTGATTCCTTCTAACGAAACAACCATCTTTAGCCATATACACAATCTTAATACACCTGACTGTTACAAGCAAAATCTTGAACACCGCAAAATTATTCTCGGGCGTCATTCACCCTTATTCAATTATAATTCAACTGTCTTATTAAACAGAGCCACTCGTGTTGGAACTCTGGCACCGCAGAACATGATTACATACAGATGCATTTAGCTATATTTCTTTCCTATACACCGAACATTCTTTACCAACAGCAGTTCAAACCATCCTATTATTTCTTCATATCTACGAAGCACCATCACCTTTATCAGAATTTCCAAACATACTTAGAGACAAAATCAACATAGAACACAACAGTGCAATCAGTTAATCAATAACAACCTCCCCAACTTGGCTCGGAGCCATACATCAAAGCACATTTAGCCGCTCATAGCATTCTTTATTCAAATGATACCACAATGTTATAGTGAGATTAAAGTCAAGTCATTTACAAGCTTGACAAAGACTTGAATCATCAGAGACCTTAACCCTTCTGCAATTTTTGCATTTATACACACACCACAGTTAAGCCTACTCTCCGGTGACAGAAATTTTTTCTAAGTCCCAAATTTTCCAAAAATTTCGACAGAGTTTCCTTTGTAATTTGGCCTATCCACCTACCAGAGAATCACCAAAACCATCCTAACAATACATCCAAAACTCAACAAGACATCACAATGTATATCAACAACATTAATCTTAATACTACACGGGTTATATTATCAAAATTGATACATGAACTTGCGCTGCACCTGTTCGAATCATAACATATATCAAATACACTTCAATTACACATTAGAATCAACCCACCTATTTTGCCTCAATCTAGTATTTCAGTACAACACCTTCCACCAAGATATACATAGCATAATCACTTTAGTCTTCCTGAGTCTAAACTCGTTTTACTACACGTCAGGCACTTTACCTTCTAACTAAGTGATATGATAAATATTCACCACGCCCATAGCTTGGGGCTACTCAACAGATTACAATAAGGATCTAACACTTGACAGCTAGTACATTATTAAGCTGCCATTTCCACAGTTAGGGACAATACCGGTCATATAAGTTTCATAATACTAGCTCACAAAATCAGCACCTTGGTGCTCATGTCATAGACAAAGATCTGGCCTCAAGTCCTCCCGACTGGCCCAATATGAACTCATGAAGATTATATCTCGAGCTGAATCAAGTACGCATAATAAGAATTCAAAGAAATGTGAAGTGTTTCCTAAAGGTTTGCAGCCTCCCGAGGATAGATACAGGCGTCCCCGTAACGATCCACGAGACTCTACCAACCGGCTCATGACTCATAGGGCCTAGTAACCTAGGCTTTAATACCAACTTGTAACGACCCCAATCCCAATCGTGATGGCGCCCAACACAACTGCTAGGCAAGCCCGACCATTTACACTCTAATCCCGAGCATGAAGCTCAAATTAATTACCTGAATATTAGTATCAACAATAAAACTAAACTGAATAATCACCCAAAGATCTAGGGTCACGAGTCTAGAGCCTCTAACATGATCGGATACAATATCTAAACCAAATACTTAAGTCTGAATAATGTGTGTACAAAGGAAAACTGGAATAAGAAGAGATGCCAGGTCCTGCGAATGCCAGCAGCTACCTCAGCAAATCGAATAAATACTGATAAAAGCTGGAGTGCTCATATATCCCTCCTGTGTACTTCAATCAGCACACAAAGGTGCATGGAGTAGGGGTGAGTATTAAGTACTCAGTGAGTAATAAATATATACAAGTAGCTAAAAGTAAGAAATCCACAGAATACCACATAATGAAGCTAAACTACAACCCGCTTCCTCCTACGAACTATCAACAACAACAGTACATTACCACTATCACAGATAATTCACAGACAAAGATGCAATGCAAAGCACATAATCGCTACGGCGTGTAGCCCGATCCATTTAACGTTGATGGCGCTCACTGGGGGTGTGTACAGACTCTGGAGGGGCTCCTACAGCCCAAGCGCAATACCGCTGCGGCGTGCAGCCCGATCCTCATATCAACCGCTGCGGCGTGCAGCCCGATCCATCCTCAGTCCACAACATGCATATTAGTCACACAACAGCTCAACTTATTTATTTCCAGGTTCCAATTCATTTAATTATGAAAATACTTTAATGCTTATTTCATTTTCCAAAACAGATGACTTAGCATTTCAATACGGTGCTTTCAAACCAGGACTGAGATCAGTGATTAAGAAATTAGAGCTATCACAAATATAACTATCCCCTAGGGATACTACATGTCGGCACAAGGCCCCAAACATGGCTTATAACCCACAAAATATATCTAACACAATGTGCGCTTCAACCGCATATAGCATATTATTCACATCTGGGATGGACTAAGTCTCAATCCCCAGTCAGAATCAATCCCATACCTGCCACGGGGTGCGAGCCACGCCCTACTAGCGTCACAATGTGCTAAGCCGAGGTTTCGAACCCTCAGGCTACCATATACACTAACTGCTTACCTCTAGCCGGCCGTGGACTCGTCCGCGATACCTTTTCCCTTCAAATTTGATGCCACGTGCGTCAAATCTAGTCGAAACCACAATAATAACATAAATATGGGTCAAAAAAATATAACTCAATCAAAATTACTTGAAAAATGCAACAATTCACGAAGTTGGTAAAACCCGAGCCCCGGGCCCACTTCTAAAAAAATTCCGAAAATCATACCAGCGGATTCCTCGTCTCCCCACGAGTCCGCGCATTGAAAGTTTATCGAAATTGGAGTTCAAATGGCCTTTCAAAACTCAAAAATTCGTTTTCAAGATTTAGGCCCTAGTTCTTCACAAATTCTACCAGTTTCAGGAATTTTGGTGTTGATTCTAACATAAAATAATATTTTTGAGTCAAGAAACTTACCTCCAGTGATTACCCATTGATTTCTCTCTTAATAATCGTCTCAGAAGCTTCTTCCCATTTCAAAATTGGAAGAAAATTCGACCTGCTCATTATAGGTATACTGTTCAATTAATGAATTTAGGCTTTTGAATCACTCAATTTGACTTGAAACTTTGCACACATATCCAAAAGCACCTAATGGAGCTGCTGCAACTCTCAAACTTCCATTCCGACCCTCGGATGAAAATCTCACCTACCATCCGGAATTCGCCAAAATTCAACCTTAGCCAATTCAAGCCTAAAACTACACCGGACCTCCGAATTCGATTTCGATTGCTCTCCTAAGTCATACATGATCCCATGAAACTAGTCGAATCATCAGAATTCAATTCCATGCTGTCTGACTCATCGGTCAACATTCGGTTGACTTTTCTAACCTATTCTTCTCATAAAGAGGTTTATGGCCTCATTTTTATCTAAATTTCTTCCGATTTGCTTCTAACTTTCCGAACACATATAAATTAGCATATTGAAGTGTTAAATGAAGAAAATGGGGCGATAACTCCCGTAACGACGGGTCGGGTCGTTACATTTCCACTCTTTAAGGGAAAAATATTAAATATTTTCAATAGTATAAAGATATATTTGACCCTTTTTAGATTGCTCAATGGACTTCATGCCTAAATATTGTATCTGAGTGACTTTTTGAGTTAAAAGACAATTTGGTTACAGTTTAATAATCCAAATTGTTATGGAATATATTCACCTATGTATCTTACAGATACACTTCATAATCAGTATCATGAAGTGTTTATGATGATGTTAGAATTAATATTACTCCGTGTGTACCCCATTGGACTAATACGATTGTAGTCATAAGACCTTCCATTTATAATCGTGGTTGTTATTTAGTAAATAGCTTCCTGCATATTGTAGTTAGTAATTGACCGTGAATGAATATTAATATTAACAATAAACATCCCTTCGAAAATATTGTAGTAATAGTACCTTCCGTTTAAGCCACGTAGGGAATTCATACATAAAAGGATTCCACGTATTGAATTAAATAAAGTGCAAACAGACTTATGTGCTGTTCAATCATTTCAAAAACTTTAAATGTGCGAAAGCATTTAAAGTACTCTAGTCACTATGCCTATGATTAATCTCATTGCACCAAAAATATATGCCATTTGCAAAAACCTCTACATAGGTTAAATATATAACCTATTATTAGTCAAGACAATATTTTCATATAGCTATGTGGTTATCATTTAGATAATTATAGGGCATTTGACGTGTTATATGTGTTCTTGGTCCTACATTGCTTATATATCAAATGAATCTCATTACTCAAGGATGTTGCAGTTGAAATCATAGAGAAAAGTGTGTATACCAAGTGTTAGCGTACAAGAATCGTGCAAGTCACTACAATTACTTAACCCTGTATGAACTAATTATGAATTGTATATTCAACCGGAGTCCCCATATGTGATTGTTATTATATACATTATTATACCCACATAAGTCTGTTTGCACTTAATTTTGTACTCTCATTTACATCCATACATTATATTCATTGCTTACGTTCTTTGGATGTGTAAGCAATTAAAATACTTTGGGAAGCTGATTCAGGAGTATTATTGGGTTTTGGAAGTTGTAACTGATAGGTTAATTCTCTGTGGGATCGATTCTGGACTTAATTGACCGGATTATATTGACAGCGACCGTTGTTTGGACGTGAATCAATTTTTGACGCCGTTGCCGGGAAATTAACCTATCATTGATACTGTTTAATATCTGGAGGTCCATTTTATTAGTGTAATGATATTAGTTTATATGGTAACTCATAAATTGTGCTATTCCTCCTATTAGTGACTGGTTAACCTGGAATTGGACGTAATAATTTATCTGATGGACCATATGTCTGTGACTGATAAAGTGATTTTAGTATATTCACCTTATGAATTTGGACAACTAAAGCGTACGGAGTTTTTTTCTCTTACGCTTAGGCCTAATCTGTTAATTCGGTAAACCCATATTCATAGTTACAACTATTCAATCGTGTAATGAGCTTATTTAGTGTGTAACAAGGTCCACTAATTATTCAACCACATAAACTAAGTATTTAGGAACAATATATACATACATGTTGTGGATAAGTTTGAGACAAGAGGGGTTGCTCTGATGGTAAGCAACCCCCACTTCCAACCGAGAGGTTGTGAGTTCGAGTCTCCCCAAGAGCAAGGTGAGAAGTTCTTGGAGGGAAGGATGCCGGAGGTCTATTTGGAAACAGCCTCTCTACCCTAGGGTAGGGGTAAGGTCTGCGTACACACTACCCTCCCCAGACCCCACTAAGTGGGATTATACTGGGTTGTTGTTGTTGTTGTTGTTGTTGTGGATAAGTTTGCTTAATTATTAGTTCAATTAGTACAGTTGCACGAATTTTACTGCGTATGATCTGTATACCTTTTACTATGATTGAAAAGGTAAGCAAATGTATGACATGAGGTTAATACCATTTTATAATAGCTATTTATGTCTTGATTACTAGGACTAATATAATATGTCCTTAAGTTGTTATTGGTGATAACTATGAACATATTGATTTAGGCACTTAGGGTGTGTTTGGTACGAAGGAAAATGTTTTCCTAGAAAATGTTTTCATGGAAAATGAGTGATTTTATCACTTATTTTCTCTTGTTTGGTTGGTAAGTGAAAAACATTTTCCGGAAAATATTTTCTATGTTTGGTTAGAGAGTAAAAAATTTTTTTTTTTTGCAACTCTCCTACCCCTCCCCCTCCCCCTCCCACCTCCCCCACCCCTCCCCTTCCCGAAGTATCTAAAAATTGACACAATCTAAAGGAACTAATGTGATGCTTTACTTTTTAACGCAAAAATCGCGTATTTCCGAATCGGTAAATTTATAATTTCTAAACCCGTAAACTTTCGAACTCATAATTTTGGAACTTGTAAAATATTGAGTCTTTAAATGATAAATAATAAAATTAAAAACTGAAAAATATATTTTAAATTTTTTTCCGGGGGGAGGGTGGGGCTGGGGCTGGGGGGGCGGGGGAGGGGGAGGGGGTGGCAGTAAATCGAAAAAAATAAAAATTTAAATTACAAAAAAAAAGTAATTTTTTTGTGGGGGGGTGTGGGGGGAGGGTGGGGTGGGGGTGAGGGGTAGGGAGTGGGGGTGGGTGGTGCAAAAAAATAAGAAAACAGAAATTTAAAATTATAGAAAAAAAATTAAGGTAAAAGAAATTTTTTTGCGGGTTGGGGTGGAGGGGTAGTAGGGTGGATGGTAACGGAAAAAATGAAATTTTTCTAAAAAAAAAAATTGTTTTTTTGGAGAGGGAGTGAGGTGGGTTGGTGAGGGTGAGAATGGTTGAGAAGGAGCTTTGGAAAATGTTTTCCCTTCTTTTGATAAGGAAAACATTTTCCTCCAATTGGAGGAAAATGAATTGATAAGGAAAATGTTTTCCAAAACATTTAAGCTAACCAAACATGGGAAAATTGGAAAATATTTTCCAGAAAATGTTTTCCTTCATACCAAACACACTCTTATTTCGTTTCCTAATACAAAATAAGTTGACAATTTAACCACAATCCGCCGATCTTTTTAATAGACATAATTTTAAAGTTTATACGTTCATACTATGACATTAATATACGTGTCATTATTTAACAATATGAGAATAAATTAACTATTATAGTGTTGTACCTCACCTACTCAATTATCTTATGAATACCCAACATATGTTGTTGGGTATTCATAAGATAAATGAATAGCATAGATATTATCACTATGCTAGATTCTAGGTTATTATGACTTATATATCCAATTCCAATTCCAGGCTAAATAATAAATAGTGTATCTAAATATGCACTCCCTAAAAACACGCGTCATATTGAAGACATATGAGAGCATTTATAATCTATGACTACATGTAATATTGTGTAATGACCCGACCCGTTGTTACGGGAGTTATCGCCCCTTTTTATTCATTTAACACTATAATATGCTAATTATATGTGTTCGGAAAGTTAGAAGCAAATCGGAAGAAATTTAGATAAAAATGAGGCCATAAACCTCTTTATGAGAAGAATATGTTGGAAAAGTCAACCGAATGTTGACCGATGAGTTAGACAGCTCGGAATTGAATTCTGATGATTCGACTAGTTTCGGGGGATCATGTATGACTTAGGAGAGCAATCAGAATCGAATTCGGAGGTCCGGTGTAGTTTTAGGCTTGAATTGGCTAAGGTTGAATTTTGGCGAATTCCGGATGGTAGGTGAGATTTTCATCCAAGGGTCGGAATGGAATTTTGAGAGTTGCAGTAGCTCCATTAGGTAATTTTGGATATGCGTGCAAAGTTTCAAGTCATTCGGAGGTGTTTAGGTTGGGTTTTAGATCAAATGCAAGTTTCGGAAGTTTTAGAAGAACTTAGGCTTGAATCCGCTATAAATTTGGTGTTTTGATGTTAGTTTTGGTGTTTTGAGAGTGAAACTAAGTTTGCATGATCATATGTGGCATGTCAGTATGTTCGTATGCAGTCCCGAGGAGCTCGGGTGAGTTTCAGATAGGTTTGGGTTGCGTTATGCTCGTTTTTCTTATGCCTCGACATCGTTTCTTCAAGCATAAAGGATATCATATTGAACACATGAGCTCCGATTACTGTTTTGAATGAAGCATTGGATCCGTATCGTAATTATGGCAAAAAGGATCATCGAATTTGGACATCGTATGAGGATTTTATGGTCATTTTACTAAAATTGCCTAGATTTTCAGGTTAATGACAAAACTGCCCCTGACGGCGTATTAAAAACCTACACTATTTGTAAATCCTAAAACCTACATATCTCATTCATTATAAGGTCAAATTGAGTGATTCAACAGCCTAAATTCATTATAATTTCACAAGAAATCCATTGGGAGCAGTAAAACGCGTGAACAGTATACCTATAATAAGCAAGTCGAGTTTTCTTCAAATTTTGGAATGGGAAGAAGCTTCTGAGGCGATTTTTAAGAGATAATTTGTGGGATTTCATCAGGTAAGAGTTTTTTGAATCAAAAACATGATTTTATGCTAGAATCAACACCAAAATTCCTGAAATTGGGTAAATTTGCGAAGAACTAGGGCCTAAATCATGAAAACGAATTTTTGGGTTTTGAAAGGCCATTCGAACTCCGATTTCGATAAATTTTATATGCACGGACTCGTGGTGAGACAAGAAATCCGTTAGTGTAAATTTCAGAATTTTTCGAGAAGCGGGCCTGGGGTTCGGGTTTGTAACGACCCGGACGGTCGTTTTAGAAAATTACGCCCCGAACCCCTATTTAACTGTTCCCTTAAGTTCATTTCTGCTATTGTGGTTTTCCGGGAGGGTCGATTTTGGAATTCAGAGTGTTTTGGGACACTTAGTCCCTAAATAGAAGCCTTATAATTGAAAAATGGACTGTAGCTGGAACAGTGTTAAGACGACCTCGGAACAGAAATCTGATGGTTCCATTAGCTCCGTTAGGTGATTTCGGGGTTGGGAGCGCGTTCCGAATGTATTTTGGAGGTCCGTAGCTCAATTAGGCTTGAAATGCCGAAGTTTGAAATTTTGGCGAATCCGAACGGTAGGTGAGATTATGATTCGGGGGTTGGAATGGAATCCCGATAATTTCTGTAACTTTGTTATGTGATTTTGGATATGTCCGCAAATTTTCAGGTCATTCGGACGTCGTTTGGTCGGGGTTTTGATTGAATGTTGATTTCGGAAGTTTTGAAGAAACTTAGGCTTGAATCCGTGTGTAATTGGTGATTTTGATGTTTAGGATGGTGTTTTTATGATTGGAACAAGTTCGTATCATGTTTTGGAGTATGTTGGTGGTTTTCGTTGGGGTCCCGGGGGCCTCGGGATGAATTCGGACCATCAAAGGGGCATTTGGAACTTGGAAAATCTGCAGAAAATTGCAGCTTCAATGCAGCAGGATTTTGGCCTACGCGTTCGCGAGGCAAGTGCCGCGTTCGCATAGGCAAGGGGGTTTTGGTCATTGCGTTCGCGACTAAGGCTACGTGTTCGCGTAGGAGAAGGAAAGGGACAATCGCGTTCGCGTCCCTTGTAACGCGTTTGCGTAGAGGAATGAAGCGGAGCATCGCGATCACGTCCAGAGTCACGCGTCCGCGTAGAAGAATTTTTGCACAAATGCTGAATTGTGCTTCACGAACGCGTGGAGCAGTTCGCGTTCGCGTAGAAGGAATTTGGGCTGCTCATCGCGAACGCGTGAACAGTAACGCGAACGCGTAGAGCAATGGGGTCTGGCAGTGAGCTTAAGTTCAGAACATAACAGCCGCGACCCCCATAAATAAAAACGCCATTTTTGAGCTCCAAGAGAGGATTTTGAAGGGGAAACGCTGGGACATCATCGGGAAATCATCGGGGGTAAGTTTATTGACCTTAATTCGTTATTTTATCATGAAATTCGTGATTATTTCACTAAAAATGGAAGATTAAAGGTGGGTTTGAGCCCTAGGCCTAAATTCTAGAAAACCTTTGATTTGAATGGGCAAACGAAGTTCGATTTCGATAAAATTTATATGCACGGACTCGTATTGAGATAAGGAACCCAAATATATAATTTTTGTGATTTTTCGATAAGCGTACCGAAAGTCGGGTTTTGGCAACTTGTGGGTTTTGGTGTATTTTGAGTTGTTTTGATTGAGTAATGCCCAATTGGCCTATTTTGATGTGATTCTATTAATTTTTATCAGATCCTACACCTGCGGAGGCCGACATTCGCGGCAAGAGAGTTGTTTCTTAGCTTTTTTGTACCGGAGTTGAGGTAAGTGACTTGTCTAACCTCGTGTGGGGGAACTTTCACCCCTAGGATGTTATGTGATACTTTAAATGCCTTGTACGCGAGGCGACGGGTGTGTACATGCGCTAGTTGTTGTAACTCACTTTACTTGAATTGTCCAATTCGTGATATTCCTGTTCTTAATTTATTAAATTGTGATATTTACCTTGGTATTCGTTAGGGAAGCATGATTAGGTAGGATTTATCTGTCTAATTGTCTAATTGTCCTACTTGAACTTCTTGATAATTGTTGGCACTAGTTCTCGATGAAGTTGTAGTTAAGCATATTATGTTTTCTGTGTGCGTTTTTTTTATTTGTTGTGTTTGTGGACTGCGGGTTCAATTCCCGAAGATCCCAGGGCTGTGGGTTCGATTCCCAGAGACCCGGAGTGATATTGGTTGTGGACTGCGGGTTCGATTCCCGGAGATCCTGAGATTTTATTGAGACATGGGTTGCGGGTTCGATTCCCGGAGATCCTGAGTTATTGGGGACTGCGGGTTTGATTCCCGGAGATCCTGAGTTATTGGTAGGGATTGCGGGTTCGATTCCCGGAGATCCTGAGTTATTGGTAGGGACTACGGGTTTGATTCCCGGAGATCCTGAGTTATTGGTAGGGACTGCGGGTTTGATTCCCGGAGATCCTGAGTTATTGGTAGGGACTGCGGGTTCGATTCCCGGAGATCCTGAGTTATTGGTAGGAACTGCGGGTTTGTTTCCCGGAGATCCTGAGTTATTGGTAGGGACTGCGGGTTCGATTCTCGAAGATCCTGAGTTAATCGTAGGGACTGCGGGTTCGATTCCCAGAGATCCTTAGTTGGTGATTGAGTTTGTTACTTGATGTTATTTAATTGTAGACGGTTGTAGTAATCATTTTATTGTTGTTATTCCAAGTTATTATCATCTAAAATGCTTAATATTGTTAATATCATTATGTTACTGTTTCTCTGAGTAGTGCCCTGATCTTCCTCGTCACTACTCCATCGAGGTTAGGCTTGGCACTTACTGAGTACCGTCGTGGTGTACTCATGCTACTCTTCTGCACACTTTTGTTATGCAGATCCAGGTACATCAGGACAGGCTCATACCAGGTGATTCAGCAGTGTTTTGGGAGACCTCGAGGTATGATCTGCTACGTCCGCGGGTCCGGATGCCTTCCTTCTATTCTGATAGTGCTAGTGGATGTTCTTCCTTCATTCCGTTGTTAGATACCCTTTACACATAGAGCAACAGTTGTATGTTCTCTTTTAGTCTGTGTTACCCGTGGGATTCCGGATTCTTGGTGGTGTTTTATATAGTGTGTTTGACGGGTGTATGTGCCAGGCGGCACGGATTACATCCCTTTTATCTTATTTTCCGCTAATTCTTTTTAAATATTCATAAACTGGTATATTCCGCAACGTGTTAGGCTTACCTAGTCATGGGGATTGGGTGCCATCACGATATGTTCATGATTGGTGAACTTGGGTCGTGACAAGTTGGTATCAGAGCTCTAGGTTCGTAGGAGTCACGGGACACCGACCGGTTACTTAGATTCTCGCTGATCGATACGGAGACGTCTGTATTTATCTTCGAGAGGCTATGTAACTGTTTAGGAAACTTTTCAATTCTTTGAATTCCTTATTGTGCGCCATTTATTAAGTTGGAGCCTATGTCATATGTTCTTTTGCATCCACTCGTGTATTGAAATTTCGCACTCGGTACTAAGTATGCGCCGACGGTTCGTGACGCTGCAGAAGGATTTCAAGGGAGTCAAGAATTTGCTCCATCATTATTACCGCATGTCATCCATATCGATAATGCAAGAGAATTGAGAGATCTTCAATTGTGCACATGGGGGTGCACTAGGTTCTGACATTCGGTTGATAAGTACGGTCTTGAGAAGGTTTACTTAACTGCCTAATCGTCATGGTAATGATAGAATCACAAGGTGGATATAGATCTAAAGATAGTTGATGGTAATAAAGACTATATGGTTCACATGAGATATCTATTTAGCGAAGGATTCAGCCAGCAGAGATACTGGGGGAAATGAGTTTAACTATCTTAAGAAGGACATGTACCAAACGAATGTCTTGGGCTGTCTTATGATGAAGA
Source organism: Nicotiana noctiflora (assembly GCA_032618575.1). Classification (NCBI taxonomy): domain Eukaryota; kingdom Viridiplantae; phylum Streptophyta; class Magnoliopsida; order Solanales; family Solanaceae; genus Nicotiana; species Nicotiana noctiflora. Next base: position 17,376 of record JASVEL010005759.1, read on the forward strand.
TGTACAAATGGTAAAGGCTATTGCCATGGATTAGCGAGATGTATCGTAAGGCTTCGTTCCAAGTGAAAGGATTTCACTATCAACGATCAAATGATGGGTCATGTGTCATATCAGATTTGGCCTGCAATGTATTTATGTGCTATTCAAAAAGTTCTTAAAAACTTGCGGATGGGCAAGAGTTGGGGCTCGTATGGTATGATGTTGGAACTTTTGATGTTCCTATGTCCCTAATAAACTCTACATTTTATTATCAGCAGGGAAATATTTGACAAAGGCTACATGGTGCTTCGTAGGCGTGTGAGAATCATAGTATGTTTTAAGATGTCGTTGGTAGAGAATGCTCGCTGCATGGAGCGAGATGATGTTGGTTTTATTGGAATGAGGTCATACCCTATGGGGTCACAGTGCTAATAGGGCACAGGTGATTATGCTCGTAGGATCAAGTGAATTGCAGCTGAATAAGAGTAGATGACTTGAGCGAATGTTTCTAATGTGTTCGAGAGTTGTGTAATAGTGGCTTTGAGCTAGTGGGAGAGTCTCACCGCTTATTATTTAGGTCGCATAGTTAATTACCTACGTGAATTCTAGATACTAGCGTATTAATGGGTTATTGCAGCCACGGTAATGGACCATGTGTGGTAAATTGAGTATATGTATTGTTAAATACATGTTATGGTTAGCCTTACTAGCTCATGTTAAAACTTGAGGGAAGATTCATGATTTACGCCTCGTATAGGTGCAGGTTGCGAAGGAAGTGGTTCCACTGTGGGATTTATCGAGAGGGTATTCATATGTTATAAAATTCAGTAGAGTTGGTTGCGTACTATGGCAAGTCAGGGCAAGTCAGGACCTGATGACTCTCAATAGCGGTCCTTGTGAATTCAAGAGATAAAGTGTGGCGTTTGATAATTCTGAGACTATAAGTACAGTTGGGAGTCAAATTTTTGAAGCAACTTATGAAGAAGGGCACAAAACGTTCTATGATGTCTTGACTTGTGGTATAATATTTGAGAGACATGAAATGGTCGTCGTTCTTGAGATAGCATGGCCTCATGATTTAAGGTCACTCTAGGTGAGTGCGGTTGGAATAAGTTAGGTATTGAACGGAGATATTAACATTTCTAAGGCAATCCAGGATTAACTGGAAGGAAGTAGATTGATTAGCCATAGTTGAGTTGGCATATTTGTGTCAATGATCGGTTCATGTAACGTGATCGAGTGATGCATGTGATTTGTGGCGGTGCATTTGAGACTTGTCGGCCGCAGTGATTGATGTTATTCTGAAGTATTCGTCTGTTAGGGGCCTGTTATGAGTAGGCAGACCTCGGAAAGGGTTATGGTGGTTTGGACCACTACTTAGAGATTGGCATATTCGATGGTTATGAGAATTCGCCGTATGTTGCTATAGTTCTCCTGAAGTGAGTTAAATGGAAAGTCTTATGTGATGAAGTATTAGACTATCGTTAGTTCTAGAGTTGTGATGGGAATTGTATCTATCGTATATCAGCACGTGAGGTGCAGTGAGTGGTATGAAATTTGGAGTAAAGACCAAGGTTGCAGTTTGGTCAATAAATGTAATATAAAGAGCTCGGATGAGCAGGAAGGGAGTTTCAGTATTTTGAGTAAGATGCGTATGAACGTCAGTATCACTTGAGATCGGTGTTCTGTGAGAAAGGCTTTGCATCCCGGTTAGGTACTCCTGATCACTTTTCAGTGTTAGTGCAGCGGTGGTTTGAATGTGAAGGCCCGTTTAATTATTCGGAAGATGGCGGGAGCTTGTCCCACAAGAAGATTGTATAGGTGTTACATGTAGTCACTTGATTGGTTAGAAATTTAAACCGAGTGTGAGGATTTTGGTGATATCATCCATTTGAGAACTTATGCCTGGAGGGCACTCTGCTTATTGGGTTATAGACCTGTGAAATACTATTGACTTAGCTTGGCACGACCAGGATAGACTTAAGGTCGGTGGATAGATTTAAATGTGAAAGTGAGCCTTGCATCAGGCCGGTTATGTTTCTTCCAGCAATGCGCCCTTTATGGAGAGATAGTCGCGGTCTTATTTTCGCGGTTAGTTAATTCATGTAAAGATATATTGCATCGTATGAGTGTGAGACGGCTTGGTAAGTTCCTTATGTGTTGGGGTTCCGCTTAGCGGCGATGTTATATGAGCATGATGGCTCTTGAGACTCAGATCTTATATCGCACCTCAGTTGTGATTGAGTTTGTAGCCTATAGCGCTATATGTTTCATTGTGTCCGATATCATGCACCTTAGTGTGCTTATGATTGATATTCAGTATTTTGATGTGACAAGCTATTCAGCTCGACATATGGCTCCTTGTGTGAGTTTTATATTGTAGGGGTCGGATGGCACGCCGCCATGGTTACATTGTTGGGATCGGGTGGCACGCCGCCATGGTTACATTATTGGGATCGGGTGGCACGCCTCTATGGTCATATTGTTGGGATTGGGTTGCACGCCGCTACAGTGTGATGTTTATTTCAGTGTCTATAATTGCTTTTATGTGTTCTGTTTCCTATTTTCTGAGGAGGTCCATGTTTATGTGAGAGTTGAATAGTTCTCTCTAGTGTTCGCCTTCCTTTGTATCACGTACGTATTAGTGGATTACTAGCACATTGTGTCATCTTGTGGGACTTTTGATTATGTCCGATGTGGCTTATCGCCTGAGCAGTTCGTACTGGGTGAGATGAGATTATGTGATTTGGGGTCAGTGCAAATTGATTATATGAAGTATATTATAGAGGAAAGGATCATCCTCTGGTTTAGGACAAGGTAATGGATCTTGTTAGGAGTATAGACCCAATGAATTGTTGATTCAGTAGTTGGTTATGGATATCGACACATCTCTTCCATCGTGTCAGCATTGTAAAAGTTGGAACGAGACCTATGTAGATCATGAGGTGTGATGGGAGCATCTGATTCGTTGAATTTTTGGCTAATTTGATCATAAAATATTATCGTGGTCCTGTGGATTTTGTGTTGTAAGGTAAGAATCCAGCAAGGTTATGCATCATGTTTGAGGACGGCGTTTGAGGAATATTGAGTGATCTTTTGATGAAAACAAGCCTGACACAGAATTTCGGATGTTGGAATTAAGCTCTAAGACTTAATTGTTTGAACAAGAGGGAATATCTTCAGATTATATCATGCTAATGTGCTCAGCTGAGTCCTAGATTTATTGGCCCTTTTGAGATTTTGCGGCATGTTGGGGAGGTTGCTTATGAGTTGGCCTTACCACCCAGCCTAGCCGGAGTCCATTCCGTATTTCATGTCTCTGTGCTTCGGAGATACCATGGTGACCCGTCGCATGTGTTGGATTTCACTTCTGTTCAGCTAGACAAGGATCTGTCTTATGTTGAGGATCTAGTGGCCATCCTCGACAGGCAAGTCAGGAAGCCAAGGTCAAAGAACATCGCTTCAGTAAAGGTTCAATGGCGGGGCCAGCCGGTCAAGGAGGCGGCTTGGGAGACCGAGCAGGATATGCGCAGCCAGTACCCTCATCTTTTCACCACTCCAGGTATGTTTTCTATGCTCGTTCGAGGACGAACGAATCTTTTAAGTGTGGGAAGATGTAACGACCCGGACGGTCATTTTAGAAAATTACGCCCCGAACCCCTATTTAACTATTCCCTTAAGTTCATTTCTGCTATTGTGGTTTGTCGGGAGGGTCGATTTTGGAATTCGGAGTGTTTTGGGACACTTAGTCCCTAAATAGAAACTTTATAATTGGAAAATGAACTGTAGCCGGAACAGTGTTAAGATGACCTCGGAACGGAAATCCGATGGTTCCATTACCTCCGTTAGGTGATTTCGGGGTTGGGAGCGCGTCTGGAATGTATTTTGGAGGTCCGTAGCTCAATTAGGCTTGAAATGCCGAAGTTTGAAATTTTGGCGAATCCGAACGGTAGGTGAGATTATGATCCGGGGGTCGGAATGGAATTCCGACAATTTCTGTAACTTCTTTATGTGATTTTGGATATGTCCGCAAATTTTCAGGTCATTCGGACGTCGTTTGGTCGGGGTTTTGATTGAATGTTGATTTCGGAAGTTTTGAAGAAAATTAGGCTTGAATCCGTGTGTAATTGGTGATTTTGATATTTAGGATGGTGTTTTTATGATTGGAATAAGTTCGTATCATGTTTTGGAGTATGTTGGTGGTTTTCGTTGGGGTCCCGGAAGCCTCGGGATGAATTCGGACCATCAAACGGCATTTGGAACTTGGAAATTTCTGCAGAAAATGCAGCAGTAGTGCAGCAGGATTTTTGGCCTACGCGTTCGCGAGGCAAGTGCCGCGTTCGCATAGGCAAGGGGGTTTTGGTCATTGCGTTCGCGACTAAGGCTACGCGTTTGCGTAGGAGAAGGAAAGGGACAATCGCGTTCGCGTCCCTTGTAACGCGTTTGCGTAGAGGAATGAAGCGGAGCATCGTGATCGCGTCCAGAGTCACGTGTCCGCGTAGAAGAATTTTTGCACAAATGCTGAATTGTGCTTCGCGAACGCGTGGAGCAGTTCGCGTTCGCGTAGAAGGAATTTGGGCTGCCTTCGCGGACGCGTGAGTACCTTCGCGGACGCGTAGAGCACTGGGGTCTGGCAGTGAGTTTAAGTTCAGAACATAACAACCGCGACCCCCATAAACAAAAACGCCATTTTTGAGCTCCAAGGGAGGAGTTTGAAGGGGAAACGCTGGGACATCATCGGAAAATCATCGGGGGTAAGTTTATTGACCTTAATTCGTTATTTTATCATGAAATTCGTGATTATTTCACTAAAAATGGAAGATTAAAGGTGGGTTTGAGCCCTAGGCCTAAATTCTAGAAAACCTTTGATTTGAATGGGCAAACGAAGTTCGATTTCGATAAAATTTATATGCACGGACTCGTATTGAGATAAGGAACCCAAATATATAATTTTTGTGATTTTTCGATAAGCGTACCGAAAGTCGGGTTTTGGCAACTTGTGGGTTTTGGTGTATTTTGAGTTGTTTTGATTGAGTAATGCCCAATTGGCCTATTTTGATGTGATTCTATTGATTTTTATCAGATCCTACACCTGTGGAGGCCGACATTCGCGGCAAGAGAGTTGTTTCTTAGCTTTTTTGTACCGGAGTTGAGGTAAGTGACTTGTCTAACCTCGTGTGGGGGAACTTTCACCCCTAGGATGTTATGTGATACTTTAAATGCCTTGTACGCGAGGTGACGGGTGTGTACATGCGCTAGTTGTTGTAACTCACTTTACTTGAATTGTCCAATTCGTGATATTCCTGTTCTTAATTTATTAAATATTGATATTTACCTTGGTATTCGTTAGGGAAGCATGATTAGGTAGGATTTATCTGTCTAATTGTCTAATTGTCCTACTTGAACTTCTTGATAATTGTTGGCACTAGTCCTCGATGAAGTTGTAGTTAAGCATATAATGTTTTCTGTGTGCGTTTTTTTTATTTGTTGTGTTTGTGGACTGCGGGTTCAATTCCCGAAGATCCCAGGGCTGTGGGTTCGATTCCCAGAGACCCGGAGTGATATTGGTTGTGGACTGCGGGTTCGATTCCCGGAGATCCTGAGATTTTATTGAGACATGGGTTGCGGGTTCGATTCCCGGAGATCCTGAGTTATTGGGGACTGCGGGTTTGATTCCCGGAGATCCTGAGTTATTGGTAGGGATTGCAGGTTCGATTCCCGGAGATCCCGAGTTATTGGTAGGACCGCGGGTTTGATTCCTGAGATCCCGAGTTATTGGTGGACCGCGGGTTTGATTCCCGAGATCCCGAGTTATCGGTAGGGCCGGCGGGTTCGATTCCCGAGATCCCGAGTTATTGGTAGGAACTGCGGGTTTGTTTCCCGGAGATCCTGAGTTATTGGTAGGGACTGCGGGTTCGATTCTCGAAGATCCTGAGTTATTGGTAGGGACTGCGGGTTCGATTCCCGGAGATCCTGAGTTGGTGATTGAGTTTGTTACTTGATGTTATTTAATTGTAGATGGTTGTAGTAATCATTTTATTGTTGTTATTCCAAGTTATTATCATCTAAACTGCTTAATATTGTTAATATCATTATGTTACTGTTTCTCTCAGTAGGGCCCTGACCTTTTCTCATCACTACTCCAACGAGGTTAGGCTTGGCACTTACTGAGTACCGCCGTGGTGTACTCATGCTACTCTTCTGCACACTTTTGTTGTGCAGATCCAGGTACATCAGGACAGGCTCACACCATGTGATTCAGCAGCGCTTTGGGAGACCTCGAGGTATGATCTGCTACGTCCGCGGATCCGGAGGCCTTCCTTCTATTCTATTAGTGGTAGCAGATGTTTTCCTTCATTCCGTTGTTAGATACTCTTTACGCATAGAGCTACAGTTGTATGTTCTCTTTTAGTCCGTGTTACCCGTGGGATTCCGGATTCTTGGTGGTGTTTTATATAGTGTGTTTGACGGGTGTATGTGCCAGGCGGCACGGATTACATCCCTTTTATCTTATTTTCCGCTAATTCTTTTTAAATATTCATAAACTGGTATATTCCGCAACGTGTTAGGCTTACCTAGTCATGGGGATTGGGTGCCATCACAACATGTTCATGATTGGTGAACTTGGGTCGTGACAGGGTTTTACCAACTTGGTGTATTATCGCGTATTTCGTATAAATTAAATTGGATTATGTTTCTTTGACCCGTATTTGATATAATTGTTGTGGTTTGACTAGATTCTACACACGAGGCGAAAAATTCAAAAGGAAAAGACATCGCGGACGAGTCTACGACCGGCTAGAGGTGAGTAGTTTGTGTATATGGTAGCCTGAGGGTTCGAAACCCCGGCTTAGCATATTGTGACGCTAGTAGGGCGTGGCTCGCACCCCGTGGCAGGTGCGGGATTGATTGTCACTGGGGATTGAGACTTAGTCCATCCCAAATGAGTATGATATGATAATTGTGGTTGAAAAGCAATGTGTTTGATATAATTGTGGGCTGTAAGCCGTGTTTGGGGCCTTGTGCCGACCTGTAGTATCCCTAGGGGATAGTTATATATGTGATAGCTATACTTGCTTAATCACTGATCTTAGTCCTGGTTTGAAATCACTGTATTGAAATGCTAAGTCACCCGTTTTGGAAAAATTAAATAAAAGTTAAAGTATTTTCATAATTTATTAACTAGAACCTGGAAATGCTAATAATTGAGCTGTTGTATGACTTATATGATTGTTGTGGACTAAGGATGGATCGGGCTGCACGCCGCAGCGGTTGATATGTGTCACACCTCCTTTTGGCGCGCCCCCTACCCCGAAGGGTACATGCGTAGGGGCGAGGGAGTTTTTCCAATTTAATGGACAATATTCGAAACAGGATTATTCTATTTATTTTAGAGTCGCCACTTGGAATAAATTAAGGTGTCCCAAGTCACCGATTTATTCAAATCCAGGATCGAGGAAATTTCGACTTTCCAAATGAAGTATGCGAACCAGATATTCTAAGCAAGGAATTCTGTTGACCCGAGGGAAGGTGTTAGGCACCCCCGGATCCCGTGGTTCTAGCACGGTCGCTTCAATTATTATAAACGGCTAAAAATACCTGATTTTATATATGTTTATAAATTATATGCTCTAATTAAACTTTAAACCACTCTATTAATTTGAAACCGTACCAAAAGAAAAAACTAATTACAACATAAACTCGGACTTTTGACAAATAGATAAATAATAAAAAAATGTATCCAGATTACTTACTTTGAAAACTATGCCGATTAAAGCCTCTGTAAAACAAAGCAAAAAAATCAATTTATTTAACAGTATATCCCTTAAAATTATTTCCAATTAAAGACCCGTACCAAATGATGTATTATTTCATAGCTTTTTGACTTAAGGCCGGAGATTAAACGAAAAGGTATAAACTAACGGAAAATTGATCAAAATATGCGAATAGAAATAGTTCGCCTTGGTCCATTATTAAAAGTAAGATTGTTTACTTTGGATTTTTACTATCCTTAATCCGATGTTAATTGGCGAAATCAAGACTATGCGATTAAAATCTAGCATTGGCATCTAAAGTATTGGCTACTTATTTTGTTTGCTTAACTACAAATGGATTTTAAGAAAAATAAAAATGAAGAAAAATGATTCAAACCACCTTATATTAATAGCTAAAATTAATCAAAAACAACACTTTAAATATGCTTGAACCACTTAACTTTAAACCAATTACCTACAAAATATCAAAAAGAATCCCAATCTGAATTGTCTAGTTTCGACTTACACAAGTTCCGAACATATACTAACAAGAATAGATACTAATTAAGCATAAATGAAAAAACTAATGTCTATTTTTATCAATAGTCCCAAATTTACAATGATAAACAATACTAAGCCCGGCGGATTTTGTTTCAATTCGTACATGCCGAGGCAAGAACTAAGTAAACATACAAGACTATATGCATTTCTAATTTAAACAAAAGCTACACAATATCTATTTTTACTAAATGTCCTTAGTTTAACAGGATCACCTATGTAATGGCTTCGAACGACAAAATTCAATGCGGTCTTTCATTTCATTTCTAGTACAAGAGTAGACAAGCCCAAAGGATGTGTACCTGGAAGTAGAATCAAAATAAATGAGGAGTTAGCAACAGTATGCAGCAACCAAAACAACCAATTTCAAACCAACAGCAACAGCAGTAGCAAATCTCGGCCAGAAATCCAAGAGAAAAACAACAACAGAAAACACAATCCCAAAGATGATTTGAAAACCAAAGCAGAGAATCCAAAAAAAACCAAGCGAGAAACAACAGAACAAGTTTCGGTGAAGAAACTAGATGTGTTTAATGAACTGAAACAAACAAAACAGGTTTTGTTTCCAACTAAAGAGACTGCTGGATGTGTTGAAATCAATGTAAAATTCGGTTTCCAAATGTGTATAGAATATATTTCTTTCAAGGGATGTGAATCTCTACTTTAAAGGTGTGAATGCGTATCTGAAAATCTGGAAAATTCGTTCTTTCGAGGATGTGAATCTGTATTGTTTCAGGTTATGCTCTATTTTCTTCATGTCCTCTTTCCAGAAAATGTCTACTTCCTTTAATAGGCAACAAATTGGTGTTGTCCCTCCCCCACCATCAATCCTATTCTTATTTTAATGTCACTTCATTTAAAATTAGATTAGTGAAGTTACTATTATCACTATTATCCCCATATTATATACTATCTAGGTTGACCCCTAAGTTTATGCTAATTACCCCCTAAAAATTATCAGCAGCCCCTAATTATTGAATAACAGCTGTAACCAATTCAATAGCTAACTCAGAATCAAAAATCAATCAACAAAACAATACAAATAAAAAATCATCAAATCAATTCAATTCAAACAGTAATGACCCACTGCCCGGGATTTCAAACAACAATTTCGTGAATTTAAACAACGATGTCTGTTATTCGACCATAATATATACAATTGATAACAAATGATCGACTTACGAATTTATCGAGTATAGCTTTAACGGACAAATTTCAAGAAGTCGAGCATCCGAATTCACTAATTGACGACATTCAATTAGTCAATTATAACATGTATAATCGATAACATATAGCCGACAAATCAGCGATCCAAGGTTCTCAGGCAAACGAGCAAAAAATGCAAAAACTACCAATCGACGATATTAAAATCGAAGTGAATTCAATTTACAACAACGAATCAGAAGGTAAACAGATCGACCAAATAAAAAGGTCCCAAGAGATGAGGGAAAAATAGAAAAATCGGAAATATTCGAAGAAAATCAACAACAAACGAATTTCAAAAATGATTAAACTAAACCGACGATTAACGAGTAAAGAAGAACAGAAAAACAGAAAAAATTACCGCGAAACAGAGAGATCGGAAGCTCGGCAGACTTGGTTTCAAATAACTCGAATAATTTGAGGCCAAACAGGCTGTAATCGAGTGTTCTCGAATGAGAACAAGTCGACTACAACCTATTTGAACCACAAAACCTCCAAATGAGCTAAAAAAATTTGTTTTATGGCTCTTGAAACTCCATCTTTGGGTTGGAATTCTTCTGGTTGGGACGGGGCGGTCGCTTGATGATGTAGCAGGACCTGGTTTTCGAGATGACGGGAATCGCTTGGTTTGGAGAAGCCGTCGCTGGCGAACACGCCGGAAATGGTGACGGCTGCGGCTCGTGGGCGGCGGTGGTGCGTGGCAGCGTTGCTGGGTTCATGGATGGTGGTCGTTGGTCGTTTGGGTGGTTGTTGGTCGTTTGGGTGAGGCGGCTGCCAGCTATTACACAGATGAAGGGAAAAGGAGGGGGGGGGCTTGGGGTCTTTGGAGAAGAGGGGTTTTTAGGGTTAGAGAAAGATGCAAAATTGAAAAATGAGAAAGAAAGAAAAAAGGGGGGCGGTTGTGTCTTGACCGGGTTGGGGCGGGTCGGTTCTTGGGTATTGGGCAGGTTTAAGGGGTGGTTTTGGATGGGTTGGGGCAAATTTGGTTTGGGCTTGGGAGAATTAAATTGGAGTTGGCCCAAATCCGATTTTTTCTCTTCTTATTTTCTTTTCTTTTTTTCAATTTTCTTTCCTAAATAAAAATACAAACCCAAATTTAAACTCGACCAAAATTATCCTTAAAATGTTAATTAACTCTAAGTAGTAATTATTACAAATAAATTAAACACTAACTAAAAGTAAAATTACACAATTTGGATATTAAATGCTAAATACACATTTTTTTTGTTATTTTTCATTTTTGTAAAATAGACTTAATTACTCCTAATTGCAAAGTTAGATCAACAATGTAAATACGACATATATTTTTGTATTTTTATTAATTTAAACACATATAATCACGGATATACGAATGCAAACAATAACAAAAAATAACACGAAAATTCACAAAAATACACACCATAAATAGACAATTTTTGTTTTGGTTTTGTGGGAATAATTCATGTTAGACAAAAATCACGTGCTCACAGCTGCCCCTCTTTGCGTGGAAACTCGAAGAGTTTTCGTGCAAAGAATAATGAGCAAGTATGAGCGATTTTTGTCCATTCGAGCACTCCGTGTGAAGCATTTTGGAAAGATTTTGACCGAGCCTTTGCTCCGGGAGGCCTTCTACATATCCTGGGCTAAACAGGAATCAGGTCAATGTAGTTCGGGAAGTTTTGGTAGCTGGGACTACCGTGAACTGACACTTTGTTGTTACTGTTGTTATCGTTGCTGCTGTTACTGCTTACTGCTTACTGACCTCCTTGTTACACCAGAAGAGAAATTAAAGCTAAATTAACTATGCTATCAAACATATGAGTTTCAAGATTCCTATCTATGATTCTCTTGGAAACTTGATCTTGAGTCTTAGATGATTTCGCTGTAGACCTCGATCCGAATCTTGATGCTCGCAAGCTGCACGTGCTTGTTTATTTATGTAACATTGAGTGCAATGGAATTGGCGGAACTCGTGACTTCAATCAGATTTTGGGCAATCCGCGCCTCTGTTTACCTCCAACATTTGACCTCGTTTCTTTTGGTTCTTTTCTTCTTTTCTTCATTCTGGATTGAGGTTCCACTCGTAGGTTATCTCGATCTGTCACGCCCCAAATCGAGGAACATGACCGGCGCCTGACCGGGTTGCCCCAGTCAAGCGGACCTGGGTGCCTTTTATTCCCACGCGTTACCCCTGTGTTGATTGTTTCTCATTAACCAAATATCTTACTAACCGTGAATGATTTCACATTAAACAAATAAAACCATACGAGTGATTCATTAACAAGTTTGTAATTTTTACAACGCCCGACATAACATAATATATACATAATACTGGAGTCCCACAGTTTACATGTCTACAGAGCCTCTAGGATACAAAAGGGAAATACGATACTTGCCGGTAACAAGGCTCCGGCTATACCTTACAAAACCGAAATGAAATCTAAACCGAGTGGCATGAACCATACAAGGCCCCAAGGAAGAAAGGGGGCTCACCAAAACGGGCAGTGGAAGGAGAAGGATATTACTGCCGATGAGCTGAAGTGCCTGCTACTGATCCACCTACAATCATAACACGAATGCAGCGCCCCCGGCAAAAGGGACGTCAGTACACTTGAATTGTACTGGTATGTATGGACAAACTTTGTCCCAAGTAAACTCAAGCCATTAAATTACATCAACAATTAATCAATCCAACCAACCATGTTTCCACATTTTCCTCATTTGAAATAATTCTCACACAAAGCACTTTCTACGATCAACCAATTTAACAATAACCAATCAATCACGTAAAGCACAAGTAGTCAAACAAAGGGGCAACCAGTGCCCCACAGGTTGCAAACTCTCCTGCTGTCTCCTTTCACAATTTCACATTATTGATTTATGTATCAATTTTCAATAGCGATTTCGATCGCTTTCCATCCTTATTGCCCCCGACCACCCTTATTACCTCGGCCACCCTTATCACCCCAACCCACACCTTATTTCACCACGTTGCGGCGCGCAACACGACCCCGCCTTACAGTTGAAAACACAACAATTTCAAACAACAGATAAGGTACTACACACAATTTCAACAAGTTCAAATAAGCAACTTACACATTGGTTCATGTTCTCAATTTCTTCTCAATTCAATATCACAACCATGTTACAATATTTCCACAATTCAAGTGTTTCATCTCTTTCCACAATAAACCAATTCTCTAGTGTTTTGTTTGTTTTCCACAAGGTGCCATATAGGCCATCATAGTCATTATTCACAATTATTTTGCCAAATTAAACTATCATTTTACATCACTCATAGCTCAACAACAAACTTTGAATATTCAACAACAACATCAAGAATTTCACCATTTGTCAATTTAACACGAAACAAACAAACTTCACACATATAGGCGATTTCACAAGAATCAAAATTAGCCATACATACCTGGTGATGATTTTTCCTCCTACTTTATGCTTACCCAAGATATCCTACTCTTGCCAACCTTGTTTTTGAAGACTCTTACTTCTACTCACTTCTTCTTACTAGAAATCAAGTTCAATAATCATGCATGAGTGTAAAATTCTATTTCCAAAAGCTATTATATGCAAACCTCTCTTTACCCAATTTAAAACTGAAAATCAAGAAAATAGTTAGGGTTTTTTTTTTTACCTTGAAAAGATTGGGGAAGTTGAATCCTTGCCCTAGGATCCCTTGGAATTAAGTAGTTGGAACAATCTTTGAAGATGAAGAACTTCTCTCTCTAAAAACCCTCTCTTCTCTCTCTAATTTTGGTGTGATGATATGATAAAATGAAGAAGAAAGGTGTTATATTAAAGAAGAGATCGGGTCAAAATGTTACAAAAATCTGGGCCGGGGTCAAATATGCGGTCACTATGCGACCGCAGAATCCACACGCGGTCCGCAAAGTGACCGCAAAAATGGCCTCAAAGTTATGCAGGTTCTGTTAAGGAATGCGGTCACTATGCGGACCGCATGTTGATTCTGCGGTCGCAAAAGTGCACCGCAGATTTGACATGCGATCGCATATCGACCGCACTTTTGACAAAATTTTGGGCAACTCACTGGAACGATTTGCGGTCAGAATGCGGTCCGCATGTCAGGTTTGCGGTCGCATTCTTGACCGCATATTTGACATTTTTCTGGAAAATTTTATTCTACATTTTGAAACTTAAATCACTACCAAGGGTCCGAACCGCGGCTCTCGCAAGCTCGCCGCGAAGAATTCTACGCATTCCTAACACATTATTCGGACCATGACACCACAGCTACTAGGTTTTATGCACAAAAATTTTACGGGGCCTTACACGATCCTTGCGTCCCGAGGTCCAACCTATTAAAACAAACAAACGAACAAAAATTTTCTGCCCCAGTTTCGCTAGGAAAATTTCTTGAGTTAATTGTGACACAGAAAATAATTAAAAAGACTTTTTGGTATTGGTCAAGAGAATCATAGTTTCACAAATAAACGTTCCACGGTTTTCTGACCGGGAGACCCTCGGTTTTCTAGCCGGGGTTTCAAAGAAACGGCCCCGCAGTTTTCTGACTAGGAGATCCTCGGTTTTCTGACCGGGATTTTTTAAAAGAAAATTTTTGTGGCATTGTGGCCGGAAGATCCTCGGTTTTCTGGCCGGGGTTTAAAGAAATGGCTCCACAGTTTTCTGACTGGGGAGATCCTCGGTTTTTTGACCGGGGATTTTGAAATAAAGATTTCATGGCTTTCTAGCCGGAATTCAAAAGCGTTGTTTCACGGCTTTCTGGCCGGAAGAACCTTGGTTTTCTGGCCGGGGTTCAAAAGAAATGGCTCCACAGTTTTCTGACTGAGAGATCCTCGGTTTTATGACCGGGATTTTGAAAGAAAGTTTTCACGGCTTTCTATCCGGAATTCAAAACAACGTCTCACAGCTTTTAGGCCGGAAGACTCTCGATTTTCTGGCCGGGGTTTTAAGAAGTGGCTCTGCAGTTTTCTGACTAGGAGATCCTCGGTTTTCTGACCGGGATTAAGAAAGTTTCACAACTTTCTGGCCGGAATTCAAAAGCGTTGTGTCACGGCTTTCTGGCCGGAAGAACCTCGGTTTTCTGGCCGGGGTGTAAAAGAAATGGCTCCACAATTTTCTGACTGGGAAATCATCGGTTTTCTGACCGGGGTTTTTAAAAGAAAGTTTTCACGACTTTCTGGCCGGAATTCAAAAGCAATTTTTCACGGTTTTCTGGCCGGAAGATCCTCGGTTTTCTGGCCGAGGTTTAAAGAAATGGCTCCGTAGTATTCTGACTGGGAGATCCTCGGTTTTCTGACCGGGATTAAGAAAGTTTCACGGCTTTCTGGCCGGAATTCAAAAGCGTTCTGTCATGGCTTTCTGGTCGGAAGAACCTCGGTTTTCTGGCCGGTGTTTAAAAGAAATGGCTCCACAGTTTTCTGACTGGGAGATCCTCGGTTTTCTGACCGGGGTTTTTAAAATAAAGTTTTCACGGCTTTCTGGCCGAAATTCAAAAGCAATTTTTCATGGCTTTTTGGCTGGAAGATCCTCGATTTTCTAGCCGGGGTTTAAAGAAATGGCACCGCAGTTTTCTGACCGGGGAGATCCTCGGTTTTCTGACCGGGGATTTTGAAAGAAAGTTTTCACGGCTTTCTGGCCGGAATTCAAAACAATGTTTCGCGGCTTTCTAGCCAGAAAGACCCTTGGTTTTCTGACCGGGGTCCAAACAGATATTGGACTGACATGGTTTGATTCTCTTTTTGGAGTTTTCATTTTCCTTTCTTTTCTTCTTCCTTTTGGCTCTTGTTTTAGGCATTTTCCTTTTACCCATCAACAAATGCATAAAATAAAGCTTCTGAAAAGAAACTTCCCCTTTTTGACGTTCTCCTTATTTCAAAGTCATTTGAATGCTCGCGTACCTTCTTCTTGCACAATTAAATAGACCTGCTTTCAACAAAGAACATTTTATTAGTTGAAAACGTGGTTGACTTTGTGGCCTTGATTATCTTCATTGCTTTATCTTTGCCCCATCTCCACTGAGAACTTTTGCTACCAATTGGCTTTGGGGTGACTTCCTGTCAAACTAACCGGGTTTAGGCTCAGGTTTCTTATGATGATTTTCCTGTACGGGCTCTTATCTTTCTGTCTCATTCCGTTTCTCCTAAGACATTAGCCTTTGATTTCCATCTCCTTTCTAATCATCCTTTTTTTGGAAATAATCAATCATCCTGATCAATCGGGAATTGTATCAATACACCACTGAGGCTGGGTCTTTCTTCTTTACCAGACGGAATTTGTATAATCGATCCTGTCACCTTTCTTTGTAACAATTTCGAGATTCAAAGTTACAACAAAAGGGATGTGAAAGAAAAATGAACAAAGAATGAAAAAAAATGAATCAAAATAGAAGTGTCCCTTTCGGGGAAAGAAGGACTTATCTGGGGTGTATGTTGACTTTAAACCGACATGACATGCTTCTTGAACTAGATGCTTGATCGTCACAAACTCTCATTTTCTTGTGAACCAAAACGGGTCTATGTTTCCAAGTGAAGGAGTCGTGCCAGGACCTCTTGTGGTGGAATACCCTTTTCGGTTGATAGCGCCCTTTTTGCGGGTTTTCGCCAATCGACCTCTCTCATTTCTCTTCTTACCATCGCCCGATAGCACTCTTTGCGAGTTTTTACTAACGAACTCTCTCTTTTTGTATTTCTCTACTTCCATAGTCTCATGGTGCCCGAAGGTTTTTACCAATAGGACTCTCTCGTTTTATTTCTTTTCATTCCAGACGCTTCGGATCGCAACAATGATTTTTTCTCAGTTCCTATTTCTCTGCATCGATCTTGAAGGACTTGTACTCGGTTTGGGTAACAAGGACTATGGACAAAATTTCAACTTTGGAACCATCTTGACGGATCTAACCGAATCGCCATATCATCTACCTCAGTTTCATTTTTTTCGGGAAAATTGGGATTTTTGGTTTGGTGTGACTGAACCTCAGGGAGAGGTTGCCTACGTATCCTTTCGGAATCAAGTCAGAACGTAGTTCAGGAAACTTTGTTTTGTTTTGTTTTGTCTTTGGTTTTCTTTTCTTCTTCTTTTTTTTCTTTTTTTCTTTTTTGAATTTGGTTTTGGATTCCGAAGAGGGTAGCCAAGGAAATGTAACCGGCTCAAAGGGTTTACAAAAGGGATGGTAGTGTTTGGGTAGCGGGAATAAAAGCCTTCAATCATTTCGACTTGTAAGGACATCACCGAAGCAAACTCAGACATAATACCTTTTGACAGCATCTGCATTCACAGCTGTCTCTGGATCTTTTCCTTCCATATCCCCCAAGTATAACGCTCTTCTCGGCAGTATCTTCCTGATGATGTATGGCCCCTTCCAATTAGGAGCGAATTTTCCTTTCGCTTCCTGGTGATGTGGAAGAATGCGTCTTAAAACCAACTGACCTACTTCAAAATTCCTTGGTCGTACTTTCTTGTTGTAAGCACGAGCCATCCTTTGTTGGTACAATTGTCTGTGACAGACCGTAGCCATTCGCTTTTCATCAATCAAAGTTAACTGCTCCAATCGAGTCTTAACCCACTAGCTATCTTCAATCTCTGCTTCGACAATAGTCCGGAGTGAAGGACTTTCTACCTATGCCGGTATCACTGCCTCGTTTCCGTAGACTAGCAGGTATGGGGTTGCTCCTACCGATGTGCGCACTGTAGTATGATATCCTAGTAAGGCGAACGATAATTGTTCATGCCATTGTCTAGAACTCTGGATTGTCTTTCTCAAAATCTTCTTAATGTTTTTGTTTGCTGCTTCAACGACACCATTTGCTTTGGGACGATAAGGAGTGGAGTTCCTATGCATTATTTTGAATTGCTCGCATATTTCTTCCATCAAACAACTATTCAGATTCGCAGCATTGTCTGTGATGATAGTTGCAGGTATACCAAAGCGACAGATAAGATTTGAGTGTATAAAATCTACCACAGCTTTCTTAGTGACTAATTTGAGAGTTACGTCTTCAACCCATTTTGTGAAGTAATCGATAGCGACCAGTATGAATCGGTGCCCATTCGAAGCTTTTGGCTCAATCGGGCCGATGACATCCATTCCCCAAGCGACAAATGGCCACGACGCTGACATAGGATGCAGCTCAGTTGGAGGTGCATGAATCAGATCTCCATGTACCTGACATTGATGGCATTTCCGGACAAAACTGAAACAATCTTTCTCCATGGTCATCCAATAATACCCAGCCCGAAGGATTTTCTTGGCTAAGACATACCCATTCATATGAGGCCCGCACACTCCTGCGTGTAGTTCGTGCACGATTCTTCCTGCTTCTTTGGCATGAACACACCTTAAGAGGTTAAGATCCGGGGTTTTTTTATACAAGACCTCGCCGCTCAAAAAGAAACCACCTGCATGTCGCCTAATGGTCCTCTTTTGATCTCCAGTAGCATGTTCAGGGTATTCTTGTGTTTTCAAGAATCTCCTGATAATGTAGTACCACGGCTTGATGTTTGGTCCTTCTTCAATCGCATTGCAATAACCGTGTCTTTCCCTAATTTGGATTTCCAAAGGATCGACATGGGTGTTGCCTGGATAAGGTAACATTTGAAGCTAAAGTGGCAAGTATGTCAGCTAGTTCATTGTGACATCATGGGATATACCTGAACTCTACCGATGCAAATCGCTTGCCGAGAATATTCACATGTTGTCGGTAAGGGAGGAGCTTAATTTCCCAAGTTTCCCGTTTACCTTGAGATTGTTTGATAATCATATCCGAATCTCCCATGATCAACAAATCTTCAACGCCCTGATCAATTGCCATGTTCATACCCATGATGCAAGCTCCATATTCAGCCATATTGTTCGTGCAAAAGAAACGGAGCCTAGCCGTAGCTGGGTAATGTTGACCGGCAGGAGAGATCAAGATCGCCCCAATCCCTACACCTTTAGCATTTACCGCCCCATCGAAGAACATTTTCCAAGCATGACTGTCCTCCGAAACAACTTCTGCCGTGTTTACCTCATCATCCGGAAAGTAGGTATTCAATGGTTGATACTCTTCGTCGATCGGGTTTTCGGCCAAGTGATCTGCCAATGCTTGGGCCTTCATTGCCGTGCGAGTGACATAGACTATGTCAAACTCAATGAGCAGGATTTGCCATTTCGCCAATCTTCCGGTGGGCATCGGTTTCTGGAATATATACTTCAAAGGATCGAACCGGGCAATGAGGTGAGTCGTATGAGCTTGGAGGTAGTGTCTAAATTTCTGAGCCACCAAAGTTAGAGCACAACACGTTCTTTCCAGCAAAGTGTACTTGACCTCATAACTAGTGAACTTCTTGTTCAGATAGTAGATTGCTTGTTCTTTCTTCCCTATCCCGTCACGTTGTCCGAGCATACAGCCAAAAGAGTTTTCCAAGACTGTTAAATACAAGAAAAGAGGTCTCTCTGGCTCTGGTGGAACTAAGACCGGAGGGTTCGACAAATATTCTTTGATTTTGTCGAAAGCTTCTTGACATTCAATTGTCCACTTGATCGCAGCATCTTTCTTCAGCAACTTGAATATGGGCTCACATGTAGAAGTCAATTGGGCGATGAACCTACTGATGTAGTTTAGTTGGCCTAGAAGACTCATTACGTCTTTCTTTGTTCTGGGAGGAGGTAAATCCCGGATGGATTTTATCTTTGTGGGATCCAATTCAATACCTCTTCTACTGACTATGAAACCCAAGAGTTTACCTGATGGGACTCCGAAAGCGCATTTGGCCGGATTCAACTTCAAGTCGTACTTCCGCAACCTCTTAAAAAAATTCCTCAAGTCTCGTACATGATCGCCCTGAGTTTTGGATTTGATGATCACATCGTCCATGTATACCTCTATTTCTTGATGCATCATGTCATGGAAAATGGCAGTCATAGCTCTCATGTACGTTGCTCTGTCATTTTTCAAAACGAATGGCATGACCCGGTAGCAGTAGGTCCCCCAAGGTGTAGTAAAAGTAGTCTTCTCGGCGTCCTCTTCATCCATCAACACTTGATGATATCCTGCATAACAATCCACAAATGATTGTATCTCATGTTTGGCACAGTTATCAACGAGGATGTGGATGTTCGGTAAAGGAAAGTTATCTTTAGGACTTTCTTTATTTAGATCTCGGTAGTCCATGCATACTCGAGTTTTCCCGTCCTTCTTTGGCACAGGCACAACATTAGCCAACCACGTGGTGTGTTGTACCACTCGAATTACCCCTGTTTTTGGCTGCTTAGTGATTTCTTCTTTGATTTTATCACTGATGTCAGTTTTGAACTTTCTTTGCTTTTGTTGCACTGGGCGACAGTCAGGGTAGATTGGCTCCTAATCCTGGCATGTCATCGTAAGACCAAGAAAACACATCTTTAAATTCAAACAAGAGCTGGATTATTGCATCTCGAGTTTTCTCATATGTGTGGATGCTTATCTTGGTCTCTCGGATCTCTTCAGCAGTTCCCAAATTAACCGGTTAGTATCATTCAAGTTCGGCTTAGGTTTATTCTCAAAATATTCCAATTCTCGATTTATTTCTCTAAAAGCCTCCTCTTCATCGTATTCCGGTTCTTGGTTCATTATTTCCAGGTCAGGTGGCGTGTTCATATTTGAGCATGAAGTCCGCAAGCATGTCACGTTATTTGAAGCCGCATTATTAGGATTGAAAAGAAAGAATAAATAACAAAAATTAGAAAGAGTACAAAATGATGAAATATTTATTTATTTTCTTGGAATTTTCTGAAGATAAACAAAGTTACATTTGGAAGACTGAAAATACAAAAAAACAAAGAAAAACATCCAAGTTACGTCCTGAAGTAACTTGTGATGAAGGAAAATTGACAGGACAAATCTACCAGAACTCCCGCCTGACTGGGAATGGTGTGGCCTTCCTATTTTGTAATTTGGCTTTTGGGCCCACATACAGCACCTCAACGGTCCTTGTGCCTTCTCCTGATTGAACCATGTTAACATCATAAAGCATTTGCCTCATAGCCCCACAGATGTCTTCGATTTCCTCTGATGTGAAGACCTCATCTTCTTCTTCTTCACTGTATCCTGGTCGAACAAAAGTTTGGTACAAAGGTAGCAACGGTCGTGGTAGAACCCATCCCTTTTCCTTTCTTTTATTGGCCCATTTCTCTTCTTCAGGGGTAGGGTGAAAGCCTACTCCAAAGAACTTTTCAGCTGTGGGCAAAGTTATTAGCTTTGATACTCCTTGCAAGGACTTTCCCAAACCTTTTCCTGGCTGAAATCCGTGTTTGATCATTTTTTTTGCCACCATGATGGAGGCATTAGACAAAAAAGGTTGGGGGCAAGGGTTCCTTTCTTCGTGTTGGCCTGCCAATACAACCTCGAAATCTTGATAAACGATGTGTTCGCTTCCTTCTTGCGCTTCTAAGCATGGGATGTATGGGTCCCGATAGATCGACTGCTCGTCCTCCCCGTGGACCACGATTTCTTGTCCCTTGTGTTCAAACTTTAGCATCCGATGGAGGGTAGAGGGTACAGCCCCAGCTGCATGAATCCATGGTCTTCCCAGAAGAAAGTTGTAGGAAGTGTCCATATCTAGAACTTGAAATGTCACTTTGAAAACTACTGGGCCGATGGTCAGAATCACATCAATCTCCTCGACCGTGTCTCTCTTCACACCATCAAAGGCTCGCACGTATACGTTGTTGGGCTGAATTCTTTCAGCTCCAATTCCTATGCGGTCCAGAGTGGAAAGCGGGCATACGTCTACTCTTGAGCCCCCATCTACCATGACTCTCTTCATATAGTAGCCTTCACATTTGACAGTAAAATGCAAAGCTTTGTTCTGGGCCGCCCCTTTCAGAGGCAAATCAATCTTACTGAAAGAAATCTGATTGACTACGAAGAACCTCTCCGCCATTCTTTCAAGTTGTTCAGACGAAATCTCAACAGGCACATATGCCTCATTCAAGGTTTTTAACAAAACTTTCTGATGTTCAGCGGACTTCATTAACAGGGACAACATGGATACCTGCTCCGGGTATTTGCGTAGTTGGTCTATTACCTCATAGTCAGGCAACTGCATCTTCTGAAAAAAGACCTCTGCTTCTTCTACACTTACAGTTTTTTTGGATGGGAAACGCCTTTGTGTGGCATTATTTATCTCCTGCGTTTTCAAATACTTTTGCCCGAAGATTCTCCCAGATAATTCTCTTGCGACTTTTTTTCCTTTGCGTGTAACGAGTGTTCGTTGATAGGTCCAAGGTACAACGGATGGATTTGTCATGGGTTTTTGTTGCACACGTACAATAACCATGGGTTCATCTGGTTGTAGTGGTTCAATTGGCTTTCGGGCCACATAGGTTCCCTTTGGTACATACACCGTTGTTTCCCTCTTCAAAAGAAACTTTTTGGGGGCACCTATTGATAGGGGTCTTTCCACTCAGCCTCGCGGGAGGTAAAGAACTCCATTCTTTTGAGACGATGCCTTCATTTCGATCTTCTTTTCAGATCCAGTCTTGGCAACTTCAATCTTTTTCCGCACTTTCTCTTGTTTTGGGGTAACATCAGGCCGCTTCTCCACGTTGGCGATGGTAATTATCGCTTTCAAAGCCAGGTCAAACTCCTTATCTTCACAAATTACCCCAATTACTGGCCCATTGTTGTGGGCTGGCAATGGGTTATTTGTCACATTTGGGATGTCTTCATCTGCGAAAAATATCCTCCCTTAATTGACTAGATCTTGCACCGCCTTCTTTAAGGTCCAACAATTGTCGGTGCTATGCCCCTCAACCCCTGAATGATAGGCAAAGTATATTACTTGTTGGTAGGTAGGAGAGTCCGGATTCTGCCTGTTCTGTTGAACGGGCTGCAATAGGTTCTCTTGCCTGAGTTTGGGAAAAAGAGTGGAATATGGCTCCCCAATCGGTGTAAAGTTTGTCTTGGGTGGCTCACGGTGGCGGGTGTTGTTTGGTCAGGAGTTGTATTGGTTTGGGTAGGGAGGTTGGTTTCTTTGGAATGGAGGTGGATTTCTGTTGGCTGGTGGCTGCGGCCGTGCAAAAGGTTGAGCATTCATGACCGCGTAGGGTGGGGGCGGAGGAGCATAGGTCATGCCGTAATGTGAATAGTAATGCTGGGGGGCCCTTTCAGAGAATACCTGCCTTGGGGTTCGGTAACTTCAATCTTCTACTACCGCCATGACAGTTTCTTCTTTCTTTTTGCCCCTGGGCATCCCTCCAGACCCGCCTTGGATGGCTTGGGAGGTTTCTCGAATGACCACTTAACTCAAAATTCTACCAGTTTTTAAGCCATTCTCCACCATCTCTCCAATCTTGATTGATTCGGCGAAAGGTTTTCCCATCGCTGACATCATGTTTTGAAAATAGTCCGGTTCCTCAGCCTGGAGTAAGGTCGTGACCATTTCAATATCATCCATGGGGGGTTTCACCCTAGACGCTTGTTCACGCCACTTGATGGCATATTCCCTGAAACTCTCTGAGGGCTTCTTCTTCAAATTCGATAAAGAGTTCCTATCCGGTGCAATGTCGATGTTGTACTGGAATTAGTTTAACAAAATCTCTGGCCAAATCGTCCCAAATGTGCCAGCAAGATATGTCCTGGTCCATGTACCATTCTGAGGCTATTCCAACCAGACTCTCTCCGAAATATGCCATTACCAACTCTTCCTTTCCATCGACACCTCGCAACTGATTGGAATACTTCTTGAGGTGAGCAATACGATCTCCATGCCCATCATATTTTTCAAACTTCGGCGTTTTAAATCCTGATGGCAAATGTACATGTGGGAACATGCACAAATCGGCGTAAGAAACACTTTTCTGCCCGCTCAGACCCTGTATGTTTTTCTGACTCTGCTCCAAGCTTCTCATTCTCTTTGCCATTTCGTCCTGCTCGGGAGCTTTTGGATTTTGGCTTGGTATGAACTCATATTGAGGTGGCCGAGGATAGATATTGGCAGCAACCTGGGTAGGATCCCGTGCAAGGGGTGGTGCCGAAAATGTAAAGGACGAGGAGTTAAAGAAAGGAGTATGTGTGGCGGGATGTGCCGTGATTGGAACTGGCAAACCGACTGATATTCTTGTGGATGTATCCAATGCCGTCACCCGAAGATATGATGTGGAGGGTGATTCGGAGAGGGCTGCGACACTAGAATACCCAAACAGAGTAGGTGGGTAATCGCCGGGGGTATTAGAACCCCACTTGATCTGTGGAATAGTTCGGGGAACCCATGGATCAGACTTGGGGGCTCTTTCCCATTATTCCAATCATCTAACATCTCCAACATGCGGCAGCGCAAAATCCTATTCTCCTCCGCAGTTGCTGACTCAGTAGTTAGAACGGTTGTTATGGAGCTTTCTTCTAAAACGAGAATGGTTGGTAGAGGGATTTATGAAGACATGTTGGCACCTCTTTTCGACCTTGTGAAATAAGGATAGGTACTTTCGGGCTGCTGAACTCTTCCTTTGGACCTCGTGAGTAGGAATGTGATGCAGATTACCACAAAATCAACCACTCTTTACTAAAACCTGGAGTTTGCCAAACAATCGGTTAGTCTGAAACAACATAACAGATAAGTAATCTCACGTTGGGTGCAATGCACTTATACAGTTGATTGGGTTGCTACATGTATTCAATTGCAATGCGTCAGTCTGGTTTGTACTTTCCTTTGCTTTCATCCTCTTTCTCTTTCTATCAAATTTTTTTATCTTCCCCTTTTTTTTCTTTTCTTTTAGTGATGGTCGAATCTTATGTGGATTGCCTACGTGTCATGTCCCCGTATGAATCAGACTGGGCGTAGTTCGGAAACAAGAAACATAAGATACGAATAAAATATTTTTTGATTTTATTTCACAAATTTCAGCTTGAAACACTTTGCAAAAAGACGACAATGGAGGAAAACTTTCAAAGTACAAACAGACTCTAAAAGTGAAAAAATAACAGACTCTTCTAAGCATGTTCCAACACTTTGAATCATTGCATCTGCGAGGCGTTGTATGGCCTTGCTGCGGTTCTTGGTGTATGATCTCTCTGCAGACTCCCCAACTCTGCCATGACTTGGCGAACGCATCCCATGATTGAAGAGAAGAGGGTAGGCCGGGGTACTTGTTCGCAGGTCAGGCATCTTATAGTGATATAGTGCCCGATTTCATTAATCCTGGACCTGATCATATCCTTTTCTCTAAGCAATTGCCCTATGTGTCGGTTCTTTGCTCTCAATATTTGAGCATTACCGGAGACTTGATCCAAAAGCCTATCTATTTTCCCCTCCATCCGCGCCATTAAGTCGTGGCAGCGGTCTCTGTCAGCTTTGGCATCTCGGGCTTGTCTGAGAATTTGATCTCTAAAAGCGGCATTTGCGTCTCTTAAATAAGTGTGACTGCCCCATAATCTTTCTCTATCCATTGTAGACGAAGTGCTTCTTGGTGGGCTGCTCTTCTCCATTTTGTCCGGATTGCAACTAAAGCCGCTTCTGCCTTTTCCAAGTCTTCCTGGTGCTCAAAGGCTTTCCTTTCCAAGTCGTTTATAAGCATCTCGTCATTCCGACTTCTCCTCGACCTTTCTGCGGTCAATTGCATCTCCTGAATTTGAGTTCGGAGTGTTTCTCTTTCCTGCTCCCAGCCGACCCTTTCCTGATCGATATCAGCCTGTTGTATGTCCATGGCAGCTTCCAGGATTCCCTTGTCCTCTTTTAAGGTGTTAATGCAAGACTGGAAATCTTGCGCCGTTTCACGTCTAGCCTCCCTAACTCTGGTTTCTATCTCTTTCTCCCAATCGACGGCATATTTTACCGAACTTCTGCTCTTTGCTCGGGCATTGATTATGTAACGACCCGACCGGTCGTTTTAGAAAATTACGCCCCAATCCCTAATTTAACTGTTCCCCTAAGTTCATTTCTGCTATTGTGGGTTGCCGGGAGAGTCGGTTTCGAAAATTTGAGCATTTTGGGACACTTAGTCCCTAAATAAGAGCTTTGAAACTAGAAAACGGTCCGTAGCCGGAACAGTGTTAAGACGATCTCGGAACGGAAATCCGATGGTTCCATTAGCTCCGTTAGGTGATTTCGGGGTTAGGAGCGCGTTCGGAATGTATTTTGGAGGTCCGTAGCTCAATTAGGCTTGAAATGCCGAAGATTGAAATTTTGGCGAATCCGAGCGATAGGTGAGATTTTGATCCGAGGGTTGGAATGGAATTCCGACAATTTCCGTAGCTTCGTTATGTGATTTTGGATATGTCCGCAAATTTTCAGGTCATTCGGACGTCGTTTGGTCGGGTTTTAGATCGAATGTGCAATTCGGAAAGTTTTAAGAAATTTAGGCTTGAATTCGATGTGAATTATGGGTTTTGATGTTGTTAGACGTGTTTTAAGGATTGGAACAAGTTCGAATAAGGTATTAGGATGTGTTGGTGTGTTTGGATGAGGTCCCGGGGGCCTCGGGGTGTTTTCGGATGGGTAAACGGAAGGAAAACATGGAAAATTGCAGCTTGGGCCTTCTGTTCTGTCTTTTTCGCCCCTGCGGAAATGGGACCGCAGAGGCAAGTCCGCAGGAGCGGAAGCCTCGTCGCAGGAGCGACTGGGTTCGCAGAGGCGGATCCCGTTCCGCTGAGGCGGAGTGGCGGGTGCGGAAGCCTCGTCGCAGAAGCGACCTTGGGTCGGGGAGTGAGAAACGCAGGAGCGGAGGGGAAATCCGCTTAAGCGAGTCCGCAGAAGCGGACCGCTGATCGCAGAAGCGGGAAGGATCGCAGGAGCGGTTGTCCAATCGCGGAAGCGGACGCGCGGAAGCGGTCCTTTTCTCGCAGAAGCGGATTGGGCCAGCCTGTCCTAGACTTCGCAAAAGCGACATTTTGTCGCGGAAGCGGATCCGCAGAAGCGGAATTTTGTCCGCAGAAGCGGAAATCGCAGGGAGTTAATTATGTCAGAAGTTAGAAATTTCAGAAACATTTCCAAACTTTGAGGGCTCGGCTTAAGGGGCGATTTGGGCGATTTTGAAGGGAGATTCAAGGGGTTTCTTCAGGTAATCAATTATGGACTCCAATTATGATTGTTGTTGATAATATTATGCAAGTTTTTCATGAAAATGGAGGAATTTGGGTAATTAATGGGGGTTTTCACCCTAGACCAAAACCTTTAGAAAATCAAGGTTTTGAGTGGGCAAACGGAGTCCGAATTTGGTAAACTTTATATGCATAGACTCGTATTGAAACAAGGGTTCCGAATATATAACTTTCGTGATTTTTCGATAAGCGTACCGAAAGTCGGGTTTTGGCAACTTGTGGATTTTTGTGAATTTTGAGTTATTTTGATTGGGTAATGCCCAATTGGCCTATTTTGATGTGATTCTATTGATTTTTATCAGATACTACACTTGTGGAGGCCGACATTCGCGACAAGAGGGTTATTTCTTAGCGGTTTTGTACCGGAATTGAGGTAAGTGGCTTGTCTAACTTCGTATGGGGGACTTTCACCCCTAGGATATTACTGTGATACTTTAAATGCCTTGTACGCGAGGTGACGGGCGTGTACATGCGCTGGTTGTTGAACACATACTTTACTCAAAATGTTCAATGAGTGATATTACTGTTTTTAGATGTTAAATTTGATATTCCTACCCGGTAGTAGTTATAAAAGCATGATTAGATAGAATCTAACTCTCCAGTTGCTTAATTGACTTACTTGAGTTTTCTTGGTAATCGCTGGCGCCTGTTCATCGGCGAAGTTATCATTAGGCATATTATACTTCTCTCTGTGTATTCCTTTACTTGTTGTGGTTATGGACTACGGGTTCGATTCCCGAGATCCTGAGATTATTGAAATATGGACTACGGGTTCGATTCCCGAGATCCTGAGATTATTGAAATATGGACTACGGGTTCGATTCCCGAGATCCTGAGATTATTGAAATGTGGACTACGGGTTTGATTCCCGAGATCCTGAGATTATCGAAATGTGGACTACGGGTTCGATTCCCGAGATCCCGAGATTATTGAAATATGGACTACGGGTTCGATTCCCGAGATCCCGAGATTATTGAAATGTGGACTACGGGTTCGATTCCCGAGATCCTGAGTTATTGGTAGGGACTGCGGGTTCGATTCCCGGAGATCTTGAGTTATCGAGATATTATTGAGACATGGGTTGCGGGTTCGATTCCCGGGGGAGCTGTTAATGGGACTATGGGTTCAATTCCCATAGGTCCTGGACTTGTTTTTATTGAGTTGGTTATTTGTTGTTAGCTAAATTGTAGACGGTTGCAGTAATCATTTTATTGTTGTTATTGCGGAAATTGTTATCTGTTAAACTGTTTATTTTGTTATCATCATATTATTATTGTTTCTCAGTAGGGCCCTGACCTTCCTCGTCACTACTCCATCGAGGTTAGGCTTGGCACTTACCGAGTACCGCCGTGGTGTACTCATGCTACTCTTCTGCACACTTTTGTTGTGCAGATCCAGGTACATCAGAGCAGGCTCGTACTAGGTGATTCTGCAGCTTTCTGGGAGACTTCGAGGTATGATCCGCTACGTCCGCGGATCCGGAGGCTTCCCTTCTATTCTAGTATTACTAGTTGACATTTTTCTTCATTTCGTTGTTAGATACTCTTTACACATAGAGCCACAGTTGTATTTCTCTTTTAGTCCGTGTTACCGTGGGGTTCCGGATCTTGGTAGTGTTTTATTTATTGTGTGACGGATGTATGTGCCAAGCGGCACGGATTACATATCTTTTATGTTATTTTCCGCCGTTTCTTATTTAAGTATTTATAACTTATAGATTCCGCAACGTGTTAGGCTTACCTAGTCGTGGGGACTGGGTGCCGTCACGACATGTTCACAATTGGTGAACTAGGGTCGTGACAAGTTGGTATCAGAGCTCTAGGTTCATAGGAGTCACGGGACACAGACCGGTTACTTAGAGTCTCGCTGATCGATACGGAGACGTCTGTATTTATCTACGAGGGGCTATGTAACCGTTTAGGAAACTCTTCATTTCTTTTGGATTCCTTGTCGTGCGACATTTTTGGCATCAAAAATCTAAACCATTGATTTCTATTCTCTCACAGATGGTGAGGACACGAGCTAACCGCGATGATCGGGTACCCGCGCCCCCGTTGCCGCCGTCAGAGGCCCGGGCCGAGGCAGAGGACGAGGACGCGCCGTAGGTGTAGCCACAAAGACCCTCGCGCGCCGCCGCCGAGGTGCCACCGGCAGACCGAGGCTGGAGCGCTGTGCACCGGCACACCGACTACGACCGCTACTACTCCAAGCACTACGGAGACCCCGGCTCGCCTCACGAGTACGTATACCACTTTAGCCCAGCAGGATTGCTTCCTCTTGTCGCAGCCACATCTCAGGCCGGGGGAGGGGCCCGCACTCCCGCAGCCGCTACACCGTAGCAGCGTGTGCCAGTGGGGCAGGTTCCACATGTTTTGGTTATGCCTCCCGCCGCCCCGGACACGTCCGGAGGCGGACCACCGCCTCTCGAGGACGAGCAACAGTAGATTGGAGAGGTTCAAGAAATACGACCCTCCGTTGTTTAGCTGGTTTGGCTTCAGACGATGCATTGGGTTTTCTGGAGGAGTGTCATCGTATTCTTCGCACTATGGGGATTGTGGAGACCGGCCGGGTTTCCTTCACCGCTTTTCGTTCGTGGGGCCGCTTATGATCGGTGGCGCACGTACGAGTCGGATAGTCCGTAGCGAGTCCGCTCATCGACTTGGACGCAGTTTTCAGATCCGTTTTTGAGGGAGTTTGTTCCACGCAGCCTTAGGGATTCTTGGCGCCCGAGTTTGAGCGGCTGCGACAGGCTCCATGTCGCATCGCAGTATGCTTCGTTTCACCCGTCTAGCCAGGAATGCACCGCTTTGGTAGCCACGGTTCGGGAGCGAGTGCGGAGATTTATCGAGGGCCTTGTTCCGCCTATCCGATCCAGCATGGCCAGAGAGCTTGAGACAGATATATCTTATCAGCAGGCAGCTAGCATTGCCAAGAGGATCGAGAGTATGCTCCCTAGAGAGCGGAGGGAGAGAGAGGCCAAAAGGTCTCGTGAGTGGGGTCATTTCTCTGGTGCCCGCACTTCATCAGCCGGTCGTTTTGGCAGAGGTTATTCCGGTCAACCAGTTCACTCGGCATTGCTCGCAGCCGGTAGTACTCCAGGCCTTCCAGCATCTCAGGAGCCTTATTATGCTCCCCCAGTTTCCAGTGCACCTCCTGCGCGGGGTCCGTCCAGGGGTCAGACTAGCGGGGGTGAGGCCGGTCAGTCACAGCCACCGCGTCCTCCCAGAGCTTGTTTTGAGTGCGGGGATACTCGCCACCTGGTTAGGGAGTGCCCCAGGCGCAGGAGAGGAGCCCCTCATCAGTCATCACAGCATCCGCGTGGTTCTCAAGGCCAGCAGGCTATCATTCCAGCCCCAGCTGCCACTCCACCCGCCCAGCCATCCAGGGGCGGGGGTCAGGGTTCCAGAGGCCGCCCTCGAGAGGGGGGACAGGCCAGATTCTATGCTATTCCTGATCGCGCTGCGGCTGTTGCATCTGACTCTGTTATCACAGGTATTATTATGGTTAGTCACAGGGAGGCATCGGTTCTATTCGACCCTGGTTCCACTTTTTCATATGTGTCTTCTTACTTTGCTTCTCATCCGGGTGTGCCTCGGGATTCTTTGAGTGCCCCCATTTATGTTTCCACTCCGGTGGGTGATTCTTTGGCTGTAGACCGCGTATATCGGTCGTGTTTGATTACCATTTGTGATTTTGAGACCAGAGCGGATCTATTGTTGCTTGGGATGGTCGATTTTGATATTATTCTGGGCATGGACCGGTTGTCGCCCCATTATGCTATTCTTGATTGTCACGCCAAGACCGCGACGCTGGGCTATGCCATGCATTCCACGTATCGAGTGGAGTGGTACTCTAGATCACACCCCTAGCCGTGTTATTTCTTTTCTCGAAGCTCAACGTATAGTCGAGAAGGGGTGCCGCTTATCTAGCCTATGTGCGGGACGTCGGTTGTCGACACTCCCTCTATTGATTCTCGTTCACGTGGTACGTGACTTTGCCGATGTATTTCCAGCCTGATCTTCCGGCATGCCGCCCGACGAGATATTGACTTTGCTATTGACTTGTTGCCGGCACTCAGCCCCATTTCTATTCCACCGTACCGTACGGCTCCTCCCGAGTTGAAGGAGTTGAAGGATCAGCTACAAGAGTTATTGGGCAAGGGTTTCATTCGACCAAGTGTTTCGCCTTGGGGTGCTCCTATATTGTTTGTGAAGAAAAAGGACTGTTCTATGCGTATGTGTATTGACTATCGTCAGCTGAACAAGGTTACAGTGAAGAACCGGTATCCTTTGCCCCGTATTGATGATTTATTTGACCAACTACAGGGCGCACATGTGTTTTCTAAGATTGATTTGCGCTCTGGGTATCATCAGCTGAAGATTCGGGAGCCAGATATCCCGAAGACTGCCTTCAGGACTCGGTATGGTCACTCTGAGTTCCTCGTGATGTCTTTTGGGCTGACTAATGCCCCAGCAGCCTTTATGCATTTGATGCATAGTGTGTTCAGGCCTTATCTGGACTCGTTCGTGATTGTCTTCATTGATGATATTCTAGTATATTCTCGGAACCGGGAAGAGCACGAGCAGCATTTGAGAATAGTGCTTCAGATCCTGAGGGAGAAGCAGCTTTATGCCAAGTTCTCTAAATGTGAATTCTGGTTGAGTTCAGTGGCATTTTTGGGCCACGTGGTATCGAGCGATGGTATTCGAGTAGATCCGAGGAAGGTGGAGGCCGTGCAGAGTTGGCCCAGACCCTCCTCCGCTACTGAGATTCGCAGCTTCCTTGGTTTGGCGGGCTATTACCGTCGTTTCGTAGAGGGGTTCTCTTCGATTGCAGCACCTATGACTAGATTGACCCAAAAGGGTGCCCCTTTTCAGTGGACAGACGAGTGTGAGGTGAGCTTTCAGAATCTCAAGACAGCTTTGACTTCGGCCCCTATATTGATGTTGCCTACAGGTTCGGGGTCCTATACTATATATTGTGATGCCTCACGAGTGGGACTCGGTGCGGTATTGATGCAGACGGTAGGGTGATTGCCTACGCGTCGAGACATCTGAAGGTGCATGACAAGAACTACCCTGTTCATGATTTGGAGCTAGCTGCCATTGTTCACGCCTTAAAAATTTGGCGTCATTATTTATATGGGGTTCCTTCTGAGATCTACACTGATCACCGGAGTTTGCAGCACTTGCTTAAGCAAAAGGACCTGAATATGCGTCAGAGGAGATGGTTGGAGCTACTGAAGGACTATGATATTACTATTCTCTATCATCCGGCAAGGCTAATGTGGTTGCCGATGCCTTGAGTCGTCGGGCAGAGAGTTTGGGGAGTTTAGCATATCTACCGTTTCAGAGAGGTCTATGGCGATGGATGTTCAGGCTCTAGCCAGGCAGTTTGTTAGATTGGATCTTTCGGAGCCCAACCGGATTCTGGCATGTGTGGTTTCTCGGTCTTCTCTATTTGACCGCATCAGGGAGCGTCAGTTCGACGACCCTCGTTTGCTTGTCCTTCAGGATAGAGTTCGGTGTGATGATGCTCGAGATGTTACCATCGGGGATGATGGAGTCATGAGGATGCAGGGGCGTATCTGTGTGCCCAATGTAGATGATCTTCGAGAGCCGATTCTAGCAGAGGCCCATAGTTCGCGGTATTCCATCCATCCGGGTGCCGCGAAGATGTATCAGGACTTGAAACAACATTACTGGTGGAGGCGGATGAAGAGGGATATAGTTGATTATGTTTCTAGATGCCTCAACCGCCAGCAGGTGAAGTATGAGCATCAGCGCCCGGGTGGATTGATGCAGCGGATTGAGATTCCAGAGTGGAAATGGGAGCGCATCACCATGGACTTTGTATCTGGGCTTCCACGGACTGTTAGGAAGTTTGATTCCATTTGGGTTATTGTGGATCGGCCGACCAAGTCCGCCCATTTTATACCGGTGAGCACTACTTATTCATCGGAGTGACTGGCAGAGATCTATATCAGGGAGATAGTTCGGCTGCATGGTATTCCAGTTTCCATCATTTCAGATAGAGGCACTCAGTTCACTTCACGCTGATGAGAGCCGTACGAAGGAGTTAGGTACTCGGTGGAGCTGAGCACAGCATTTCACCCCCAGACAGACGGGCGTCCGAGCGCACTATTCGTATTTTGGAGGATATGCTCCGTGCGTGCGTGATTGAGTTTGGAGGTTCACGGGATCACTTCTTGCCACTGGCGGAGTTTGCTTATAACAACAGCTACCAATCTAGTATTCCGATGGCACCGTACGAGGCCCTATATGGTAGGAGGTGCAGTTCTCCCGTGGGTTGGTTTGAGCCGGGCGAGGCTAGGTTGCTAGGTACCGATATGGTTCGGTGAGGCTATGGACAAGGTCAAGGTGATTCGGAACATACTTCTGCGGCCCAGCCCAGACAGAAGAGTTATGCGTAACATGAAGGTTCGCGACGTGGCTTTTATGGTCGGTGAGCGGGTTCTCGTCGAGTCCCGCCCATGAAGGGCGTTATGAGGTTCGGAAAGAAAGGGAAGCCGAGTCCCAGATTTATTGGCCCTTTGAGATTTTGAGGCGTGTTGGGGAGGTTGCTTACGAGTTGGCCTTACCTCCCACCCAGCCGGAGTTCACCCCGTATTTCATGTCTCCATGCTCCGGAGATACCATGGCGACCCGTCGCACGTGTTGGATTTCACATCTGTTCAGCTAGACAAGGATCTGTCTTATGTTGAGGAGCCAGTAGCCATTCTAGACAGGCAAGTCAGAAAGCTAAGGTCAAAGAACATCGCTTCGGTAAAGGTTCAGTGGCGGGGCCAGCTGGTCGAGGAGGCGACTTGGGAGACCGAGCAGGATATGCGCAGCCAGTACCCTCATCTTTTCACTACTCCAGGCATGTTTTCTATGCTCGTTCGAGGACGAACGAATCTTTAAGTGTGGGAAGATGTAACGACCCGACCGGTCATTTTAGAAAATTACGCCCCAATCCCTAATTTAACTGTTCCCCTAAGTTCATTTCTGCTATTGTGGGTTGCCGGGAGAGTCGGTTCTGAAAATTTGAGCATTTTGGGAAACTTAGTCCCTAAATAAGAGCTTTGAAGCTAGAAAACGGTCCGTAGCCGGAACAGTGTTAAGACGATCTCGGAACGGAAATCTGATGGTTCCATTAGCTCCGTTAGGTGATTTCGGGGTTGGGAGCGCGTTCGGAATGTATTTTGGAGGTCCGTAGCTCAATTAGGCTTGAAATGCCGAAGATTGAAATTTTGGCGAATCCGAGCGATAGGTGAGATTTTGATCCGAGGGTCGGAATGAAATTCCGACAATTTCTGTAGCTTCGTTATGTGATTTTGGATATGTCCGCAAATTTTCAGGTCATTCGGACGTCGTTTGGTCGGGTTTTAGATCGAATGTGCAATTCGGAAAGTTTTAAGAAATTTAGGCTTGAATTCGATGTGAATTATGGGTTTTGATGTTGTTAGACGCGTTTTAAGGATTGGAACAAGTTCGAATAAGGTATTAGGATGTGTTGGTGTGTTTGGATGAGGTCCCGGGGCCTCGGGGTGGTTTCGGATGGTTAAACGGAAGGAAAACATGGAAAATTGTAGGTTTGGGCCTTCTGTTCTGTCATTTTCGCCCCTGCGGAAATGGGATCGCAGAGGCGAGGCCGCAGGAGCGGAAGCCTCGTCGCAGGAGCGACTGGGTTCGCAGAGGCGGATCCCATTCCGCTGAGGCGGATTCGCGGGTGCGGAAGCCTCGTCGCAGAAGCGACCTTGGGTCGGGGAGTGAGAAACACAGGAGCGGAGGGGAAATCCGCTTAAGCGTGTCCGCAGAAGCGAACCGCTGATCGCAGAAGCGGGAAGGATCGCAGGAGCGGTTGTCCAATCGCGGAAGCGGACGCGCGGAAGCGGTCCTTTTCTCGCAGAAGCGGATTGGGCCAGCCTGTCCTAGACTTCGCAAAAGCGACATTTTGTCGCGGAAGCGGATCCGCAGAAGCGGAATTTTGTCCGCAGAAGCGGAAATCGCAGAGAGTTAATTATATTCGAAGTTAGAAATTTCAGAAACATTTCCAAACTTTGAGGGCTCGGCTTAAGGGGCGATTTGGGCGATTTTGAAGGGAGATTCAAGGGGTTTCTTCAGGTAATCAATTATGGACTCCAATTATGATTGTTGTTGATAATATTATGCAAGTTTTTCATGAAAATGGAGGAATTTGGGTAATTAATGGGGGTTTTCACCCTAGACCAAAACCTTTAGAAAATCAAGGTTTTGAGTGGGCAAATGGAGTCCGAATTTGATAAACTTTATATGCTTAGACTCGTATTGAGACAAGGGTTCCGAATATATAACTTTCGTGATTTTTCGATAAGCGTACCGAAAGTCGGGTTTTGGCAACTTGTGGATTTTGGTGAATTTTGAGTTATTTTGATTGGGTAATGCCCAATTGGCCTATTTTGATGTGATTCTATTGATTTTTATCAGATACTACACTTGTGGAGGCCGACATTCGCGGCAAGAGGGTTATTTCTTAGCGGTTTTGTACCGAAATTGAGGTAAGTGGCTTGTCTAACTTCGTGTGGGGGACTTTCACCCGTAGGATATTACTGTGATACTTTAAATGCCTTGTACGCGAGGTGACGGGCGTGTACATGCGCTTGTTGTTGAACACATACTTTACTCAAAATGTTCAATGAGTGATATTACTGTTTTAGCTTTTAAATTCGATATTCCTACCCGGTAGTAGTTATAAAAGCATGATTAGATAGAATCTAACTGTCCAGTTGCTTAATTGACTTACTTGAGTTTTCTTGGTAATCGCTGGCGCTGTTCATCGGCGAAGTTATCATTAAGCATATTATACTTCTCTCTGTGTATTCCTTTACTTGCTGTGGTTATGGACTGTGGGTTCGATTCCCAGAGACCCGGAGTGATAATGATGTGGACTACGGGTTCGATTCCCGAGATCCTGAGATTATTGAAATGTGGACTACGGGTTTGATTCCCGAGATCCTGAGATTATCGAAATGTGGACTACGGGTTCGATTCCCGAGATCCCGAGATTATTGAAATATGGACTACGGGTTCGATTCCCGAGATCCCGAGATTATTGAAATGTGGACTACGGGTTCGATTCCCGAGATCCTGAGATTATTGAAATGTGGACTACGGGTTCGATTCCCGAGATCCTGAGATTATTGAAATGTGGACTACGGGTTTGATTCCCGAGATCCTGAGATTATCGAAATGTGGACTACGGGTTCGATTCCCGAGATCCCGAGATTATTGAAATATGGACTACGGGTTCGATTCCCGAGATCCCGAGATTATTGAAATGTGGACTACGGGTTCGATTCCCGGAGATCCTGAGTTATTGAGATATTATTGAGACATGGGCCGCGGGTTCGATTCCCGGAGACCCAGAGGTACTGAGAATGGGACTGTGGGTTCAATTCCCACAGATCCTGGATTCGTTTATTTGAGTTGGTTATTTGTTATTAGCTTGATTGTAGACAATTTCAGTAAACATCGTAATGTTGTTATTTCGGAAATTATTGTTATTATGTGTTAAACTGTTTATTTTGTTATCATCATATTATTATTGTTTCTCAGTAGGGCCCTGACCTTCCTCGTCACTACTCCATCGAGGTTAGGCTTGGCACTTACCGAGTACCGCCGTGGTGTACTCATGCTACTCTTCTGCACACTTTTGTTGTGCAGATCCAGGTACATCAGGACAGGCTCATCCTAGGTGATTCTGCAGCTTTCTGGGAGACTTCGAGGTATGATCCGCTACGTCCGCGGATCCGGAGGCTTCCCTTCTATTCTAGTATTACTAGTTGACATTTTTCTTCATTTCGTTGTTAGATACTCTTTACACATAGAGCCACAGGTTGTATTTCTCTTTTAGTCCGTGTTACCGTGGGGTTCCGGATCTTGGTAGTGTTTTATTTATTGTGTGACGGATGTATGTGCCAAGCGGCACGGATTACATATCTTTTATGTTATTTTCCGCTGTTTCTTATTTAAGTATTTATAACTTATAGATTCCGCAACGTGTTAGGCTTACCTAGTCGTGGGGACTGGGTGCCATCACGACATGTTCACAATTGGTGAACTAGGGTCGTGTTAGATTAGTTGTGGAACCATTCAAGATATGAGAGGCTCACTTCTCCTCGTTCTCGATCGGCAACCATTTTGTCGATGTCGGAGAGTCAACTACCGAACCACACCTTTTGTGCATAAGTCTCTCTTGGGAGCTCCTCCGTCGTGAATTCCATGTGAATGATCACATATCTTCAATCGGGGGCCTTTTTTTTCTCTACCCAACTGCCGCATAACACGTAGCGGGGTATATGGTTGGAAACCCCTAAAACCCATTAGTATGTAGAATGGGCGATATGTCGACATGTGCATGATTTTAGCGGAAGGGAACCAATAATAATTCCAAGTGAGTCGGTCTGCTCTCAAAGAGCTGAGAAGTTCTTGCTAAGTCCTTAGGTCATTTGGAAGGTTACAACGGGCACCTATGTTCATATGACAACGAATGTAATTCAGCCAGTCCACGTTGAAGTCTATCACAATTGGGTGATGATAGAGATGCTCTACAGACCACATTTGTAACAAAATGTTACAACCTTCAAAATAATCCTGTCCTTCTTGACACCGAGTTAAGGCCCGAAAGATGTCTCCTAAGATCATAGGAAGAATAATGTGTTCTTCGTTACTCTGTAAATATGAGACCACCGTAGCCAAACGGATTCTGATGCGTCCGCCATGTTCGGGAAAAACCATGGTTCCCAGAAAAGCGATCATGAAGGCGTAGATTCTTAGATCTCCCCAGGCGTCATAATTCAACTGGTGAACAAATTCAGTGTTTGATAATTTCTCGAACCATTTCTTATCACCAAATCTGTTATAGAGATACTCCAGCGGCATCCAACCATTCTCCAAAAAACCCATGGGAACTCATCAGAGACCTAACTTCTTCAAGAAATTATTCACACCCATTTGCCTAGGAGCTGCGGGTCTCTTTTTGTGCAAATCTCTCCCAAGCCCTGTGAGTCCGCCCAGTTCTTCCAAAGTGGGCGTCATTTCGCAGTCCCAAAATCTGAAAACATTACTTGTTGAGTCCCAAAAACTCACTAAAGCTCTGATCAGATTTTTGTCCGGTTTTATCATCATAATGTCCAGGAAGAAACTTGAGGTGCTTGTGGACTTGATTTCTTTCCCAAGCCGAAAAACTAGCCCACCATTTACAGAGCTGACCCGGGGTTTTGTCATGGACAATGAACATGGGTGGCATTTCATCTCTCACCCTTTTCTGGCCGATTCTTTACGATGAAGTCATGCTGATCCTAGAAAAGATAAAATAAAACTTAAGAATTTTTCCCAAAATTTTTCTCTTTTTTTTTTGTTTAAAAAAAATGAATCTTGTTAACACGACCTTTCAGCACTTGAAGAAGATTTGAAGGCTGTGTAACAAGATACCGGTGTGAGGACTCTGTTCCCGTTTTTGCGAAATTAGTCCTTCGGCGCCCCTTTTGAAGCGTTTGGCTATGTTCGTAAAATTTCCTAACTCTTGACTAAGGACAAAACCTCCTAATCTTAATAAATTTACTACTTTTTTTGTTTTACTTTTTGAAAAAGAAGCATTAGTTGAGTCCGATATGGGTTGCCTTCCTATCTCACGCTCGGTGAGAATCAAACTTGCGTAGTTCGAAAATAAAAGAACCAAATTATTTTAAGAAAAGAAAACAAACTATTTTTAATAGCATTTTTTCAAAACAAATTATTTTCAGAGAAACTAACTTACTTTTCATAAAATTAACAAAAACTATTGAAAATTTTTTGCATTTTTCAACATTTAAAAGAAACTAATTTTCGTAAAATTACGAAAATTTATTTGAAACTTTTATAAAAAATAATGTTTTCAAAGAAACTAACTATTTAGAAATTAACAAAATTAATCGGAGATTTTTTCCAATTTTCTTTGGTTTTTTTTTCTTTTTTCAAAACAAATATTTTCTAAGAAAAACAGACTATTTTCATAAAATTAAATTGATTTTACACCCCGATAATTTTCACTTCTTACCCTCTCTCCTTTTAATAACAAACCGGTCGGCATGTAATATCGAAAGAAATGAACAGACAAAGATGCATCAAGTTGGCCTTTTGTTTCAGGTACACCTGTCCTAGACAGGCCCAACCCCTGTGTTGAGCCTCCTAAGTCAAATATGCACATGATGCAAATAGACGTTCTCATCGGGGATCCGGCATAAGGTTTTGTTATTCTAAGTCATCATCCTGTTGGAAAAAGTGTCTAGACTGGTTTTAACTCGAGCGGATAACTCGAGCCGAGGAGTGTCAGTGCACCGATAGCATGGCTTTCCGGCTTAATTGACGGGCCTAAACATGTGTCACTAGAAAAATCCTTCACTGGGTGCCAAGCACCACAGCTATCTTGGGAAAACGGGCTATGTCCAGCAAATGCCCAATATTATATTTCAAAGAGACTTTAAAAGAGAAAAATGGGTATCAGCACAATTTATATACAATTCAAAAAATATTAAATCGGTAAAAGCAACATTTAGCACATTAAATACAAACATATAATAAAATCAGATAATAAATAAGCCAAATAAAATAATTATTTAAAGCTCGAATTCTTAAACCCTGAACTAGTGGTTCTGGGTTTGTGTCCCCAGCAGAGTCGCCAGAGCTGTCACACCTCCTTTTGGCGCGCCACCTACCCCGAAGGGTAAATGCGTAAGGGCGAGGGAGTTTTTTCAATTTAAGTGACAATATTCGAAACAAGATTATTATATTTATTTCAGAGTCGCCACTTGGAATAAATTAAGGTGTCCCAAGTCACCGATTTATTCAAATCCCGGATCGAGGAAATTTCGACTTTAAAAATGAAGTCTACGAACCAGAAATTCTAAACAAGGAAGTATGTTGCTGAGGGAAGGTGTTAGGCACTCCCGGATCCCGTGGTTCTAGCACGGACGCTTCAATTATTATAAATGGCTAAAAATACCTGATTTTATACATGTTTATAAATTATATGCTCTAATTAAACTTTAAACCGCTCTATTAATTTGAAACCGTACCAAAAGAAAAAAACTAATTACAACATAGACTTTTGACAAATAGATAAATAATAAAAAAATGTATCCGGATTACTTACTTTGATAACTATGCCGATTAAAGCCGTTGTAAAACTAAGCCAAAAAAAATCAATTTATTTAACAGTATATCCCTTAAAATTATTTCATAGCTTTTTGACTTAAGGTCGGAGATTGAACGAAAAGGTATAAACTAACGGAAAATTGATCAAATATGCGAAATAGAAATAGTTCGCCTTGGTCCATTATTAAAAATAAGATTGTTTACTTTGGATTTTTACTATCCTTAATCCGATGTTAATTGGCGAAATCAAGACTATGCGATTAAAATCTAACATTGGCATCTAAAGCATTGGCTACTTATTTTGTTTGCTTAACTAGAAATGGATTTTAAGGAAAATAAAAATGAAGAAAATGATTCAAACCACCTTATATTAATAGATAAAATTAATCAAAAACAACACTTTAAATATGCTTGTACCACTTAACTTTAAACCAATTACCTACAAAATATCAAAAAGAATCCCAATCCGGATTGTCTAGTTTCGACTTACACAAGTTCCGAACATATACTAACAAGAATAGAAACTAATTAAGCATAAATGAAAAAACAAATGTCTATTTTTATCAATAGTCCCAAATTTACAATGATAAACAATACAAGCCCGGCGGATTTTGTTTCAATTCGTACATGCCGAGGCAAGAACTAAGTAAACAAACAAGACTATATGAATTTCTAATCGTTTAAACAAAAGCTACACAATATCAATTTTTACTAACAGTCCTTAGTTTAACAGGATCACTTATGTAATGGCTTCGAACGACAAAATTCAATGCGGTCTTTCATTTCATTTCTAGTACAAGAGTAGACAAGCCCAAATGATGTGTACCTGGAAGTAGAATCGAAATAAATGAGGAGTTAGCAACAGTATGCAGCAACCAAAACAACCAAATTCAAACCAACAGCAACAGCAGTAGCAAATCTCGGCCAGAAATCCAAGAGAAAAACAACAACCAAAAATACCAATCCCAAAGATGATTTGAAAACCAAAGCAGAGAATCCAAAAAAAACAAGCGAGAAACAACAGAACAAGTTTCGGTGAAGAAACTAGATGTGTTTAACGAACTGAAACAAACAAAACAGGTTTTGTTTCCAACTAAAGAGACTGCTGGATGTGTTGAAATCAATGTAAAATTCGGTTTCCAAATGTGTATAGAATATGTTTCTTTCAAGGGGTGTGAATCTCTACTTTAAAGGTGTGAACGTGTATCTGAAAATCTGGAAAATCCGTTTTTTCGAGGATGTGAATCTGTATTTTTTCAGTTTCTGCTCTCTTTTCTTCGTGTCCTCTTTCCAGAAAATGTCTACTGCCTTTAATAGGCAACAAATTAGTGTTGTCCCTCCCCACCATCAATCCTATTCTTATTTTAATGTCATTTCTTTAAAAATCATATTAGTGAAGTTACTATTATCATTATTATCCCCATATTATATACTATCTAGGTTGACCCCTAAGTTTATGCTAATTACCCCCTAAAAATTATCAGCAGCCCTTAATTATTGAATAACAGCTGTAACCAATTCAATAGCTAACTCAGAATCAAAATCAATCAACAAAACAATACAAATCAAAAATCATCAAATCAATTCAATTCAAACAGTAATGACCCACTGCCCGGGATTTCAAACAACAATTTCGCGAATTTAAACAACGATGTCTGTTATTCCACCATAATATATACGATTGATAACAAATGATCGACTTACGAATTTATCGAGTATAGCTTTAACGAACAGATTTCAAGAAGTTGAGCATCTGAATTAACTAATTGAAGACATTCAATTAATCGATTATATGTATAATCGATAACATATAGCCGACAAATCAGCGATCCAAGGTTCTCAGGCAAACGAGCAAAAAATGCAAAAACAACCAATCGACGATATTAAAATCGAAGTGAATTCAATTTACAACGACACATTTACAACAACAAATCAGAAGGTAAACAAATCGACCAAATAAAAAAGTCCCAAGAGATGAGGGAAAAATAGAAAAATCGGAAATATCCGAAGAAAATCAACAACAAACGAATTACAAAAATGATTAAACTAAACCGACGATTAACGAGTAAAGAGGAACAGAAAAACAGAAAAAATTACCGCGAAACAGAGAGATTGGAAGCTCGGCAGTCTTGGTCTGAAATAACTCAAACATTTTGAGGCCAAACAGGCTGTAATCGAGTGTTCTC
The DNA here is from genome assembly GCA_032618575.1 of Nicotiana noctiflora. Classification (NCBI taxonomy): domain Eukaryota; kingdom Viridiplantae; phylum Streptophyta; class Magnoliopsida; order Solanales; family Solanaceae; genus Nicotiana; species Nicotiana noctiflora. Next base: position 59,264 of record JASVEL010005759.1, read on the forward strand.
GAATGAGAACAAATCGACTACAACCTATTGGAACCACAAAACCTCCAAACGAGCTAAAAAATTCTATTTTATGGCTCTTGAAACTCCATCTTTGGGTTCGAATGCTTCTGGTTGGGACGGGCGGTCGCTTGATGATGTAGCAGGACCTGGTTTTCGAGATGACGGGAATCGCTTGGTTTGGAGACGCCGTCGCTGGCGAACACGCCGGAAATGGTGACGGCTACTGCTCGTGGGCAACGGTGGTGCGTGGCAGCATTGCTGGGTTCATGGATGGTGGTCGTTGGTCGTTTGGGTGGTTGTTGGTCGTTTGGATGAGGCGGCGACCGGCTATTACACAGATGAAGGGAAAAAAGGGGGGGGGGGCGGCTTGGGGTCTTTGGAGAAGAGGGGTTTTTAGGGTTAGAGAAAGATGCAAAATTGAAAGATGAGAAAGAAAGAAAAAGGGGGGGGGGGGCGATTATGTCTTGACCGGGTCGGGGTGGGTCGGTTCTTGGGTATTGGGCAGGTTTAAGGGGTGGTTTTTGATGGGTTGGGGAAAATTTGGGTTGGGCTTGGGAGAATTAAATTGGAGTTGGCCCAAATTCGATTTTTTCTCTTCTTATTTTCTTTTTTTTTCAATTTTCTTTCCTAATAAAAATACAAACTCAAATTTAAACTCGACCAAAATTATCCTTAAAATGTTAATTAAGTCTAAGTAGTAATTATTACAAATTAATTAAACACTACCTAAAAGTAAAATTACACAATTTCGATATTAAATGCTAAATACATATTTTTTTGTAATTTTTCATTTTTGTAAAATAGACTTAATTACTCCTAACTGCAATGTTAGATCAACAATGTAAACACGGCATATATTTTTGTATTTTTATTAATTTAAACACATATAATCACGCATATACGAATGCAAACAATTACCAAAAATAACACGAAAATTCACAAAAATACACACCATGAAATAGACAATTTTTGTTATGGTTTTGTGGGAGTAATTCATGTTAGACAAAAATCACGTGCTCGGAATGAAAAGAACCTTATGCCTACCACCGTTATTGTGTGAGGTAATTTAATGCTAATTTTCAGAAGGCATATCCCAACAAGGATCTGCATAATTTGATGCTTAGGCTGTAGGAGCCCCTCCGGAGTCTGTACACACCCTCAGTGAGCGCCGTCGACGTTAAATGGATCGGGCTACATGCCGTAGCGGTTATGTGCTTTGTATTGCATCTTTGTCTGTGAATTATCTCTGATAGTGGTATTGTACTGTTGTTGCTAGTTCGTAGGAGCAATCAGACTATAGTTTAGCTTCATTATGTGGTATTCTGTAGATTTCGTACTTTCAGCTACTTGTTTATATTTATTACTCACCGAGTACTTAGTACTCAGCCCTACTCCCTGTACCTTTGTGTGCAGATTCAGGTACACAGGAGGGATAGATGAGCACTCCAGCTTTTATCCGTATTTATCCGAGTTGCTGAGGTAGCTGCTGGCATTCGCATGACCTGGCTTCTCTTCTTATTCCAGTTTTCCCTTTGTATTTACATTATTCAGACTTGAGTATTTGGTTTAGATATTGTTATCCGATCATGTTTAGAGGCTCTAGACTCGTGACCCTAGATCTTTGGGTGGTTATTCAGTTTAGCTTTATTGTTGATAATAATATTCAGGTAATTGATTTGAGCTTCATGCTCGGGATGAGAGGGTAAATGGTCGGGCTTGTCTAGCAGTTATGTTGGGCGCCATCATGACCGGGATTGGGGTCGTGACAAGTTGGTATCAGAGCTTAGGTTACTAGGCCCTATGAGTCTTGAGCCAGTTGGTAGAGTCTCGTGGATCGGTACGGGGACGCCTGTATTTATCCTTGGGAGGCTGCAAACCCTTAGGAAACACTTCACATTTCTTGGAATTCTTATCGTGCGTACTTGATTCAGCTTGAGATATAATCTTTGAAATTCCTTCCACACGTCTGTGTACGCATCGAGCGCTCAGTAATATGATTGCCTTGATGGCTTGTGATTTCCCGATTGAGGGGTGAGATATAATCTCTGTGAGTTCATGTTGGGCCAGTCGGGAGGACTTGAGGCCAGATCTTTGTCTATGACATGAGCACCAAGGTGCTGATTTTGTGAGCTGGTATTTATCATATCTCTTTGTTGGAAGGTAAGGTGCCTTACGTGTAGTAAAATAAGTTTAGACTCAGGAAGACTAAAGTGATTATGTTATGTGTATCCTGGTGGAAGGTGTTGTACTGAAATACTAGATTGAGGCAAAATTGGTGGGTTGATTCTGATGTGTAATTGAAGGGTATTTGATATATGTTATGATTCGAGCAAGTACAGCGCATGTCCATTTTGATAATATAACTCGTGTAGTATTGAGATTAATGTTGTTGATATACATTGTGATGTCTTGTTGAGTTGTGGATGTATTGTTAGGATGGTTTTGGTGATTCTCTGGCAGGTGGATAGGACAAATTACAAAGGAAACTCTGTCGAAATTTTTGGAAAATTTGGGACTTAGTAAATATTTATGTCACCTAGAGAGAGTAGGCTTAATTGTGATGTGTGTATAAATTCAAGAATTGCAGAAGAGTTGAGGTCTCTAATGATTCGAGTCTCTGCCAAGGCTTGTAAATAACTTGAGATTAATCTCACTATAATATTGTGGCATCTTTTGAGTAAGAATGCTATAAGTGGCTAAAAATGCTTTGACGTATGGCTCCAAACCAAGTTGGGGAGGTTGTTATTGATTAACTGATTGCACTGTTGTGTGCTATGTTGGTTCTGTCTCTATGTATGTTGGGAAAATTATGATAAGGGTTATGGTGCTTCGTAGATGTGAAGAAATCCTAGGATGATTTGAACTACTGTTGGTAAAGAATGTTCGATGTATAGAAAAGAAAGATAGCTAAGTGCATCTGTATGTAATCATGTTCTGCTGGTGTCAGAGTTCTAACAAGGCATGAGTGGTTCTGTTCAATAAGACAGTTGAATGAGGGTGAATGACGCCCGAAAATGGCCTTGCAGTGTTCAAGACTTTGCTTGTAATGGTAAGGTGTCTTAATATTGTGTATACGGCTAAAGACAGAGGTTTCGTTAGAAGGAATCAAGAATTGTGTATGTTATGTGAATGAGGGGATTCTATGTATCTATGTTAGGGAGTAATGATAACGAATTCAAAATCGCAGGAAGTTCTTCAAAACAAAGTATTGTAGAATGTGGTACTTCTGGGAAACATTGAGAGAGTATTCAGCGGCCTGTGAGTCTTAGACCGTGTAGTCTTGTGTATGAGTCTCGTGTGGTAACATGAGTTGAGATATTGTAGTGCTACAATAAAGAGAATATTAAATTTAAGATGAATCGGAAAGGAAATTGGGTAAATGGAGCAACTTGTTAATAAACCGGAACGGTATGATAATGATACAATTAACTCCTGGTATGTGTTCGAAGTAATGAGTTTTGCAGATATGGTGTAACAAAGCTCTTGAGTGCTGGCAGTTGCGTAGCTCGATGTAGGTAAAATGACTCAGTCCTAGTAGTTAAACATAGGCAATGGATTGGGATAAAGAGTTTGTGATGTGTTCTACCGTGGTTTGAAAGTGAGTATATTCATGTCGGTATACGAAGCATGGAATGTGTAATGACTTTTCTTCTATATGGGATCATGAAGGTCCTTGACTAGTTTAGTGCGTCGTTGTTTGCGGCGTAGGAAAGGGATAGAAGTTTCCATGTTACCTTAGTGTGGTATGGTATATGCGATGTGTTATGGAAAGTTGATAATAGCAGGTTCAAGTTTTGAGATCAGTTCATAATATATGGGAAGTCATTAAAAATTATTGAGCAGCGCGGGCAGCTGCAGGTGATCTAAGCATCGATCTTTCTGGTGATTAAGGAAAAATGATACTGCTATTCTAGTCATTTGGCAGGGTATATGGTCAAGAAGGACAAGGTGATGTAAACTGATAATATCTAGTGGTATAGTGGTATTCTCTTGACGGATCGATTGTGATGATTGAATTGTTGATGGCATAGGAAAATTTCTGAATGACTCTCGTGGTATGAATGGATGCTTGATGTGGGTTATGTTTTCGCACAGTGGAGTGTGGAATCAGGCATAGTGATTTAGGTGCTATATATGTGATGGAGACTAGAAGTTCTCGTAATCCGCCTATGCAGTGAATGTATATCGTGTGTATTGGCACCGTTTAGCGATTATTGGAAATTGGAAGCCCTAGTGGCTCTCTCTTAGCTTGATATGATGAATTTGGGTTATGATACTTGATTTCAGACTGGTTGTCATAAGTTAGGTTGTCTAGATTAATGTGATATGAACTATGTCGGAAATGGCACAAATTGCGTAGCAGAGTGCATCACAGTATGCTCCAACAGGGTAGTTGTACCCAGGACCAGCGGACGGCTGGTAGATATTGCTTTGTCAGTTGGGCCTTCGTGGCGGATAACAGTGCAGAGGTTTCTACTATTGATTCAATTCCTGTATTGGGGAACTTTGTCGGATGCGTTTATTGTGGGCGAGCTTGAGACTATATATGTTTATTGTAATGAGCAATTTCACTCGGTGTACATTTCCTTTTGCGAGATTTATGTGTGGATCGGGTGGTACGTCGCCACGGATTATTTGGATCGGGTGGCACGTCGCCACAGGTATGGTATCTGGATCGAGTGGCACGCCGCCACGGGTATGTTAGTTTGAGCAGGTTGCACGCCGCAACCGTGTGACATGGAGCATAGCTTTTCTATAGGTTACCTTGCGTACTATACATTCTAGTCTCTCAGGAAAATCAGTATTGGGTGTCGCTCGGCGAATGGCGCATCAGTTGTGTCCTTACAAGATTTGATGGCGTATATTGATTGTTTCACCGTGGGTGAGATTGATTGTTTGAGTTCTGACCTAGATCTGTGCGTGGCTGACTGTTTTGAGCATGGTGACTTGAGGTGCTTTAGGAGTAATAGTGTTTGGATGGAATCATGAGCCGTGGCAAGGCCACGTGAAGTTATGACCTTTTGAGGAGGATTCGGGTACTCTAATTCTATGATGTGAGACGAGATCTCAGTTATGTGTTGTGATGGTATTGAGGAATTTGAATTACAGCTCTTTTGTTGAGATAGTTGTCATGATTTGAGTATGTTCAAGCGTTTCTTATTGGAGCCTGTGTTGTGCTCGTCGTGGCTTAGGCCGGTGTTAAGGTGTCATATCACCAGTGCGGCGTGTTATAATCGAAATGATCGTTGGAGCAATTAATGAGTGCGGGCTTATGTGATTTCAGCTGGTTAGAAAGGTAATATCAAGGTTTGGCTCCGAAATCTATTGTGGTATCAGTTAAAAAGGGAAGTGGATTCATGAATGGATGACCTGAGAGATTGATTCGGTATATCGCGTGTTCGGTTGTCGTGGGCAATATATGAAGGTGTTGGAATGAGACTTTAGCTAATGGAAAATGGTTTCCAGTTAGTACTTGGTTATTGTGGGAAATTGTTGTGATTAGAGGGCATGGTCTCGAGTGATTGGGTTGTTTGATACATTATGTGATCCTACCAAAGTTGCGAGTATGGGCTATTATAGTTGGATCATGTGTATCTTGAGTATAGACGGGGGATTCAGAATTGGAATATGTTTCGGAAAGTGCAATATGGTCTATGGTTCAGATGGACTGCGGAAGTTCAGCTATATTGTGTTATCGGACTTATGATAGAGAGGGTGACGTGGTACCACCCCGCATATATGCTTGGTAAGGTCATACAGCTATTGAATTGCTTTCGGTACAACTCTGGGTACGCTCGAGGACGAGCGTTTGTTTAAGTTGGGGAGAATGTAACGACCCGACCCGTCGTTACGGGAGTTATCGCCCCATTTTCTTCATTTAACACTTCAATATGCTAATTTATATGTCTTCGAAAAGTTAGAAGCAAATCGGAAGAAATTTAGATAAAAATGAGGCCATAAACCTCTTTATGAGAAGAATAGGTTGGAAAAGTCAACCAAATATTGACCGATGAGTTAGACAGCTCGGCATTGAATTCTGATGATTCGACTAGTTTCGGGGGATCATGTATGACTTAGGAGAGCAATCAGAATTGCATTCGGAGGTCCGGTGTAGTTTTAGGCTTGAATTTGCTAAGGTTGAATTTTGGCGAATTCCGGATGGTAGGTGAGATTTTCATCCAAGGGTCAGAATGGAATTTTGAGAGTTGAAGTAGCTCCATTAGGTGATTTTGGATATGCGTGAAAAGTTTCAAGTCATCCGGAGGTGTTTAGGTCGGATTTTAGATCAAATGCAAGTTTCGAAAGTTTTAGAAGAACTTAGGCATGAATCCGATGTAAATTTGGTGTTTTGATGTTAGTTTTGGTGTTTTGAGAGTGAAACTAAGTTTGCATGATCATATGTGGCATGTCAGTATGTTTGTATGCAGTCTCGAGGAGCTCGGGTGAGATCCAGATAGGTTTGGGTTGCGTTATGCTCGTTTTTCTTGTGTCTCGATATCGTTTCTTCAAGCATAAATGATGTCATATTGAACACATGAGCTCCTATTACTGTTTTGAATGAAGCATTAGATCCGTATCGTAATTACGGACCCGTACCAAAAAGAATCATCGAATTTGGACATCGTATGAGGATTTTATGGTCATTTTACTAAAGTTGCCCAGATTTTCAGGTTAATGACGAAACTGCCCCTGACGGCGTATTAAAAACCTGCACTATTTGTAAATCTTAAAACATACACATCTCCTTCATTATAAGGTCAAATTGAGTGATGCAAAAGCCTAAATTCATTAGAATTTCACAAGGAATCCATTGGTTGCAGTAAAATGCGTGAACAGTATACCTATAATAAACAGGTCGAGTTTTCTTCTAATTTTGGAACGGGAAGAAGCTTCTGAGGCGATTTTTAAGAGAGAAATCAATGGATAATCACTGGAGGTAAGTTTCTTGACTCAAAAATATGATTTTATGCTAGAATCAATACCAAAATTCCTGAAATTGGGTAAATTTGTGAAGAACTAGGGCCTAAATCATGAAAACGAATTTTTGGGTTTTGAAAGGCCATTCGAACTCCGATTTCGATAAATTTTATATGCACGGACCGTGGCGAGACGAGGAATCTGTTGGTATGAATTTCAGAATTTTTCGAGAAGCGGGCCCGGGGTTCGGGTTTTACCAACTTGGTGTATTATCGCGTATTTCGTATAAATTGAATTGGGTTGCGTTTCTTTTACCCGTATTTGATATAATTGTTGTGGTTTGACTAGATTCTACGCACGAGGAGGCAAATTCAAAAGGAAAAGACATCGCAAACGAGTCTACGGCCGGCTAGAGGTGAGTAGTTTGTGTATATGGTAGCCTGAGGGTTCGAAACCCCGTCATAGCATATTGTGACGCTAGTAGGGCGTGGCTCGCACCCCGTGGCAGGTGCGGGATTGATTGTGACTGGGGATTGAGACTTAGTCCATCCCAAATGAGTATGATATGATAATTATTGTTGAAAAACATTGTGTTTGATATAATTGTGTGCTGTAAGCCGTGTCTGGGGCCTTGTGCCGACGTGTAGTATCCCTAGGGGATAGTTATATAGGAGATAGCTATACTTGCTTAATAACTGATCTCAGTCCTAGTTTGGAAATCACCGTATTGAATTGCTAAGTCACCTGTTTTGGAAAAATTAAATATAAGTTAAAGTATTTGCATAATTTAAGAACTGGAACCTGGAAATACTAATAATTGAGCTGTTGTGTGACTTATATGATTGTTGTGGACTGAGGATGGATCGGGCTGCACACCGCAGCAGTTGATATGATATGAGGATCGGGCTGCACGCCGCAGCGGTATTGCGCTTGGGCTGTAGGAGCCCCTCCGGAGTCTGTACACACTCCTAGTGAGCGACGTCGACGTTAAATGGATCAGGCTGCACGCCGTAGCGGTTATGTGCATTGCATTGCATTTTTTTTCTGTGAATTATCTGTGATAATGGTAATGTACTGTTGTTGCTAGTTCGTAGGAGGAATCAGACAGTAGTTTAGCTTCATTATGTGGTATTCTGTGGATTTCTTACTTTCAGCTACTTGTATATATTTATTACTCACTGAGTACTTAGTACACACCCTTACTCCCTGCACCTTTGTGTGCAGATTCAGGTACACAGGAGGGATAGACGAGCACTCCAGCTTTTATCAGTATTTATCCGAGTTGCTGAGGTAGCTACTGGCATTCGCAGGACCTGGCTTCTCTTCTTATTCCAGTTTTTCTTTGTATATACATTATTCAGGCTCGAGTATTTGGTTTAGATATTGTTATCCGATCATGTTTAGAGGCTCTAGACTCGTGACCCTAGATCTTTGGGTTGTTATTCAGTTTAGCTTTATTGTTGATAATAATATCCATGTAATTGATTTGAGCTTCATGCTCGGGATGAGAGGGTAAATGGTCGGACTTGCCTAGCAGTTGTGTTGGGCGCCATCACGACCGGGATTGGGGTCGTGACATATTGGTATACATGTATACATTTACTTGGTATACATGTAGTCACAATATATATTAAGTCAACCAGTTATTATATACAAACACTAATACCAACTCTTTATATGAGATATAAATATCAATACGTTATCATTTGAGTATTTTTATCACATGGTTTACTCGTATCTTGATAAATGAGATTACCAAAATTAACAATCATATTTATACACCATTTGCAACTATCAATGTACAAATAACAATAATGAAGTGTCCACTAGTGTTAGGGTTACGAGCTCTAACATAGGAAAAGCTGAATCTATGACCTTCAATAAGGCGACATCAACAAACACTAAGTGGTATATATAGGCCGAGGAAATGTAAAATTTAATAACTGACATGGAATTATTATACTTAATGAAATTCAATAAACAGATTTAGTGTATGAACGCATTGATCAACAATAACCAACTAAAGAGAGGATAGTGTGTATGCAGACTTTATCCCTACATCATGGGACAAAGATGTTATTTTCAATAGACCCTCGATGGAAATAAAATAAGTATGAATGCATTGATAATGAATAATTAACCCCACGCTCAATTAGTTGACTATTTATATTCCCCGAGAGAACAATTAATTTTAATTGCAGAATTCCCAAGTCTTTTGTCTTCAATGTTCATTAGTTTTCCAAATTCCAATAGGAAACGAAAGTATTATATAATTCTTGTTTATAATTCCAATACTCTTTTTAAGTAATAAAGTGGATCTAATATGTTTATAATTCTTGAACTGTTATTGAATTTACATGTATTAATATAGTCAAAAAGATTTATGAGTCATTATAGTTGTTGCAAACCACTGCTTACTATTAAACCGAGGTCGTGTGCCAAAATATTCAGAAGGGATTATATCAATGCATATTAATGCTAAGATATTTTATATACAATCCATATACCTTTGGGGTTTCTATGGCAGTATTGGTCAGTTTCTCAATACTATTCGCCGATGTTGAATGTCATAGACGGTCAACAGTTATAATGATAAAGCAAATCTCTTGTTGATAAGGTAGAGTTGATCCATAAATTTGGCTACTAAATTTAAATGAAGCATACTTATACAAAATAAGTATGCTTCATTTAGTCTGGACTAAATATGATTGCAGACGATTTGTAAATCAAAAATTGACTTAAGCCTGATCAAAAAGTTTATCATATATACATGACACATGCCCTCTACCCTACCTCACCTACTAATATAATAAATATGAATTTACATTTTATGAGTTGTTGAGATAAAAGTATCGTATTGTGTGTATCTATTATGTGCTATTATTTAACCACCTCCATATTATTCAATTTATTCAATATATGTTAAAATCCCCATATATTAGTGGGTATTTTACCGCCCTTTTACCCAATTGAAGGCTAATGGAAGGTCCTATGACTATAATAGTATTAGTCCAATAGACTTATGTGGTTGTCGTAGGCCGATGCGTCCTAGTATGAACTTATTATGATCTGGGACTATGTGTTGCGTGTGATACAATTAGATACATGTAACAAATCAAATGAACCTGAAATATCCTATTTAAATATGACAACTCTTCCATTTGTATATACTGTAGTAGATATTTTAGGTCAAATTTCATCCATGTGGTTGTCGTAGGCTGATGACATTTTCAGTTGGGCTTTCATCCAATCAAAATCCCAACTAGCCCTTTGACTATGGATGTGAGCTACCTTTTATTACCGAGCAATCTAGCTTATAGTCAACTGAGTTACATTTTTAAGAATGACAACCGACCGTCTATGAATATTATTTCATTATATACTAAGACACATCGGCCTACGACAACCACATAAGTCCATTGAACTAATACCTTCCGTACCTAATTACCGAGTCTCTCCCGGTTGAAATTTACAGAATTTAGGAGTCCCATTGGAGAAATTGCGCTGAACTGTAATATTTCATAATGTTTGAAATTTACACATGAATACCAACTTCTTAGTGGCATCTCCTTCAACCAGTACAATTCAAGCGATTATCCTTTGCGTGTAATAATAATATCCCTCGGATAGCTTAATTATAGCACTAATACGATTCATATTACGTAATATTTCATTGGTAATATGAACATGAATATTACTAGGGCCATTGTTTCCGTAAAATTGTTATAATTTTACGGAAGTTTAATTCCCTTAGAAATACGATTCATTTAGTTAGGTATATCACTAAATGGCATCTCCGCAGTATAAGGGAAGGATATGCCAGTGCCTCACTGATAAATATTTAACCCAGTCCGTGTGATTTAAATTATTTTATGAATTTATTTACATTTTACTCAAACTTGGAGTTTTAACTGATATTTGAACTATCATTGAGCTGAGTATTATTGTGTTACTGATGCCCGAAGGGCTATTTGACTATTTTTGGACTGATTCGGGCCGAAGGCCATGTGTGAGGGCATGAAGAGTGATGTGAGGAGGCTTTCAGGCCTCGAATGTGTAACGACCCGACCGGTTGTTTTGAGCTCGGATACATCATTCAGCAGATTGAGGCCATGAACAGCTTCATCTCAGGTATATTGACTTGTGTGTATGGTCAGAATTAAAATTCAGGAAGTTTGGAGTCAAATCTAAATGGAAATTCTCATTGTGAAAGCTTAAAGTTGAAGAAATGAACTAGGATTGGAATTTTGAGGAAATGACCTCGGAATTGGGATCTAAAAGTTCCAGCATGCTCGTATGATGATTTTTAACTTGGGCGTATGTCCGAACTTGGTTTTTGATAACCCGTGAGCATTTCGGCGTATATGGTGGAAGTTAGTATTTTAAAAGAATTTCATAAATTTGTGTTGGAAGGCATTTTAGAGTTATAGATGTCCGTTTGGGATTCCGAGTCTGGGAATAGATTCGTATGGTGATTTTGGAGTTGGGAACGCGATCGGAAGTGAATTCGGACGTCCGGAGGTCATTTTGAAGTCATTTGGCTAAATATAGGAATTTGAAGGTTTATGAGAAAATTCGACCGGAAGTGAAAATTTTGATATCGGGATCGGAATGCGATTCTGAAAGTTAGTGCAAGTCCGTAATGTCGAATGTGACTTGTGTGCAAACTTTGAGTCAATTCGGATCGATTTTGGTAGGAAATGGGACAATTAATCTCTTTAAGGAAAACTTAAGTTGGAAAAGTCAACCCAACGTTGACTTATGAGTTAGAAGGCTCGGAACTGAATTCCGATAATTCGGTTAGTTTCGGGGGATGATTTAAGACTTAGGAGTGCCATCGGAAGTAATTTTGGAGATCCGGTGAAGACGTTAGCCTATTTTGGCGAAGTTGGAATTTTGGCGGAATCCGATCGATAGGTGATATTTTGATCCGGGACTCGGAATGGAATTCCGACAGTTGAAGTAGCTTCGTTAGGTGATTTTGGATATGTCTGCAAATTTTCAGGTCATTCGGACATCGTTTGGTCGGGTTTTTGATCGAATGTGAATTTTGAAAGTTTAAGTTTAAGTTTGAATAGAATTCTAGGATTTTGGTGATTTTTGATGTTTAAGGTATCATTTTTATGATCCAAGAAAGTTTGAATGAAGTATTAGGTTGAGTTTGTATTTTTGGTTGAGATCCCGAGGGCCTCAGGGTTATTTCGGATGCCTAACGGGCATTTTTGGTTTTGGAAAAAGCTGCTGTTGCAGCAGATTTTCAGCAGCTTTTTGGCTACTTTGGGAGCTGATATCTTGTAATCTATAAGGAATCACAAAAAGTGCAAAACACAAAAGTTGTAGACCTTCGTGTCTAGTTTCCAGAACGTTAAAGAACTCATAATCTAGACATATGTACTGGAAGTTATGATCGAAGGAAAAGGACTGCTGGAGCAATAAGATGTACAACTTGTATAGCACAGGTGCAAGGTACAACTCGACGAAGCACGGGCATATTCTTTTTTTTTTTTACACGAAATTGGTTTATTTCTTTCACTGATTTCATTTCGTTTGGATGATTTTGGAGAGCTTAAAGAGGGGATTTCACCGGGTAAACATTGGAGGTAAGTTCTATGGTCTAAATACGCGATTTTATCTTTGAATCTTCAATTATTTCACTGTAAATGGGATGATTAATGGGGGATTGTGCCCTAACCTTGGGTTATGGTAAATTATCGATTTGAATGGGCAAACGGAGTCCGATTTTGATAAACTTTATATGTATGGACTCGTGTTGAGATAAGGAATCCGAATATGTACCTTTTGTAATTTTTCGAGAAGCCTACCGAAAGTCGAGTTTTGGCAACTTTGTGATTTTTCATATAATTTGATTGTGTTCGATTGGGTGTTGTTCCGTTAGCCTATTTTGATATATTTGTACTGAATTTGGCTAGTTTTGGCGTGCGTGGATGCTGGTTCAAGGAGCTAAGGCGTCGCGGAGCTTGAGTTTTCGCCGGATCGAGGTGTGTAATACTTGTAAATGATGTCCTGAGGGTTAGTAAACCCCGGACTTGCACATCTTAGTGCTGTATTGAGGTGACTTGCACGTCGGATAACGGGCGTGGGGTAGAAAACCATTGGGGATTGTGACTTGGTCCTTCCAACGTAATGAATAATAACACCTAATTGCTTGAAATTGAATTGGCATCCTAATAAAAGATATTAATTATCATGAATTGATATCATGCTTGGGCTTCGTGCCGATTATTTGAATCCTTCAGGGATTGGTATCACTGTCTTGATAACACCGTGCATATATTTGTCTCGGTCTAAGGTTTTTAAATGGTATTTTGCTACTCAACATTTTTATAAGGTTATGAAAAACTTGAACAAGGTCTTAACGACATTTCTAGCTGTGAGCTAATATGATATTGTTGTCCGAGAGGCTTTTCTTGATTATTTGTTAGAATGATTAGGGTCGAGGGCCATATGTTAGAGCATGACGATTTATGTGAGCATATGCATACACATGCATGGATCGGACTGCACACCGCAGTGGTATTTGGATCGGGTCGCGTGACGCAGCAGGTGTGATATTGATATTGCGCTTGGGCTGTAGGAGCCCCTCCGGAGTCTGAACCCCCACAGTGAGCGCTGGCGCCTTTGCATAGATCGGGATGTACGCCACAACGTCATATGCATTGCATGGCATACATACATTGTTTTACGTGTACTATGTGTCATAATATTTAGCACTCATACATTACTGGCACACATGCATTATTTGCCTTATTGACCAGATCTCCTGGTGGAAATTGTTAAGGAGTGCTGAGCCCGAGGGGCTGATTTGAGTGCAGACTTGCACTGCTTGAGATTGTACCTAGTTATTGGTATGTTATGATGAAAGAAAGAAAGCTAAAAATTGAGATTTCTAAATAATCTACTCACATATGTTTGAAAGGAATAAAAAGATAGTTCTGTATTGTGTAGCATGAGATAGTGCCTTAAGTGGTTTTCTTTCCTTCAGCATTATTTACTTTTATTACCGCTGAGTTGGAAGTACTCACATCTGACTCCCTGCACCTTGTGTGCAGATTGTGAGCACGTGATTTTTGCCCTACATGAGAATTACTCCCAAAAATTCAAAATAAAATAATCTTTTCGTTGTGTGCTATTTTTAGATTTTCGTGGAATTTTTTGGATAATTATTTGTATTTGTCTAAGCGTGCTTGTTTGTTTAAATTAAGAAAAATACAAAAATGTATTGTGTTTGCATTCTTAGGATTTAATTTACAATTAAAAGTAATCAAGTTTATTTGACAAAAATGGAAAATCACAAAAAAATATGTATTTCTTTTGCATTTTTATTATTATTTATTAAGTCCCAATTATGTGATTTCTATTAATTTGTTATCATGTGTGATAATTGTTATTTTTAATTGGGATTTTATTTTTGGTTTAGAAATTAATTTAGGAGTATGAATAAAAGAAAGAAAGAAATTGGAGAAAAGAAGAAACAAAGTGAAGAGAAAATCGGACCAGGCCATTGTTTTTACCAAGCCCAAGCACCAAAGACCAGGCCAAAATTAATCCCAGGCCCAAATTACCTCCCCTGATCCAAACAACCCAACCCGTCTCCCAACCAAGAAACGACCCCGTTTTTATTACCCATGATCAATCCTAGCCGTTCAAATCATCTGATCCAACGGCCCTGATTAATCCTTTCATTTTAGTATACCCAAACACCCAAACCCTCTTAGCCCTCATTCCCTTCACCCGTCGATTGTAACGCCGCCCGTCGCCACCGTCTCCCGCCCGCCGGAAATCGCCTCACGGCGGTTCCGGTAGGCCAAACCTCCCCAAATTAACACCATAGAACCTCCCAAGCCCCCTCTACACGAATCTGGCAATCGCTAACCTCGAATCATCCCTAAACGTGTCGAATCTTCGATCAAAGGTTTGAGTCAAAACCAAAACCATGCCAAACCGCTCCAAACTCACCCCGAACACTCTCATGACCTCCCTCACACCCTTACCAACCTTAGCCCGACTCGAATCTAACCAGAACTAGTGAAGCCCCAAATCCCACCCTCATGAACCCTAATTTTCAAAAGGCTAATTTGGGCCGAATGGATCATAAATTGAGGTCCAAGGGACCTTAGTCTAGGTGTTCTCAACCGAGAACACCTCGATTAAGGCCTGTTTGGCTTCAATAATCCGAGTCCGAGTTCGAGCTTGGGTCGCCTACAATTTTAAGGTATTTTTCTCTGTATTTACTCTTATTTTTGTTTGATTATCGACGGAATGATTATTTTTTTTGTCTCTCTTTTATTTTTTCTGATCTTCTACCCACATAAGGCCTTTGTTTTGGTCATTCTTTTGGTTGTTTGATTGGAATAAGTTAAGTTATGAATGCGTAGTTCGTCTCGATCAATATCATTGAGTAATTAAGTTTGGCATTTTTAGTTTGTTTTGCCAAGACTTGTTGGAATTACTGCCGTCGATTAATTGTTGTCGATTACACGTGTTGTAGTCGATTAATCGAATGTCGTCGCTTAATTTCACATAAGTCTGTTTGTTAGAACAGTGTGTGGTAGTGAATTTGAATTGGGTTGATTGGAAATTTGCCTAGGTTTGATAGTTTTAATTAGCTTGAATTTGAACTTTTCAAACCAAATGGAGGCCATGTGATAATCAGGCATGCTTGATCCAACCTTTTACTTTTGATATAGTTCAAGTTTTATAAGGAAAAAGGGCTGTCAGGGTTTATTTTGGTCAGAAAATTAGTTTCTTAATTAGCAACAATGCTCCTAAGAGCTGGAAAGAGAAACCAAAAACAGAAAGGGTTTAAGGGGGTGCACGTGGGAAGGAAAAACAGGCTGGAAAAGAGCCTGGTTTTTGGCTATAAAAGGAAAAGAAAAACAGACAGAAATGGAGATATACACACACACACACAGAGTTATACTGATTGAATAACAGAGGCAGACATCTGGGGAGAACATTGAAGAATTGAGAGTTTTTTTTGGAGACTTGAGAGATATAATTCTAGAAAACAGTGAGTAAATTGAAAGAAAAACAGACTGAATTCGAGAAAACACTCTGCATTTCTCTTTCTCATTGTTTCAGTTAAGTTTACTGTTCTATTGGGTTTGTAGAACAACCTTGAGTTCTGGCCGATTCATTGATATATTTTGGTTCAATATTTAGTTACTGGAACTTCAGAGGGGTATAAGGCTAACTTCAAGTAGTTTTTGGGTCCAACTAAACTAGCTTTTGGTACAAATAGTGGTCTGTTGATATTTTCAAGTGTTTGCTGGGTATTTCGAAGTTTAAAATTGGTCTGTCCAAGCTAATTCTGGGTCATTTGCTGGTTGAGTGCTGGTGTCCTGTTGTCACTGCTGCGTAGTTGCTGTGCCTACTGACCTTGGTTCTCTTTTATTTTCGAATTTCAGGTACACATTTCTGAATCCATTCTAATGAAAAATGTGAATCGAAGCTGAAATAAAGATATTTACCAGCCTTGTACACGAGAATACTTCTGTTGTTTCGATTTATAGTTTGTTTGTTTAAACTTTTGTTTGATGTTACATAGGCAGTGAATTGATATAGTTGTTATTTTAGCCCAATATAATAGTGATATAAATTGTATACATTGGACGGTGGACTGTCATCTCTTTGGATTCATTGAGTTGTATTGGAAGTTTCAGTGATAATTAGTTCTCTGTCAGTTAGCTTTGAATATTAATTGGATTAATTTCATATTAGGTTAACAAATTAAGTCACTATTTCTAGATGGCTTTCGGTTAGATGTCCAGTTTGAAGTCGTTATATTCATATTTAGTTTAGGAGTCCACATTAATAAAGTCCATTAATTTGGTAGAATCAACAGGTTTAACATATTTTGAGTGCGAGTAAATATAATAAGGTCAAGAACATTAATCCAACAGGCTTGAAACATGCTAGTTGAGTTCCGTTGAAGTTTAATGAATTTTCGAATAAGTATTAGTAATTAAGGTAATCTTTAGTTTCCAATAGCTTGCAATTAGTTAATTCCAATGGTTTATTCTTCTAATGATGTGGGTTCAAGTTAGTTATAAGATAGTTAGTTTCTCTTTAAAAATATTACCCGTCAATTCTGTATTTTATTTATAGTTTCAATTTTAGTAAATATTATCTTCATTAACAACGGTCTTAAGTTGGTAACTAATGAATGCATTTTTTTTAACATATAGTTAACTAAGATTTTTCTACTTTATTTTTTTTAGACAAACTTAAACGGAGAAAAATGTAGTCATTATAGGATTACCTTTTAAAATAAATGAGACGAGCCCCGCTAAATCACGTATAAATCATGGTGCCCTCGTAAATGCATATTCAAATAATTAGAATTTGGGACGAGCCGTTTAGCTAATTTCACGGCCTTTCACAAAGTAGTAATACGTTAGTCATTTTAGGTGTGGTTTTAATCATTTTATTTTTTTATACGAATGTGCATTTCATGCAACTCAAATCCAAATCCAACAACGTTGAATAAGAATGTGTCAAGGATCCGGGTGCATTTCATGTGACGTGATCCGAAAATATGTTCTTAGACAATGTTCATTTTTTAAGCTCTAATAATTGACAAAATGCGGTAAATGATTTAAAATTGTATTATAGTATTGAACATGTTTTAAAATCAGAAAACTGTGCTAGAACCACGGGATCTGGGGGTGCCTAACACCTTCCCTCGGGTCAACAGAATTCCTTACTTAGAATTTCTGGTTGGCAGACTTCATTTGGAAAGTCGAAAATTTTCTCGATTCGGGATTTAAATAAATCGGTGACTTAGGACACCATAATTTATTCCAAGTGGCGACTCTGAAATAAATGGAATAATCCCGTTTCGAATATTGTCACTTAAATTAGAAAAACTTCCTTGTGCTTCTACCCCCGGGTAGTGGGCACGCCAAAAGAAGGTGTGACAGCTCTGGCGACTCTGCTGGGGAATACAAACCCAGAACCACTGGTTCAGGGTTTAAGAATTCGAGTTTTGAATAATTATTTTATTTGGCTTATTTATTATCTGATTTTATTACATGTTTATATTTGATATGCTAAATGTTGCTTTACTGCTTTGATATTTTGTGAATTGTATATAAATTGTGCCGATACCCATTTTTTTTTCTTCTGAGTCTTTTGAAATATAATACCGGGCATTTGCTGGACATAGCCCGTTTTTCTCAAGATAGCTTGTGGTGCTTGGCACCCGGTGAAGGATTTTGTAGTCACACATGTTTAGGCGGAGAGTTTTGTCAATTAAGCCGGAAAGCCATGCTACCGGTGCACCGACACTCTTCGGCTCGAGTTGTCCGCTCGAGTTAAAGCCAGTCTAGACACTTTTTCCAACAGGACGATGACTTAGAATAACAAAACCTTATGCCGCATCGCCGATAGGAACGTCTATTTGCATCATGTGCATATTTGACTTAGGAGGCTCGACACGGGGGTTGGGCCTGTCTAGGACATGTGTACCCGAAACGAACGACCAACTTGATGCATCTTTGTCTGTGCATTTATTTGTTTCGATCTTACATGCCGACCGGTTTGTTATTAAAAAAAAAAGAGGGTAAGAAGTGGAAGATGTCGGTCAAATTAATGGAAAACGAGATGCTTTTATTGGAAAATAATTTTGAAAAAAAAAATGGAAAAAGAAAACAAAATGAAAAAAAAATCTCCGAATAATTGTTGTTAATTTTAAATAGTTAGTTTCTTTGAATTTGTTTTTTAAAGAAAAATTCCAGATAAATTTTCTTAAATTTTACGAAAAATAGTTTAGCTTCTTTGAAAACAATTTTTGAAAAATGCAAAAAAAAAAAAAATGCAAATAAATTTTCTTCGTTCCTTTGAAAATAAATTTCTGAAAAAAATGCAAAAACAATTTCCGATAAATGTTGTTGATTTTATTAAAGATAGGTTAGTTTCTCTTAAAATAATTTATTTTAGAAATGCTGTTTAAAAACAGTTTGTTTTCTTTTCTTAAAATGATTTAGTTCTTTTATTTCCGAACTACGCGGGTCTGATTCTCACCGAATGTGAGATACGTAGGAAAACCTCATCGATTCCGACCCCAATTTTAAAAAAAAAATCAAAAAAAAAAAAATAAAAAAAATACTCTCGTTTAGTTCCTTCATTAAAATCTTTCTTTAGAAAATTCAAAAAAAAAAGAGTAAAAGTATTTCAAAAAAAAAACTAAAAAAAAATGGTTTCGTTCTTTCTACTACTTTTCATGAAATAAAAAGAAAATTCAATAAAAATCAAAATTTAAAATATGGATTTTACTCCGAAGCAAATAAATTTTTATTTTTTAGAAGTCTTTCTATCAAAAAACAAAACAAAAAGCAAAAAAAAAAAAAAAAAAACAAAAAATTGAATATATTTTCCTTTTTTCTCTTAAAGCATTTCTTTCAAGAATTAGTTGATTTACTCAATTCCCGATAATCCGAACTACGCTCGGTCTGATTCGTGCGGGGACATGATACGTAGGCAATCCACATAAGATTCGACCATCACCAAAAGAAAAAGAAAAAAAATGACAAAAAAAAGAGTGTAAAAGAAAATTGATAAAGAGGGGAAGAAGATGAAAGCAAAGGAAAGTATAAGTCGGAATAACGCATTACAATCGATTACAAGTAGCAACACGATCAACTGTATAAGTGCATCACACCCAACGTGAGATTACTTATCTGTTATGTTGTTCCAGACTAACCGTTTGTTTGCCAAACTCCAGGTTTTAGAAAAGGGTGGTTGATTTTGTGGTACTCTGGCCTCACATTCATACTTCACGAGGTCTAAAGGAAAAGTTCAGCAACCCGTTGCTAAATCAAAAGAAAATACTCATCCTTATTTCACAAGGTTGAAAAGAAGCGCCAACATGTCTTCAGAAATCCCCCTATCAACCGTTCCCATTTTGAAAGAGAGTTCTGTGTCAGCCATTCCAGATACTGAGTCAGCAGCTGCAGAAGAAAACAGAATCTTGCGATGTCGAATGCTGGAGATGTTAGATGACTGGAATAACAGGAAAGAGCCCCCAAGTCTGATCCCTGGGTTTCCCGAACTATTCCTCAGGTCAAGTGGGATTTCTAATACTCCCACCAATTACCTACCTACTCTGTTTGGATATTCTAATGTTACAACCCTCTCCGAATCACCCTCCAATTCCTATCCTCGGGTGACAGCATTAGATACATCTACAAGAACATCTGTTGGTTTGCTTGTTCCAATCACGGCGCATCCCGGCACGCATACTCCTTTCTTTGATTCCTCTTCTTTTACATTCCCGGCACCACCCCTTCCACGGGATCCTACCCAGTTTGCCGCCAATGTCTATCCTCAGCTCATGCCAAGCCAAAATCCAAAAGCTCCCGAACGGGATGAAATGGCAAAAAGAATGAGCAGCTTGGAACAAAGTTTGAAAAACATGCAAGGTCTAGGCGGACAGAAGAGTGTTTCATACGCGGATTTGTGCATGTTCCCACATGTCCATTTGCCGTCAGGCTTTAAGACGCCGAAGTTCGAAAAGTATGACGGGCATGGCGACCCTATTGCTCATCTAAAGAAATACTGCAATCAATTGCGAGGTGCCGGCGGCATGGAAGAATTGCTGATGGCATATTTCGGAGAAAGCTTGATCGGGATAGCCTCAAAATGGTACATGGATCAAGACATATCTCGATGGCACATATGGGACGATTTGGCTAGAGATTTTGTGAAACAGTTCCAGTACAACATTGATATTGCGCCAGACAGGAATTCTTTATCGAACTTAAAGAAGAAGCCCTCGGAAAGCTTTAGAGAATATGCCATCAAATGGCGAGAGCAAGCGTCCAGGGTGAAACCCCCTATGGACGAAATTGAAATGGTCACGACTTTTCTCCAAGCTCAAGAGCCAGACTATTTCCAGAACATGCTGTCAGCAATGGGAAAACCTTTCGCAGAGGCGATCAAGATTGGGGAAATGGTAGAAAATGGTTTAAAGACGGGAAGAATTTTAAGTCAAGTGGCCATTCGAGCGACCTCCCAAGCAATCCAAGGAGGGTTTGGAGGAATAGCAAAGGGTAGGATGAAAGAGGAAACATCCATGGCAACATCGGGTGATAGAAGACACCACGCTCCTAGACACCTCTTTTTAGAAAGAACCCCCCAGCATTATTACTCTGCTCAGGAAATGTCCTATATCCCTCAACCGTACGCGGTCATGAATGCTCAACCTTTTGCGCAACCGCAACAACATGTCGGTAGAAACCAAGCTCTATTTCCAAGAAATCAGCCTCCCCACCAGAACCACTATAATCCTCGACCTTCGCAGAATAACTTCCGTCCTTGGGAACAGCCAAAGAAATCAAACTTTACCCCAATTGGTGAGTCTTACTCTAATCTATTCCCGAAACTTGTCCAAATGGGTCTACTGCAGCCGGTTCCTCAGAATAGACAAAACCCGGCATCGCCTTCCTACAAAGCTGGTGTCAGATGTACATATCATTCAGAGGCAGAGGGCCACCATACTAATGACTGTTGGACTTTGAAACAAGCGGTGGAGAATTTAATAGAGTAAGGGAAGATTGTGTTGAAGGATGAGGATGTCTCAAATGTGACCAATAATCCGCTGCCTGCTCACAATAACGGGCCGATAGTTGGGATGATTTGTGAAGACGAAGAATTCGATCCAGCACTCAAGGCCATAATTGCTATTGCTGACATGGAAAGAAGCCCAAGGCAGCCCCGAAACAAGAGAAGGGGGAAAAGAAGAGTAAAATCACTGAGTTAGAACCAGAAAGGGAAATTGGTGCACCTAAGAAAGCCTATGTGGCGTAGGGGGCAATTAAGACACCACGGCTGAATGAGCCAGTGTTTGTTGGACGCGTACCACAAAAGCTTGAGGACCGTCAAGAGAAAGATAATGAGGATCCCATGACTAAAGAGAGTGAAGGAAAACATGAGGCAAAACTCTACGATGCCCACATGGTCGAGCCAGGGAAAGGGACTATCACCGTTGAGATGGGATCAGACACTAAACTCCCAAACTGAAAGGCTAAGCCATTCCCGATCAGGCGGAAGCCCAGTAAATTTGTCCTGTCGCATTTTTATGCATCCAGAGTCTATTTCAGGCTGTAAATTGGATGTTTCTTTTAGTTTTTGTCTTTAAATTTCCAAATGTGAACCCTGTTTATCCTTTCGATTCCAATAAATGAAATTAATATTTCATCGTCCGTTTCCTTTTCTTTTGTTATTTTTTATTCTTTCAGATTTGTTTTAGACTTTCTTTTTCTTTTCTCTTTAGTTCAAATCATGCAGCTTTAAATAACATGACATGCTTGCGGACTTCATTCCTAGATCCCAAAATGCCGTCAGACATCAGAATAATGAATCGAGAGTTGAAATGCACAAAAGTTTATTTTTGAGGAAATGAAACAATGAATTGGAATAACTGAAGGAAAATTAGTTCGCATACCAATGGGCTGTGTTGTACTCAAGGAATACCCGAGTATTTATCCCAGCAAAGAAAGGCCCATGCTTGCAACAAGAAAGTGCGGCCCAGAAATCTCAAAATAGAACAACCGACGTTAAGGCGCATTCATCCTCATTACCAAGAGACAAAAGGAAAATTGGCTCTTGATTGGAAAGATCCATACATCATCTGGAAAATATCACTGAGAGGGACGCTGTATCTGGGAGACTTTGAAGGAAATAATCTTGAAACGGCAGTCAATACAGATGTAGTATAAAGGTACTATGTCAAAACCTCATGCGGCATTGGCTTTTGTATAATTGAGATGACGAAGGTTTTCTTTCTTGCTACCCCAACCCTTTTGTAAACCCTTTGAGCCGGTTACATTTCTTTGGCTACCCTTTTTGGAATCCAAATCAAAAAAAAAAAACAAAATAAAGTACCTGAACTACGTTCTGACTTAATTCCGAAAGGATACGTAGGCAACCTCTCTCCTGAGGTTCAGTCACACCAAACCAAAAATCCCAATTTCCCCAAAAATGAAATTGGGGCAGATGATATGACGGTTCAGTTTAGATCCGTCAAAGATGGTTCCAGAGTTGTAATTCCATTCAAATTCCTTCTTACCCAAAAACCTTGTTCAAGTCCTTCGGATCAATTGGCAAAGGCAAAGAAGTGAAGAATGTCATTGACGGAAATCTGACACAGCCTGAATTGAGAGAAATAAAATGAGAGAGTCTTATCGGTGAAAACCTTCGGGCACTATAAGGCGATGGCGATTGGAGAAGCTAAAAATGAGAGAGTCCGTTTAGTGAAAACTCGCAAACAGCACTATCAGGCGACAGTGAGAAGAGAAATGAGAGGGATCGATTGCCGGAAACCCGAAAAGGGCGCCACCGACCAAAAAGAAGACGTCCCCTCACTAAAAGAATTTTGGCAAGGTTCCCTGGTTTTGAAATAGCGAATCAATGGGTTCATAAGAAGTTGGAAAGTTTATGTGGGTCAGGCGTCCAGTCCAAGAAGCATGTCATGTTCATTTAAAGTCAGCATGCATCCCAGATAAGTCCTTCATTTTCCCCGAAAGGGACGCTTCTCTTTAAACTCATTTTCTTGCTTTTTGTATAGTTATTCTTTGAATCCCTTTCGGTTTAATTTTAATTCTGAAACTATTACAAAGAAAGGCGGCAAGACCGGTTTTACAGGACTCCGTCTGGTAAAAAAAAAAGTTGAAGAAAAATACCCAGCCTCAGTGGTGTATTGATCCAATCCCAACTGATCATGATGGTCGATCACTTCCAAAGAAACGGAGGTTACGAAGGAAATAGAAATCAAAGGCTAAGGTCTTAGAAGAAACGGATTGAGGTAGAAAGACAGGACCCACACAGAAAATCCTCGGGGAATCCCGAGGATGAACCCGGTCAGTTTGAAAAGAAGTCACCCCCAAAGACAATTGGTAGCAAAGTTCTCAATGGAAATGGGGCAAGGATCATGCAATGAAGATAATCAAGGCCACAAAGTCAACCACTTTTTCAACTGATAAAATGTTCTTTGTTGAAAGAGGGTCTATTTAATTGTGCAAGAAGAAGGTACAACTCAAAGAAGTGAAGTACGCAAGCATTGAAATGGCTTTGGAACAAGGAAACCACATGAAAAGGGAAGTTTCTTTTCAAGAGCTTTATCTTATGCATTTGTTGATGGTTAAAAAGAAAGCCTAAAAGAAGGCCCAAAAGGAAGAATAAAAGAAAAGAAAATGAAAACTCCAAAAAAAAGAATCAAATCATGTCGATCCAATATCTGTTTGGACCCGGTCGAAAAAGCGAGGGTCTTTCCGGCCAGAAAGTCGGGAAACTTTTATCCCCGATCGAAAACCGAGGATCTCCCGGTCGAAAAGCTGCGGAGCCATTTACTTAACCCGGCCAAAAACCGAGGGTCCGGTGGCCAAAAACCGTTAGACATTGTTTGAATTCCGGCCGAAAGCCGTGAAACTTTATCCCGGTCAGAAAACCGAGGATCTCCCAGTCAGAAAACTGCGGAGCCATTTACTTTAACCCCGGCCAAAAAACCGAGGGTCTGACGGCCAAAAAACCGTTAGACATTGTTTGAATTCCGGCCAGAAAGCCGTGAAACTTTTATCCCCGGTCAGAAAACCGAGGATCTCCCAGTCAGAAAACTGCGGAGCCATTTACTTTAACCCCGGCCAAAAAACCGAGGGTCTGACGGCCAAAAAACCGTTAGACATTGTTTGAATTCCGGCCAGAAAGCCGTGAAACTTTTATCCCCGGTCAGAAAACCGAGGATCTCCCAGTCAGAAAACTGCGGAGCCATTTACTTTAACCCCGGCCAAAAAACCGAGGGTCTGACGGCCAAAAAACCGTTAGACATTGTTTGAATTCCGGCCAGAAAGCCGTGAAACTTTTATCCCCGGTCAAAAAACCGAGGATCTCCCAGTCAGAAAACTGCGGAGCCACTTACTTTAACCCCGACCAAAAAATCGAGGGTCTTGCGGCCAAGAAACCGTTAGACATTGTTTGAATTCCGGCCAAAAAGCCGGGAAACATTTATCCCCGGTTAGAAAACCGAGGATCTCCCAGTCAGAAAACTGCGGAGCCATTTATTTTATCCCCGGCCAAAAACCGAGGGTCTAGCGGCCAAAAACCGTTAGACATTGTTTGAATTCCGGCCAGAAAGCCGTGAAACTCTTCTTCAAAGCCCCGGCCAAGAAGCCGTGGAACGTTTATTTGTGAAACTGTGATTTTCTTACCCAAAGAAGTCTTTTTAATCACTTTCTGTGTCACAACTAACTCACGAAATTTTCCTAGCAAAACTGGGGCAGAAAATTTTCGTTCGTTTGTTTGTTTTGTTGTCTAAATAGGTTTGACCTCGGGACGCAAGGATCGAGATAACCTACAAATGGGACATCAAGCCGTGAAACTTTTATCCCCGGTAAGAAAACCGAGGATCTCCCAGTCAGAAAACTGCGGAGCCATTTATTTATACCCCGACCAAAAAACCGAGGGTCTTGCGGCCAAAAAACCGCTAGACATTGTTTGAATCCGGCCAGAAAGCCGTGAAACTTTTATCCCCGGTCAGAAAACCGAGGATCTCCCAGTCCGAAAACTGCGGAGTCATTTATTTTTACCCCAGCCAAAAAACCGAGGGTCATGCGACCAAAAAAACCGCTAGACATTGTTTGAATTCCGGCCAGAAAGCCGTGAAACTCTTCTTCAAAATCCCGCCCAGAAAGCCGTGGAACGTTTATTTGACAAACTGTGATTTTCTTACCCAATGCCAAAGAGTCTTTTTAATCACTTTCTGTGTCACAACTAACTCACGAAATTTTCCTAGCAAAACTGGGGCAGAAAATTTCGTTCGTTTGTTTGTTTTGTTGTCTAAATAGGTTTGACCTCGGGATGTAAGGATCGAGATAACCTACGAGTGGAATATCAATCCTGCATGAAGAAAAGAAGAAAAGTATCAAAAGAAAACGAGTCCAAATGTTGAAGTAAACAAAGCGCGGATTGCTCAGAATCTGATTGAAGTAACAAGCTCCGCCGACTCCGTTTCACTCAATGTTACAAAAATAAACAAGCACGTACGGCTTGTTGAGCATCAAGATTCAGATCGAGGTCTATAGCAAATTAGCTAAGATTCAAGATCAAGTTTTCAAGAGAATCATAGATAGGAATCTTGTAACTCATAGTTTGATAGCATAGCTAGTTCAGCTTTAATTTCTTTTTTTTTGGTGTAATAAGGAGGTTAGTAAGCAGTAAGCAGCAACGATAGCAACAATAACAGCAAAGTGTCAATCCACGGTAGTCCCAACTACCAAAACTTCCCGAACTACATTGACCTGATTCCTGTTTAGCCCATGATATGTAGGAAGCCTACCGAAGCAAAGGCTCGGTCAAGATTTTTCTAAAAAAATGCTTCATACGGAGTGCTCAAACGGGCAAAAAATCGCTCGTATCCGCTCACTTATCTTTGCACGAAAACTCTTCATGTTTCCGCGCAAAGAGGGGCACAGATCCAGGTACATCACAACAGAGATGATTCTATAGCTGCTCGGGAGTGCATTTGGATAGTCGAGGTAGTTGCCAGCGTCCGCAGGACCTGACTTTCCAGCTTACTTTTATTCATGTTGATATCTATTTCTGCACTTGAGCACTGTCGTAGACACTATCACACTTTATATACTCTGTAGAGGCCCATGACTCGTGACTCCTCGTCTTTGGGAGGTTTTGTTGGTTTGGGACGTGATCCCCGTATTAGAATATTTTCTTTGTGATTATTTGATCTTGATTATGCCTAAAAGTAATTAAATGTGAGCTGTTGGATCCGTGACTTTGTTGATTGGTCGGGCTGGCTTAGTAGTGTGATGGGCGCCATCATGACCGTGTTTGGGGTCGTGATAAGTTGGTATTAGAGACTAGGTTACTAGGCCTCATGAGTCTTGAGCCGGTTGGTAGAGTCTTATAGATCGGTAAGGGGACGCCTGTACTTGTCCTCGGGAGGCTGCAAACCTTTAGGAAACACATCACATTTCTTGGACTTCTTATCGTGCGTACTTGATTCGGCTTGAGATATAATTCTTGGAAATTCCTTCCATACGCCTGTACGCGCACTCGAACGCTCGGTAATATAATTGCCTTGATGGCTTGTGATTCCCTGATTGAGGGGCGAGATATGATCTCCGTGAGTTTATGTTGGGCCAGTCGGGAGGACTTAAGGCCAGATCTTTGTCAGTGACTTGAGCACCATAGTGCTGATTTTACGAACCGGTATTATGAAGATTGTATGACCAGTATTGTTCCCAATTGTGGAAATGGCAGCTTGATAACGGATGAGCTGTTAGGTGTTAGACTCTTATTACGATTCGTTGTGTAGCCCCTAGCTATGGGCGTGGTGAATATGTTCATGTCTCTTAGTGGAAAGGTAAGGTGCATTACGTGTGGTAGTATGAGTTCAGACTCAGAAAGATCAAATGTGTTGTGCTATGTGCTTTATGATGTTTTGTCAAATTGCCGATGTATTGTTAGGGTGGTTTTGGTGATTCTCTGGAAGGTGGATAGGCCATATTACAAAGGAAGCTTGTAACGACCCGACAGGTCTTTTTGGGTACTAGCGCTCCGTGGAGGCTATGAACAACTTCATTTCGGGTATTATGAGTTGTTTGCACGGTCGAAATCTAAATTCAGGGAGATGGAGTTAAATTTAAATGAAAATTCCCATTTCAGAAGCTTTAAGTTGAAAGAATGAACTAGGATTGAATTTTTGAGTAAACGACGTCGGAATCAGGATCTGAAGGGTCCAACAGGTTGGTATAATGATATAGGACTTGGGCGTATGCCCGGTTTAGGTTTTGGATAACCCGGGAGCATTTTGGCACCTATTGTGGAAGTTAGAATTTTGGAAGATATTTCATAAGTTTGACTGGAAGTGAATTTCAGCGTTATCGATGTCCGTTTAAAATTTCGAGATTGGGCGTAGCTCCATATAGTGATTATGTATTTGGGAGCGCGATCAGAAATGAATTCGGTGCTCCGTAGGTCATTTGGAGTCGTTTGGGTAAAGGTAAGAATTTGAAGGTTTTTAAGAAGCTTGACCGGAAGTGAAAATTTTGATATCGGGCTCGAAATGCAAATTTTATGGTTCGGAGTTGCTGAGTTACGAACTGGGGGTTAAATTCCTGGAGATCCTGAGTTATTGATATACGGACTACGGGTTCAATTCCCGGTGATCCAAGGGCTGCGGGTTCGATACCCGGAGACCTAGAGATACTGGTGTATGGACTGCAGGTTCGATTCCTGGAGATCCTGAGTTGATGAATATAGAGAGGGACTGTAGGTTCAATTCGCGGAGATCCTGGACTGGTTGATTCATATTTTGTTGTGTTGGTTATTCCTGTTAGCTTAATTGTAGACGGTTGTAGTATTTACTTTATTGCGGTTAATTCAGTCTTATTATTATTTGAACTGCTAAATATTACTATTATCACTATATTATTATTTCTCGGTAGGGCCCTGACCTTCCTCGTCACTACTCCATCGAGGTTAGGCTTGGCACTTACTGAGTACCGCCGTGGTGTACTCATACTACTCTTCTGCACAGTTTTGTTGTGCAGATCCAGGTACATCAGATCAGGCACATTTCAGGTGATCTAGGAGCACTTCAGGAGACTTGAGGTATGATCTGCAACGTCCGTGGATCTAGAGAGTCCCCTTCTATTCTCATTAATGATAGCAGTTATTTCCCTTACTCTCGTTGTATAGACATTCTTGATGTATAGAGCCATAGTTGAACTCTTTCTTAGTCTGTGTTGCCCGTGGGTTTCTGGGTCTTGGTAGTATGTTTTCTAGTGGTATTTGGCAAAGTGGATGTGCCGAGCGGCACTTATTACATTTCATTTACATTATTCCATTGTTATCTTATCTTTTGTTCATGAATTCGTATATCCCGCATCGTGTTAGGCTTACCTAGTCGCGAAGACTGGGTGCCGTCATGACAGGTTCACGATTGGTGAACTAGAGTCGTGACAAGTTGGTATCAGAGCTCTAGGTTCATAGGAGTCACGGGACACAGACTGGTTATTTAGAGTCTCGCTGATCGATACGGAGACGTCTATATTTATCTACGAGAGGCTATGTAACCGTTAGGAAAATTCCACTTCATTTCATTCCTTATCGTGCGTAATTTATTCAGTAGGAGCCTATATTATATGTTCTTTTTCATCCACTCGTGTATTGAAATTGGGCACTCAGTATCAAGTATGCGCTGACGGTTCCTGATGCTACAGAGAGATTATAATGGAGCCAAGAATTTACTCAACTAATGATACCGCGTGTCATCCTTATCGATAATGCAAAGTATTGAGAGATCTATTCAATTGTGCACATGGGGGTGCACTAGGTTCTGACATTCGGTTGATAAGTATGTTCTTAAGAAGGTTTACTTAACTACCTAATCGTTGCATAAATGGCAGAGTCACGAGGTGGATATAGATCTAAAGATAGTTGGTGGTAATAAAGACTATATGGTTCGTATAAGATATCTATTTAGCGAAGGGTTCAACTAGCAACAGAGATACTGGGGAAGTGAGTTTAATTGTGATAAGAAGGACATCTACCAAACGAATGTCTTGGGTTGTCTTATGATGATGACGTACAAATGATAAAGGTTGGTATCATGGATTAGCAGGATGTATCATATGGCTTCGTGCCAAGTGAAAGGATTTCACTATCAACGATCAAATTATGGGTCATGTGTCATATCAGATTTGGCCTGCGATGTATTTAAGTGCTATTCAAAAGTTCTTTGAAACTTGCTGATGAGTAAGAGTTGAGATTTGTATGGTATGACGTTGGGACTTTTGATGTTCCTATATCCATAATAATTCTACATTTCATTATCAGAAGGGAAAACTTCGACAAAGGCTACATGGTGCTTCATAGATGTGTGAGAATCAGAGTATATCTTAAGCTGTCATTGATAAAGAATGCTTGGTGCATGGAGCGGGAAGATGTTTGGTTGTATTGGAATGAGGTCATACCCTATGGTGTCAGAGTGCTAATAGGGCACAGGTGGTTATGTTCGTTGGATCAAGTGAATTGCGGTTGAATAAGAGTAAATGACTTGAGAGACATGAAATGGTCATCATTTTTGACTTCTATAAGGTCAATCGGGGTGAGTGCGGTTGGAACAAGTTAGGTATTGAAGGGAGATATTAACATTTCTAAGGCAATCAAGGATAAACTGGAAGGAAGTAGATTGATTAGCCGTAGTTGAATTGAAATATTGGTGTCAGTGATCGGTTTATGTAGCGTGATCGAGTTATGCATGTGATTTGTGGTGGTGCATTTGAGGCTTGTCGGCCGCAGTGATTGATGTTATTTTGAAGTATTCTTCTGTTAGGGCCTATTATGAGTAGGAAGATCTCAGAAAGGGTTAGGGTTGCTTGGACCACTACTTAGAGATTGGCATATTCGATGGTTATGAGAATTCGCCTATATGTTGCTATAGTTCTCCTGAAGTGAGTTAAATGGGAAGTCTTATATGATGAAGTATTAGCCTATCGTCGGTTCTAGAGTTGTGATGGAAATCGTGGTTATCGTATCGGCACGTGAGGTGCAGTAAGTGTTAGGGAATTTGAGGTAAGGACCAAGGTCGTAGTTTGGTCAATGAATGTGATATAAAGAGCTCGGATGAGCAGGAAAGGAGTTTCAGTGTTTTGAGTAAGATGGGTATTAACGTCAGTATCACTTAAGATCGGTGTTTTGTGAGAAAGTCTTTGCATCCCAGTTAGGGACTCCTGATCACTTTTCAACGTTAGTGCAGCCGGTGGTTTGAATGTGCAGGCCCTTTAATTATTCGGAAGATGGTGGGAGCTTGTCCCACAAGAAGATTGTATAGGTGTGACACGTAGTCACTTGATTGGTTAGAAATTTAAACTAAGTATGAGGATTTTGGTGATATAATCCATTAGAGAATTTATGCCTGGAGGGCACTCTGCTTATTGGGTTATAGACAAGTGAAATATTATTGACTTAGCTTGGCAAGACTAGGATAAACTTAAGGTCGGTGGATAGATTTAAATGTGGAAGTGAGCCTTACGTCAGGCCATTTGTGGTTCTTCCAGCAATGCATCCTTTATGGAGGGGTAGTCGCAGTCTTATTTCGTGGTTAGTTAATTAATATAAAGATATATTGCGCCGTATGAGTTGTGAGACGGCTTGGTAAATTCCTTATGTGTTGAGGTTCTGCTCAGCGGTGATGTTATATGAGCATGATGGCTCTTGAGACTTAGATTATGTATCGCACCTCAGTTGTGCTTGAGTTTGTAGCCTATAGCGCTATATGTTTCCTTGTGAATGATATTATGCACCTCAGTGTGCTTAAGACCGATATTCAGTATTTTGATGTGATGAGTTATTTATCTCGATGTATATCTCCTTATGTGAGTTCTATATATGGATCAGGTGGCACGCCGCCATGGGTATATTGTTTAGATCGGGTTGCACGCCGCAACAGTGTGATGTTTAGTTCAGTGCCCATATTTGCTTTTATGTGTTTTGTTTCCTATTTTCTGAGGAAGTCCATGTTAGTGTGCGAGTTGAATAGTTCTTTCTAGAGTTCACCTTCCTTTTGTATCGCGTACGAATTAGTAGCCTACTGGCACATTATGTCATCTTGCGGGACTTTTGATTATGTCTTAGGTGGCTTATCGCCTGAGCAGTTCGTACTGGGTGAGATGAGGTTATTGGATTTGGGGTCAGTGCAAACTGATTATATGAAGTATATTATAGAGAAAAGATCATTCTCTGGTTTAGGACAAGGTAATGGATCTTGTCAGGAGTATAGATCCAATGAATTGTTGATTCAATATTTGGTTATGAATATCGGCACATCTCTTCCGTTATGTCAGTGTTGTAAAAGTTAGAACAAGACCTATGTAGGTCATGAGGTGCAATGGGAGCATCTGATTCGTTGAACTTTTGCTAATTTGATCATAAAATATTATCGTGGTCCTGTGGATTTTGTGTTGAAAGGTAAGAATCCAGCAAAGTTATGCAGTCATGTTTGAGGACGGCGTGTGGTGAATAATTGAGTGATGTCTTGATGAAAACAAGTCTGACATAGAATTCCGGATGTTGGAATTAGGCTCTAAGACTTATTTGTTTGAATAAAAGGGAATATCTTCAGATTATATCAGGCTAATGTGCTCAGATGAGTTCTGGAAGCACGGGAAGGTGCATAAGATGCTACAAAAATGATTTCAGACTACTCCAGTACAGTTCTCAGCATGTTCGAGGACAAACTTATGTTTAAGTGGGAGAGAATGTAACGACCCGACAGGTCGTTTTGAGTAGTAGCGCTCTGTGGAGGCCATGAACAACTTCATTTCGGGTATTATGACTTGTTTGCACGGTCGAAATCTAAATTCAGGGAGATGGAGTTAAATTTAAATGAAAATTTCCATTTTAGAAGCTTTAAGTTAAAAGAATGAACTAGGATTGGATTTTTGAGTAAACGACCTCGGAATCAGGATCTTAAGGGTCCAACAGGTTCGTATAATGATATAGGACTTGGGCGTATGCCCGGTTTAGGTTTTGGATAACCCGGGAGCATTTTGGCACCTATTGTGGAAGTTAGAATTTTGGAAGATATTTCATAAGTTTGACTGGAAGTGAATTTCAGCGTTATCGATGTCCGTTTAAAATTTCGAGATTGGGCGTAGCTCCATATAGTGATTATGTATTTGGGAGCGCGATCAGAAATGAATTCGGTGCTCCGTAGGTCATTTTGGAGTCGTTTGGGTAAAGGTAGGAATTTGAAGGTTTTTAAGAAGCTTGACCGGAAGTGGAAATTTTGATACCGGGCTCGAAATGCGAATTTTATGGTCCGGATGGCTTCGTTAGGTGATTTGGGACTTAGGAGTGTGTCCGGAATATTTTTGTGATGACCGGTGTAGAATTACGCTTGAATTGGCAAAGTTAGTATTTTGGCGAATTTCGTTTGATAGATGAGATTTTGATCCGAGGGTCGGAATGGAATTCCGAAAGTTTCTGTAGCTTCGATATATCATTTTGGACTTATGTGCAAAATTTGAAGTCAATCGGACGAGATTTGATAGGTTTCGGCTTCGAAAATAGAAGTTGGAAACTTCAAAGTTCATAAAGTTTGAATCGGGTGTAATTCATGGTTTTAGAGTTGTTTGATATGGTTTGAGGCCTCGATCAAGTCCGTAATATGTTTTGGGGTTGGTTGGTATGATTTATTGGGGTCCCGGGGGCCTCGGGTGTGTTTCGGGTTGTGATCATGCTCTTATTTGATGTTTCAACATTGCTTCTCTGAACATAAAGGGGTACCATATTAAGTAAATGATCTCCAAAATCAGATTTTTTGAATCACTAGATCCGTATCGTAATTTCGGAGCCATAGCAAAAAGAATCGTCGAATTTGGACATCGTATGAGGAAGTTATGATCGTTTTTGTGCCGAGAAAAGTGTTGGTGTCTGTCAGAACCGCAAAAGCGGAATTTGACCACAGATACGGAACCGTAAAAGCGGTCCCGCATATGCAAAAATTATCCGCAAAAGCGGAAAATGGGCCTCGATAGTGTTTAAAACCGAGAAGTTTAGTATTTTGGGCATATCTTGAGTTCTAGAGCTCCGATTGAGGTGATTTTTGCGGCGTTGTTCTCGTGTCATCAAGGAGGTAAATATCAGACCTTTATTTTGATGTTTCTCCATGGTTATTTCTGCTGATTTCTATTTTTATCCGTGTTTGGATGGTAAAAATTGAGATTTTGAGCCCCAAAGTTGAAAAATTATAAATCCTTGATTTGAGGGTCGAAATGACATGAGAATTGTATAATTTCGGTATGTTTAGACTCTTGAGAGTACGAGGGTTCTGAAAACATAAAAATATTTTGATTCCGAGCCGATGGATGCAGGGGTAATTTGGTCATTTCACCCATTTTCGCGTCGTAATTGTAATTTTATCATTGTAATTAGTTACTTGCGATGTTATTTATACTGTGCAATTGGTTTGACTAGATTCGGGCCACTCAGATTCGGATACTTGTGGCAAGAGCATCGTTTCTTAGCGGTTTTGTACCGGAATTGAGGTAAGTGACTTGTCTAACCTTGCGTGGGGGAACCTTCTCCCCTAGGATATTATGTGTTGACTTAAATGCCTTGTACGCGAGGTGACGGGCGTGTACATGCGCAGATTGTTGGAAAACCACCTTACTTGAACTGTTCAAATCGTGATATTCTTGTTATTTAATTGATTAAATTGTAATATTTACCTGATATTCATTATAAAGGCATGATTAGATAGGATTATCTATCTAATTGCCTACTTGTCTTACGTGAACTTCCTGAAACTTGTTGATGCTGGTTTTGGTGTAAATTGTAGTTATTTGTTACATATTTCTCTATGCTTTTCCTCCTATTGATTGTGTTTGTGTTTGTGGACTGCGGGTTTAATTCCCGGAGATCCAAGGGCTGCGGGTTCGATTCCCGGAGACCCGGAGTTGCTGAGTTATGGACTGCAGGTTAAATTCCTGGAGATCCTGAGTTATTGAGATACGGACTGCGGGTTCAATTCCCGAAGATTCGAGGGCTGCGGGTTCGATTCCCATAGACCTAGAGATACTGGTGTATGGACTGCCGGTTCGATTCCCGGAGATCTTGAGTTGATGAATATAGAGGGGGACTGCGGGTTCAATTCCCGGAGATCCTGGACATGTTGATTCATATTTTGTTGTGTTGGTTATTCTTGTTATCTTAATTGTAGACGGTTGTAGTATTTACTTTATTGCGATTAATTCAGTCTTATTATTATTTGAATTGCTCGATATTATTATTATCACTATATTATTATTTCTCGGTAGGGCCCTGACATTCCTCGTCACTACTCTATCGAGGCTAGGCTTGGCACTTACTGAGTACCGCCGTGGTGTACTCATACTAGTCTTCTGCACACTTTTGTTGTGCAGATCCAGGTACATCAGATCAGGCACATTTCAGGTGATCTAGGAGCACTTTAGGAGACTTGAGGTATGATCTGCAACGTCCGCGGATCCAGAGAGTCCCTTCTATTCTCATTAATGATAGCAGTTATTTCCCTTACTCTCGTTGTATAGACATTCTTGATGTATCGAGCCACAATTGTACTATTTCTTAGTCTGTGTTGCCCGTGGGTTTTCGGGTCTTGGTAGTATATTGCCTAGTGGTATTTGGCGAAGTGTATGTGCCAAGCGACACTTATTACATTTCATTTACATTATTCCACTATTATCTTATCTTTTGTTCATGAATTCATATATCCCGCATCGTGTTAGGCTTACCTAGTCGCGAAGACTGGGTGCCGTCATGACAGGTTCACGATTGGTGAACTAGGGTCGTGACAAAGCTCTGCCGAAATTTTTTGAAAATTTGAGACTTAGAAAAGATTTGTCACCTAAGGAATGGGCTTAGCTATTGTGTGTGAATGAATACAAGAAGTGCAAAAGAATTAAGATTTCTGATGATTCGAGTCTCCACCAATGCTTGTAAATGACTTGAGTTTAATGTCACTATAACATTATGGCATCATTTGAGTAAGAATGCTAGGAGTGGCTGAAAGTGCTTTGATGTATTGCTCCGAGCCAAGTTGGGGAGGTAGTTATTGATTAACTGATTGCACTATTGTGTGCTATATTGGTTCTGTCTTTAAGTATGTTGGAAAAATTCTGACAAGGTTATGGTGCTTTGTAGATGTGAAGAAATACTAGGATGTTTTGAACTATACTGTTGGTAAGGAATGTTCGGTGTATAGAAAAGAAAGATAGCGAATTGTACATGTAAGTAATCATGTTCTGCGATGTCAGAGTTCTAACAAAACACGAGTGGTTCTACTCAATAGGACAGTTGAATTACAGCTGAATAAGGGTGAATGACGCCCGAGAATGGTTTTGCAGTGTTCAAGATTTTGCTTGTAACAGTCAGGTGCCTTAAGATTGTGTATGTGGCTAAAGATGGCGGTTTCGTTATAAAAGATCAAGGCTTGTGTTATATCATGTGAATGATGGGATTCTATGTATCCGTATTGGGAAGTAGTGATAACAAATCCAAAATCGCAGGAAGTTCTTCAAAATAAAGTGTTGTAGAATCTGGTACTTCTGGGAAACATTGAGAGAGTATTCAGTGGCATATGGGTCTTAGACCGTGTGGTCTTATGTACGAGTCTAGTGGGGTAACATGAGTTGAGGTATGTGGTGCTACAGTAAAGATAATATTAAATTTAAGATGAATCAGAAAGGAAATTGGGTAAATAGAGCAACTTGTTGATAAACCGGAACGGTATGATAAGGATACGATTAACTCCTGGTATGTGTTCGAAGTAAAGAGTCTTGCAAATATGGTGCAACAAAGCTCTTGAGTGCTGGGAGTTGCGTAGCTCGATGTGGGTAAAAGGACTCGGTCCTGGCAGTTAAACTTATCCAATGAATTGGAAGAAAGAGTTTGCGATGTGTTATGGAAAGCTAATAATGGCATGTTCAAGGTTTTGAGGTCAGTTCATATTATATGGGAAGTCATTAAAACTCTCAAGCAGCGGGGCGGCTGCAGATAATCTGAGAAGCAATCATTCTGGTGATTAAGAAAAATGGTACTGCTATTCTAGTGATTTGGTAGAGTATATGGTCAAAAAGGGCAAGGTAATGTAAACTGATATTATCTAGTGGTTTGGTGGTACCCTCTTGTTGGATTGACGGTGATGATTGAGTTGTCGATGGTATAGTGAAAATTCTGAATGGCTTTTGTGGCAGGGATGGATGCTTGATGTGTGTTATGTATTCGTACGGGGAAATGTGGAATCAGGCATATCGATTCATGAAGTTCTCGTAATCTGCCTACGCAGTGGTTGTATATCATGTATATCGGCACCGTTTAGCGATTATTGAAAATTGAAAGCCCTAGCGGCTCTCTCTTTACTTGATATGATGAATTTGAATAATGATATACGATTGCAAACTGGTTGTCATAAGTTAGGTTGTCTAGAATAATGTGATATGGACTATGTTAGAAAATACCACAAACTGCGTAGCAGAGTGTATCAGATTATGCTCCAGCAAGGTAGATGTACCCTAGGGCCAGCGGACGGCTGGTAGGTATTGCTTTGTCAGTTGGGCCTTTGTGGCGGATGTCAGTGTAGAGGTATCTACCATTGATTTAGTTCCGGTATTGAGGAACGTTGTCGGATGCATTTCATGTGGTCGAGCTTGAGGCTATATATATGTTTGTTGTAATGAGCAACTTGACTCGATGTGTATTTCCTCTTGCGAGATTTATGCGTGGATCGGGTGGCACGCCGCCACGGGTTATCTGGATCGGGTGGCACGCCGCCACAGGTATGGTATCTGGATCGGGTGGCACGCCGCCAAGAGTATGTTATTGGAACGGGTTGCACGCCGCAACAGTGTGATGTGGAAAATATAGTTTCCTATAAGTTACTTTGTATATAATACTTCCTAGCTTCTAAGGAATAGTCCGTATTGGGTACCGCTCGGGGAATAGCACATCGGTTGTGTCCATTCAGGACTTGATAGCATATATTAAATGTATCACCGCGGGTGTAATTGATTGATTGAGTTCAGACCTAAATATGTACGTGGCTGACCGTTTTGAGCATGGTGACTTGAGGTGCTCCATGAGTAATAGTGCTTGGATAGAATCGTGAGTCGTGGCAAGGCCACGTGATGTTATGACATTTCGAGGAGGGTTCAAGTACTCTAATTCTATGATGTGAGACGAGATCTCAGTTATGTGTTGTGATGGAATTGAGGAATTTGAATTACAGCTCTTTTGTGTGAGTCAGTTGTCATGATTCGAGTGTGTTCAGATCATTTCTTATTGGAGCCTGTGTTTTGCTCGTCGTGGCTTAGGCCGATGAGGAGGTGTCATATTACCACCGTGGTGTGTTATAATCGAAATGATCGTTGGAGTCATTAATGAGTGCGAACATACATGATTTCAGCTAGATAGAAAGGTAATATCGAGGTTTGGCTCCAAAATCCGTGGTAATATCAGTCAAAAGAGAAATGGCTTCATAAATGGTTGATCTGAGGAATTGTTATGGTTTAGCCCGTGTTTTATTTATCGTTGGCAGTATATGAAAGTATTGGAATAAGACTTCAACTAATAAGAGGTTTCCATCGATATTTGGGTATTGTAGGCAACTACAGTAACTAAAGAATGTTATTGTGGTCATATGAGTAAAGTGATACGAAGTGTAAATTCAACAAAGTTATGCATTAATGTTTGGGTACAACGTGTGGAGATTGATATGGTGGTCGAATGATAGAAATAGACTTGGCAGTAAATTCAGGGTGTTGGAATTTGGCCTAATGGTTTATTCGCTTGAATAAAGAATTATATCTGCAGAATTATATAGCTAATGTGCTCAACTAACTAGTGGTAGCACGGGAAGGTGCATGATGTGTTAAACACGTTATTTGAGACTACATCATTGTAGTTCTCAGCACGTTCGAAGACGAATGTATGTTTAAGTTGGGGAGATTGTCACAACCCGACCGATCGTTTTGAGCTCCAACGCGTCATTTAACAGATTGAGGCCATGAACAGCTTCATCTCAAGTATATTGACTTGTGTGTATGGTCAGAATTAAAATTCATGAAGTTTGGAGTCAAATCTCAATGGAAATTCTCATTTTGAAAGCTTAAAGTTGAAGAAATGAACTAGGATTGGAATTTTAAGGAAATGACCCCGGAATTGGGATCTAAAAGTTCCAGCATGCTCGTATGATGATTTTGAACTTGGGCGTATGTCCGAACTTGGTTTTTGATAACCCGTGAGCATTTCGGTGTATATGGTGGAAGTTAGTATTTTAGAAGAATTTCATAAATTTGTGTTGGAAGGAATTTTAGAGTTATAGATGTCCGTTTGAGATTTTGAGTCTGGGAATAGATCCGTATGGTGATTTTGAAGTTGGGAACGCGATTGAAAGTAAATTCGGATGTCCGGAGGTCATTTTGAAGTCATTTGGCTAAATATAGGAATTTGAAGGTTTATGAGAAAATTCGACCGGAAGTGAAAATTTTGATATCGGGGTCGGAATGCGATTCCAAAAGTTGGTGCAAGTCTGTAATGTCAAATGTAACTTGTGTGCAAACTTTGAGTCAATTCGAATCGATTTTGGTAGGAAATGGGACAATTAATCTCTTTAAGGAAAGCTAAAGTTGGAAAAGTCAACCTAACGTTGACTTATGAGTTAGTGGGCTCGGAACTGAATTCCGATGATTCGGTTAGTTTCGGGGGACGATTTAAGACTTAGGAGTGCAATCGGAAGTAATTTTGGAGGTCCGGTGAAGAAGTTAGCCTATTTTGGCGAAGTTGGAATTTTGGCGGAATCAAATCGATAGGTGATATTTTGATCCGGGAGTCGGAATGGAATTCCGACAGTTGAAGTAGCTTCGTTAGGTGATTTTGGATATGTGTGCAAATTTTCAGGTTATTCGGACATCGTTTGGTCGGGTTTTTGATCGAATGTGACTTTTAAAAGCTTAAGTTTAAGTTTGAACCGAATTCTAGGATTTTAGTGATTTTTGATGTTTAAGGTACCGTTTTTCTGATCCGAGCGAGTTTGACTGAAGTATTAGGTTGAGTTTGTGTTTTTGGTTGAGGTCCCGAGGGCCTCGGGGTGATTTCGGATGCCTAACGGGCATTTTTTGTTTTGGAAAAAGCTGTTGTTGCAGCAGATTTTTAGCAGCTTTTTGGCTATTTTGGAAGCTAATATCATGTAATATATAAGGAATCACAAAACGTTCAAAACACGAAAGTTGTAGATCTTCTTGTCTAGTTTCCAGAAAGCTGAAGAACTCGTAATTTGGACATATGTACTGGAAGTTATGATCAAAGGAAAAGGACTGCTAGAGCAATAGGATGTACAACTTGTATAGCACAGGTGCAAGGTACAACTCGACGAAGCACGGGCAGATTCTTTTTTTTACACGAAATTGGTTTATTTCTTTCATTGATTTCATTTCGTTTGGATGATTTTGGAGAGCTTCAAGAGGGGATTTCACCGGGTAAACATTGGCGGTAAGTTCTATGGTCTAAATACGCGATTTTATCTTAGAATCTTCAATTATTTCGCTGTAAATGGGATGATTAATGGGGGATTTTGCCCTAAGCCTAGGTTATGGTAAATTATCGATTTGAATGGGAAAATGGAGTCCGATTTTGATAAACTTTATATGTATGGACTCGTGTTGAGATAAGGAATCCGAATATGTAACTTTTGTAATTTTTCGAGAAGCGTACCGAAAGTCGGGTTTTGGCAACTTTGTGGTTTTCATGTAATTTGATTGTGCTCGATTAGGTGTTGTTCTGTTAGCCTATTTTGATATATTTAAACTGAATTTGGCTAGTTTTGGTGTGCGTGGATGCTGGTTCGAGGATCTAAGGCATCGCGGAGCTTGAGTTTTCGCCGGATCGAGGTGGGTAATACTTGAAAATGATGTCCTAAGGGTTAGTAAACCCCGAACTTGCACATCTTAGTGCTGTATTGATTGTACCCAGTTATTGGTATGTTATCATGAAAGAAAGAAAGCTAAAAATTGAGATTTCTAAATAATCTACTCACATATGCTGGAAAGGAATAAAAAGATAGTTCTGTATTGTGTAGCATGAGATAGTGCCTTGCGTGGTTTTCTTTCCTTCGGTATTACTTACTTTTATTACCGCTGAGTTGGAAGTACTCACACCCGACTCCCTGCACCTTATGTGCAGATCCAGGTACATTACAGCAGAGCTGATTCTATAGCTGCTCGGGAGTGCATTTGGACAGTCGAGGTAGCTGCCAGCGTCCGCAGGACCTGACTTTCCAACTTACTTTTATTCATGTTGATATCTATTTCTGCACTTGAGCACCGTCGTAGACACTATCACACTTTATATACTCTGTATAGGCTCATGACTCGTGACTCCTGGTCTTTGGGAGGTTTTGTTGGTTTGGGACGTGATCCCCGTATTAGAATATTTTCGTTGTGATTATTTGATCTTGATTATGCCTAAAAGTAGTTAAATGTAAGCTGCTGGCTCCGTGACTTTGTTGATTGGTCGGGCTGGCCTAGCAGTGTGCTCGGCGCCATCACGACCGGGTTTTGGGTCGTGACAGAGTGTTATATGAGCATATGCATATACCTGCATAGATTGGGGTGCACGCCGTAGCAGTGTGATATTGATATTGTGCTTGGACTTTAGGAGATTCTTTATTCACACTCAGTCATCATATATTTTACCGTCCATTGGTAAATTACTAAGGGTATAATATTATGCTTAAGAATTATATGTTACTAAGAGACATGCCAAAAGTGTATTTAAGTAAACCCATATTCACTAAGCTGAGCTTTGACATATCATACCGTTTATATGATATGTTGCGGGGCCTAAACGTACTGGTGGTATACAATTATTCCAAATAATTATATCCAAGCACAAGGACAATTTATATCTATGAATTGTAGTAATATATATTACTGTAATTGTTTAACCAAAATATTGAACTTCGACTAAAGCTAGAAAATAATAGAGAAATCGGGTCACTGATAATCAAGAGACCGAAAAAAAAATGTAGTAGACTTTCAATAATCTGAATAGACAGTAAAAAAAGTTGTATTTCAGTGACTGTTGTCCCTTACAATGGATATAATTTCCTCCTTTTATAGCCTACTCTATATGGAGGGATAAAACATAAGTTTTAATGGGCAATAAATAGCATTAAGTAAGTCGTTAAACAATCATTTTCATTAAATGCCAATTCTTCAACGTATTGGGCATTTAATGACTGAATCTGGACTTCTTTCTGCCCTCAGATCCACGATTTAAATGCTTTTTTGGCTCATTACCGTTGGATGTCTTGAACAGATACGAAGCTCGTGTCTATTTGCTGTTGATGTCCTTCATCTCCGTAGTTATGTTCTCACCTATTCTAAATAGGTACGGGACTTCTTAATCGAATTTCACCCCATGCCTAATTTACTTCTTCGTATCTTCTCCTCACAATAATAATTTTTTTGTCTGATATTCCACGTGTCTTGCCACGTCATAAAAAGTTTTTTCCCAATACAGATAGTCCCCCCACTTTCTATTTATTTATCGTTTAAATATATGGGAAGTGGATTTTTACAAAAGGGAATTTTTGTCATCATAAATGTTGTGTCAGTGTTGGGGCTTGAATTATCTCCTCCATTTAATGCTCTTCACACGTGTCGCCTTCTGATTCGACCCTGCAGCTCTACGTCGGGAACAAAGGAATGCTACTCGACATAGCTATGGCTATGCGAGTTGCTGCCAACGCCGCTCTTGATCTGGACAAGACCAAAGCTTTGATAGCAGCAAAGAGAAAGTTGTTGGCAGCTGATGCTAGCGCGGGGGTAGAGGAGAGGCCAAAAATAAGAAGACGTGGAAATGAGATTAAGGGTGCTCCCGCTCGTACCTCTTCAGCTGAGACTGCCTTGGTTGAGGAAGAAGCCGCTCCAGTAGACTTTAGTGAGCCTACACCCCGTCTTTTTATTGAAGGTAGTGAGTCCGTCCCTGTTTTAAATGAAGTTCCTTTATCTTCCTCACTTCCCGTTTCTCCCAATTCGTTTTCTTCTTCTTTACCCGTAAGTGTTTTTGACCTTACATTGGGTTCCTCTTTATCACTTTTGGCGGGTATTTCTGCTCCCGTATCTATTCAAACTCCCGAGTCTGTTCCTATTTAAGCTCCCGTACCTTCTACCATTCTTCCTTCTTCTTCCACTCCTTCTTCCATTCCCCCATCTTCCTCTTTAGTACACTCGGAAACCGCCCCGAGTAGCAGCGGTATGACTATGAGAAAGGTCACACTTGAATTACCTGCTACTCACAGCCTATTAAGGAAGACCGGTGGTGCCGATATGTGGCTGGAGCCTTTGATAAGGGATTTGGAGAGAAGAAAGATGGAAGACCACAGCTGCTTGTCTCTGATGAACGACATAGTTCATTCGACTTTGAAGGTAATTTCTTTTTGAATATTAATTTCCCCTTCCTCGTAGGTATTTATGTTTGTACCTTTATATTTGCGGGCTAACTTAATCAGCACGGAGCTTATGGGGAGGATCTCTTCCTTGGAGAGAAAGGCTCGTGAATCTTCTAAAGTTTCTGAAGAGATTCAATTTGAAGCTCAGAATTGGAAGGAGCAATATGAAAGTGCTTTGATGGATGTGGAGGAACTTCGAGACGAGAAAGCCCATTTGGAGCAATAGAATCGTGCTTTATCTGCCGACCTAGGAGGGTCCCATGCCGCCTTGATTCAAGTTAAGAAGGACAAGGATATCTTGAATGACTCGTTGTTAAAGGCGAATGAAGAGATCAAAAGGGCTCGAAGAACTCATGAAGAGGAAGGAAGATTATGCCAAGGAGTTAGAGCAAAGCTTGAGGCAAGCCTGGGTCGATTTGAAGACTTCCTCAGACAAGATCCACACCATAGAAGATTCCAACATTACTCTCAAGACGTCTCTTGATTCCCAACTAACTGAGCAAGAAGCAATGAGAAATTATTTTGCTACGCGGGAGAAGGATTACGAGACTTTGGAGAATGAATATAACTCTCTTGGAGATAATTTCAACTATAAAGTCAACTGGGCTTTTCTTACATCATGCCGAGATGCATTATTGGAAGTTACTCAAGAGGGTTTTATTTACAATCTGAAATAGCCAAGATTGTAGATGTGATTGAGAAAAGTAACCAACCTGAAGGCACTCCCAAGCAGCCTATCAGTATTCCTTCTCCCGTATGTAGGACTTATGAGGCAGTGACTCCGGTGGATGGCGAAGCTATTACTGAAGATACCGGAGTCCTTGAAAGTGAAGCTATCCCTGCTCCTGCTACATCCTCTGACACTCCTTCCTTTCCAGTGATCAACTAATAGAAAAGTTTTTCTTTTTGCTTTGTTATGTTTTCCTTTGGTGGTTTAATCCTTGTAAAAGGATTTTTTGTAATGAAGTCCCCAGTTCCTAAAATGGGGTGAACTTATTTAAATATAATTGTAATTTGAATGATCAAATTTGCTGTGCCGTTTTAGCGGTTTACTTAATACCTCCTTTTGTTCGTACCTATCTGCATATTTAGGACTTTATAGAATAAATTTTGCATTTTTATCCTTTTAGAAAATGATTTATGATTCTACTCGTGG
Organism: Nicotiana noctiflora; assembly: GCA_032618575.1. Classification (NCBI taxonomy): domain Eukaryota; kingdom Viridiplantae; phylum Streptophyta; class Magnoliopsida; order Solanales; family Solanaceae; genus Nicotiana; species Nicotiana noctiflora. Next base: position 103,366 of record JASVEL010005759.1, read on the forward strand.
ACTTGTCAACACGAGGATTATAAAAGTGGGCCCTTTTATATATTGGCACTTAATGAAGAAGACGTCTCAACTTCATAAAATGGTGCTATACGATGGAAGAGATAAGAAACACATGTTTTTCTTTTTCTCTGTACGAAAACTTTGCCAAGCTTTTTATTCATGAGCTTGGGGTAAAGTTTTTGAATGATACATGTGTTATAGTACGTCTATGACTTCCTCGCAACTGTTTTTTGTGCAACAGATTTTTTATAAAAAATACACAAGGTTTTCCTTTACAACCTGTTTTAGCATGTAACCATAGTCCTATCTTTATGTATTAAGAAAGGACTTGGAGAGTATTTACAATATTGCGATTTTGCAAAATAGTGTAATTGAATCTTAGTTAGCTAGAGAAGCCTGTTCCCAAAGGTATTGTGTGCGGTAAGCCTACCATCCAAGGCGTTACCCATATACAAGTATTATAAGGTTATCATGGTTGACCAAGCTCATGCTTCCATCCGTAATGATCCAAGGATTAATCGGATCTGCAACCCAGTGCATGAGCACAGAGGACTCCGTGGTCTTATTTCAGCTTGTAAGAAATACAGGGATCTCTGCTGCTGCCATTAATTTGCTTGGTAGTTTCGAGCCATTGTTGTTTCCTAATTTTTCCTTTAGAGTTGTAATCCTGCAAGTCCTGCTTACTTTGAATTCCCGTATCTCTTTTATAGTCCCGCGTCTGCTATCTTGCACGAAGCTACACGTACCGTATAGTCCCCAAGTGTTCAAGCGCGGTAGGAATGAGGTCTTGAGCATTTGGTTGTTACTCTTAAGCCGACCCTTTCCCTGAAACAAAAAGTGCACAGGACTCAAAGATAATGTTTTTAGATGTAAACTGCCTACACGTATTCATTTCCATCAGATCTATGTAACCTTAGGCTCAGAATTTATGAGTATTCTATTTTGCCATGCAGGTTGTATCTCATCATCCGGTACGGGTTAGGATTTGTGCCTAGCATCTAAAACCGTTAGTAAAATTATAAAAGAGAAAAATTAATTCTATATGAAGGTACCTGAACGTATTAACTTTCTTAAAATTAGTATTTTTTCAGGTGTACAACATTCCAATGTGAAGGAAGAATTTCACCGTCCATGGTTTCTAACTCATACGCTCCTTTGCCTGCCACGCTACAGATTTTGTACGGTCCTTTCCATGTTGGACTTAACTTCCCCGAATTAGCAGCCTTCGTGTATTGAAACACCTTTTTGAGCACGAAGTCCCAGTTTTAACGAACCTGAGACGTACTTTTCGATTATAGTACCGTTCAATCATTTGTTTTTGGGCTGCCATCCTTATCAATGCTGCCTCCCTTCTTCCTTCTACCAGATCCAAGTTAACTCGTAACTCCTCATTGTTTGCATCTTACCTTGCTTGATCGTACCTTATACTTGGTTCCCCTATTTCAACGGGAATCAAGGCTTCTACGCCATAAACCATGGAGAATGGGGTTTCGCCCGTACTTGTTTTTGTAGTTGTCCGATAAGCCCACAATATAGCTGGAAGCACTTCAGGCCAATTACCTTTTGAATCTTGCGACCTCTTTTTCAAATTATTAATGATTATCTTGTTCGTGGATTCTTCTTGCCCATTACCGACTGGATGATATGGAGTCGATGCTATTCTCTTGATTTGCCAGCTTTGAAAGAACTCTATAATTTGTGCTCCTATGAATTGCGGACCGTTGTCGCACACGATTTCCTTTGGAACCCCAAAGCGGCATATTATATTTCTCTAGATAAAATTTTTGACTTCTTTCTCTCGTACCTGTTTGAATGCTCCTACTTCTACCCATTTGGTGAAATAGTCAGTAAGCACGAGTAGAAATTTTACCTGTCCTTTTGCTTGTGGTAGTGGACCCACAATATCCATCCCCCACTTCATGAAGGGCCATGGGGCTATGACTGGATATAACAGCTCAGCTGGCCTATGCATGTTGTTCCCGTACCTTTAGCATTTATCACATTTAGATATGAAGTCATTTCCTTCTTCTTCCATTTTGGGCCAATAGTACCCGGCCAGTATCAATGTTTTTACCAACGATCGGCCTCCCGCATGATTTCCACAGTGTCCTTTATTTATTTTCCTCATTACATACTCCATTTGCGAGGGACTGAGACACCATGCTAAAGGACCTCCGAACATCTTTCGATAAAGATTTCCTTGGTGTAAACAGTAATGGGCAGCTTTCTTTCGTAATGCATGAGCCTTTGTTTTATCATTAGGTACTGTTCCATACTGTAAAAAAACAATAATTTCATTTCTCCAATCCCATGTCTGATTAAAATTTACCTCGTTCTTATCGGGCTCGAGAATGGAATGAAATAAATGTATAATTGAAGCGTTTGTGTCGTTTGCTATATCTGACATAGATGCAAGATTGGATAAAGCGTCAGCTTCTGCATTCTCATCCCTTGGAATCTGTGTTATCTTCCAAGTCTCGAATTATCTCACTAGTTCTAGCACTTTCTCAAGATATTCCTACATTCTGGTTTCTCTGGCTACAAAAGTCCCCATCACTTGATTTACTACTAGCTGCGAATCACTTTTGATTATGACTTGCTTGATGCCGAATTCGAGTGCCAACTCCAAACCTATAATCACAGCTTCATACTCTACTTCATTGTTAGTGATAGAAGGACATTTTATAGCTTGTCTAATTGTTTCTCCTGTTGGTGGGATTAAAATAATTCCTAAACCTGCCACTTTTACATTAGATGAACCATCAGCAAATAAAGTCCAAATCCCTGGGTTTGCACCGTTAAAAACCTGTAATTCTTTTTCTGCCTCTAGGTGCATCCCCTGACTAAAATCAGCAACTAAATCTGCGAGTACTTGGGATTTGATAGCAGTTGTAGGTTGGTAAATTATTTTATATTCACTTAATTCAATAGCCCAATTTGCTAATCTACCTGACAATTCATGTTTATGCAAAATGTTTCTTAGGGGAAAAGCCGTAACTACAACGATAGGGTGACATTGAAAATAAGGTCTTAGCTTCCTAGATGCCATAATTAGTGCTAATGCTAGCTTTTCCAATTAGGGATACCTGGTTTTGCATCTAATAATGTTTTACTTACGTAATAAACAGGAGATTTCTTTCTGTAACGACCCGGCCGGTCGTTTTAGACAATTACGCCCCGATCCCCAATTTAACTATTCCCCTAAGTTCATTTCTGCTATTGTGGTTTGTCGGGAGGGTCGGTTCTGGAATTCGGAGTGTTTTGGGACACTTAGTCCCTAAATAGAAGCTTTATAATTGGAAAATGGACTGTAGCCAGAACAGTGTTAAGACAACCTCAGAACGGAAATCTGATGGTTCCATTAGCTCCATTAGGTAATTTCGGGGTTGGGAGCGCATTCGGAATGTATTTTGGAGGTCCGTAGCTCAATTAGGCTTGAAATGCCGAAGTTTGAAATTTTGGCGAATCCAAACGATAGGTGAGATTTTTATCCTGGGGTCGGAATGGAATTCCGACAATTTCTGTAGCTTCGTTATGTGATTTTGGATTTGTCCGCAAATCTTTAGGTCATTTGGACGTCGTCTGATCAGGGTTTGGCAACTTGTGGGTTTAGGTGTATTTTGAATTGTTTTGGTTGGATAGTGCCCAATTGGCCTATTTTGATGTGATTATATTGATTTTTATCAGATACTACACCTCTAGAGGCCAACATTCGCGGCATGAGAGTTGTCTCATAGCGGTTTTGTACCGGAGTCGAGGCAAGTGGCTTGTCTAACCTCGTGTGGGGGAATTTTCGCCCCTTGGATATTATGTGATAGTTTAAATGCCTTGTACGCGAGGTGACGGGCGTGTACATGCGCAGGTTGTTGTAGCACATACATTACTTGAATTGTCTGATTAGTGATATTCCTGCTCTTAGCTGATTAAATTGATACTCTTACCCCGTATTAGTTAGAAAAGCATGATTAGATAGGATTTAACTGTCTAGTTGCCTAATTGTCTTACTTGAACTTCTTGATAATTGTTGGCACTATTTTCGGTGAAGTTGTATTTAAGCATATTATATTCTCTCTGTGTATTCCTTTATTTGTTGTGTTTGTGGACTACGGGTTCGATTCTCGGAGATCCTAGGGTTGTGGGTTCGATTCCCAGAGACCCGGAGTGGTATTGTTTGTAGACTGCGGGTTCGATTCCTGGAGATCCTGAGTTATTGTTTGTGGACTGCGGGTTTGATTCCCGGAGATCCTGAGTTATTGAGATATGGACTGCGGGTTCGATTCCCGGAGATCCTAAGTTATTGTTGTGGACTGCGGGTTCCATTCCCGGAGTTCCTGAGTTATTGATATATTATTGAGATGTGGACTGCGGGTTTGATTCGCGGAGATCCTGAGATTTACTGAGACATGGGCTGCGGGTTCGATTCCCGGAGACTCAAGGGTACTATTAATGGGACTGTGGGTTCAATTCCCACGGGTCCTGGACTTGATAATTGAATTTTGTTACTTGTTATTAGCTTAATTGTATACGGTTGTAGCAATCACTTTATTATTGTTAATTCGGAATTATTATCCTTTAAACTGCTTATTATTGTTACTATCATTTTGTTATTGTTTCTCTTAGTAGGGCCCTGACAGTCCTCGTCACTACTCCATCGAGGTTAGGCTTGGCACTTACTGAGTACCGTCGTTGTGTACTCATGCTACTCTTCTGCACACTTTTGTTGTGCAGATCCAGGTACATCAGGATAGGCTCGTACTAGGTGATTTCGCAGCTTTTTGGGAGACCTCGAGGTATGATCCGCTACGTCCGCGGATCCGGAGGCTTTCCTTCTATTCTGATAGTATTAGTTGACATTTTCCTTCATTTCGTTGTTAGATACTCTTTACACATAGAGCCACAGTTTTATATTCTCTTTTAGTCTGTGTTACCCGTGGGATTCCGGGTCTTGGTGGTGTTATATACAGTGTGTTTTGACGGGTGTATGTGCCAAGCGGCACGGATTACATTCCCTTTTATATTATTTTTTCGTTATTTATTATTTAATGTTCATAACTTGTATATTCCGCAATGTGTTAGGATTACCTAGTCGTAAGGACTGGGTGCCATCATGACATATTCACGATTGGTGAACTAGGGTCGTGACAAGTTGGTATTAGAGCTCTAGGTTCATAGGAGTCACGGGACACAGCCCGGTTACTTAGAGTCTCGCTGATCGATACGGAGACGTCTGTATTTATCTACAAGGGGCTATGTAACTGTTTAGGAAACTCTTCATTTCATTTGGATTCCTTGTCGTGCGACATTTTTGGCACCAAATCTAAACTACTCCCTTCTATTCTCTCACAGATGGTGAGGACATGAGCTACTCGCGACGATCAGGTACCCGCACCCCCCTGTTACTGCCGTTAGAGGCCGGGGCCGAGGTAGCAGGCGAGGACACGCCCGAGGTGCAGCCACAGCACCCGTGCGTGCTGCCGCTGAGGTGCCACAGGTAGACCAGGTTGGAGCACAGGCACCTGGTACACCGACTATAGCTACCACTACTCCAACACTCCAGGAGACCCTAGCCCAGTTCATGAGTATGTATACAACTTTAGCTCAGGCAGGACTACTTCCTCTCGCTGCAGCTACATCCCAGGCCGGGGGAGGGGCCTAGACTCCCGCATCTATTACACCTGAGCAGCATGTGCCAGTGGGACAGGTTCCAGAGATTAGCGTAGATTGGAGAAGTTCAAGAAATATGACCCTCCAGTATTCAGTCGTTTGGCTTCAGATGATGCATTGGGTTTTCTGGAGGAGTGTCATCGTATTCTTCGTACTATGGGGATTGTGGAGACCAGCGGGGTTTCTTTCACTACTTTTTAGTTTCGTGGGGCCGCTTATGATTGGTGGCGCACGTATGAGTTGGATAGTCCAGAGGAGTCTACTTCATTGACCTTGACGCAGTTTTCAGATCAGTTTTTAAGAGAGTTTGTTCCTCAGAGCCTTAGGGATTCTTGGCGCTCGGAGTTTGAGAAATTGCGACAGGGCTCCATGTCAGTATCGGAGTATGCTATCAGTTTCACCCGTCTCGCCAGGCATGCACCGGCCTTGGTAGCCATGGTCCGGGAGAGGGTGCGGAGATTTATTGAGGGCCTGATTTCGCGGATCCGATCCAGCATGGCCAGAGAGTTGGAGACAGATATATCTTATCAGTAGGTAGTGAGCATTGCTAGGAGGATCGAGAGTATGCTCCCTAGAGAGCGGGGAGAGAGAGAGAGGCCAAGAGGTCTCGCGAGTCGGGCCATTTCTCTGGTACCCGCACTTCAGCAGCCGGTCGTTTTGGTAGGGGTTATTCCGGTTGACCAGTTCACTCAGCATTGCTAGCAGCCGGTGGTACTCCAGCTCTTCCAGCACCGTAGGAGCCTTATTATGCTCCCCCAGTTTCCAGTGCACCTCCTGCACGGGGTACCTCCAGGGGTCAGACTAGTGGGGGTGAGGCCGGTCAGTCACAGCCACCGCGTCCTCCCAGAGCTTGTTTTGAGCGCGGGGATACTCGCCACCTGGTTAGGGAGTGCCCCAGGCGCAGGAGAGGAGCCCCTCATCAGTCATCACAGCATCCGCGTGGTTCTCAGGGCCAGCAGGCTATCATTCCAGCTCCAGCTGCCACTCCACCTGCCCAGTCATCCAGGGGCGGGGGTCAGGGTTCCAGAGGCCGCCTCGAGAGGGGGGACAGGCCAGGATTCTATGCTATTCCTGATCGCGCTGCGGCTGTTGCATCTGACTCTGTTATCACAGGTATTATTCTGGTTAGTCACAGGGAGGCATCGGTTCTATTCGACCCCGGTTCCACTTTTTCATATGTGTCTTCTTACTTTGCTTCTCATCTGGGTGTGCCTCGGGATTCTTTGAGTGCCCCCATTTATGTTTCCACTCCGGTGGGATAATCTTTGTTTGTGGACCTTGTGTATCGGTCGTGTTTGGTCACTATTTGTGGTTTTGAGACTAGAGCGGATCTATTGTTGCTCGGGATGGTCGATTTTGATATAATTTCGGGCATGGACTGGTTGTCGCCCCATTATGCTATTCTTGATTGTCACGCCAAGATCATGACGCTGGCTATGTTAGGCATTCCACGTATTGAGTGGAGTGGTAGTCGAGATCACAACCCCTAGCCGTGTTATTTCCTTTATCAGAGCTCAGCGTATGGTTAAGAAGGGGTGTGCTGCTTATCTAGCCTATGTGCGGGATGTCAGTATTGACACTCCCTCTATTGATTCCGTTCTTGTGGTATGTGACTTTGCTGATGTATTTCCAGCTGATCTCCCGGGCATGCCGCCCGACAGAGACATTGATTTTCCTATTGATTTGTTGTTGGGCACTCAGCCCATTTCTATTCCACCGTACCGCATGGATCCTCCTGAGTTGAAGGAGTTGAAGGATCAGTTACAGGAGTTATTGGGCAAGGGTTTCATTCGACCCAGTGTTTCGCCTTGGGGTGCTCCTGTAGGTCCCTGACCTTCCTCGTCACTACTCCATCGAGGTTAGGCTTGGCATCGTCAGTTGAACAAGGTTACAGTGAAGAACCAGTATCCTTTGCCTCGCATTGATGATTTATTTGACCAGCTAGAGGGCGCACAGGTGTTTTCTAAGATTGATCCGAGTTATAGGTATCATCAGCTAAAGATTCGGGAGCCAGATATCCCCAAGACTGCCTTCAGGACTTGGTATGGCAACTATGAGTTCCTCGTGATGTCTTTTGGGCTGACTAATGCCCCAGCAGCCTTTATGCATTTGATGCATAGTGTATTCAGGCCATATCTGGACTCGTTCGTGATTGTTTTCATTGATGATATTCTAGTATATTCCCGGAGTCGGGAAGAGCACGAGCAACATTTGAGGATAGTGCTTCAGATTCTGAGGGAGAAGCAGCTATATGCCAAGTTCTCTAAATGTGAATTCTGGTTGAGTACAGTGGCATTTTTGGGCCACGTGGTGTCGAGTGATGGTATTCGAGTAGTTCCGAGGAAGGTGAAGGCCGTGCAGAGTTGGCCCAGACCCTCCTCCGCTACTGAGATTCACAGTTTCCTTGGTTTGGCGGGCTACTACCGCCGTTTCGTAGAGGGGTTCTCTTTGATTGCAGCACCTATGACCAGATTGACCCAAAAGGGTGCCCCTTTTCAGTGGACAGACGAGTGCGAGGCGAGCTTTCAGAAGCTCAAGACAGCCTTGACTTCGGCCCCTATATTGATGTTGCCTATAGGTTCGGGGTCCTATACAGTGTATTGTGATGCCTCACGAGTTGGACTCGGTGCGGTATTGATGCAGGACGGTAGGGTGATTGCCTACGCGTCCAGACACCTGAAGGTGCATGAGAAAAACTATCTTGTTCATGATTTGGAGCTAGCTGCCATTGTTCACGCCTTGAAGATTTGGTGTCATTACTTGTATGGGGTTCCTTGTGAGATCTATACCGATCATCGGAGCTTGCAGCACTTGCTTAAGTAGAAGAACCTAAATATGCGTCAGAGGAGATGGTTGGAGCTACTGAAGGACTATAATATTACTATTCTCTATCATCCGGGCAAGGCTAATGTGATTGCCGATGCCTTGAGTCGTCGGGCAGAGAGTTTGGGGAGTTTAGCATATCTACCAGCTTCGGAGAGGCCCATGGCGATGGATGTTCAGGCTTTAGCCATGCAGTTTGTTAGACTAGATCTTTCGGAGCCCAGCAGGGTTCTGGCTTGTGTGGTTTCTCAGTCTTCTCTATTTGACCGCATCAGGGAGTGTCAGTTCGATGACCCTCATTTGCTTGTCCTTCAGGATAGAGTTCGGCGTGGTGATGCTCAAGATGTTACCATCGGGGATGATGGAGTTATGAGGATGCATGGGCGTATCTGTGTGCCCAATGTGGATGATATTCGAGAGCTGATTCTAGCAGAGGCCCATAGCTCACGGTATTCCATCCATCCGGGTGCCGCGAAGATGTATCAGGACATGAGACAGCATTACTGGTGGAGGCGGATGAAGAGGTATATAGTTGATTAAGTTTCTAGATGCCTCAACTGCCAGTAGGTGAAGTATGAGCATCAGTGTCCGGATGGATTGATGCGGCAGATTGAGATTCCAGAGTGGAAATGGGAGCGCATCACCATGGACTTTGTATCTGGGCTTCCACAGACTGTTAGGAAGTTTGATTCCATTTGGGTTATTGTGGATCGGCTGACCAAGTCCTCCAACTTCATACCGGTGAGCACTACTTATTCCTCGGAGCGACTGGCGGAGATCTATATCAGGGAGATAGTTCGGCTGCACGGTATTCCAGTTTCCATCATTTCAGATAGAGGCACTTAGTTCACTTCACGGTTTTGGAGAGCCGTACAACAGGAGTTAGGTACTCGGGTGGAGCTGAGCACAGCATTTCACCCCCAGACTGATGGGCAGTCCGAGCGCACTATTCGGATTTTGGAGGATATGCTCCGTGCGTGCGTGATTGAGTTTGGAGGTTCATGGGATCACTTCTTGCCACTGGCGGAGTTTGCTTATAACAACAGCTACCAGTCTAGTATTCAGATGGCACCGTATGAGGCCCTATATGGTAGGAGGTGCAGGTCTCCCGTGGGTTGGTTCGAGCCGGGCGAGGCCAGGCTGCTAGGTACTGATATGGTTCAGGATGCTATGGACAAGGTCAAGGTGATTCAGGACAGACTTCGTGCAGGCCAGTCTAGAGAAAAGAGTTATGCGGACAAGAAGGTTCGCGATGTAGCTTTTATGGTTGGCGAGCGGGTTCTGCTTCGAGTCTCGCCCATGAAGGGCGTTATGAGGTTTGGGAAGAAAGGGAAGCTGAGTCCTAGGTTTATTGGCCCTTTTGAGATTTTGAGGCGTGTTGGGGAGGTTGCTTATGAGTTGGCCTTACCTCCCAGCCTAGCCGGAGTTCACCCCGTATTTCATGTCTATATGCTCCGGAGATACCATGGTGACCCATCGCATATGTTGGATTTCACTTCTGTTCAGCTAGACAAGGATCTGTCTTATGTTGAGGAGCCAGTAGCCATTCTAGACATGCTGGTCAGGAAGCTAAGGTCAAAGAACATCGCTTCATTAAAGGTTCAGTGGAGGGGTCAGCCGGTCGAGGAGGCGACTTGGGAGACCGAGTAGGATATGCGCAGCCAGTACCCTCATCTTTTCCCCACTCCAGGTATGTTTTCCATGCTTGTTCAAGGATGAACGAATCTTTTAAGTGTGGGAAGATGTAACGAACCGGCCGGTCATTTTAGAAAATTTCGACTCGATCCCCAATTTAACTGTTCCCCTAAGTTCATTTTTGCTATTGTGGTTTGCCGGGAGGGTCGGTTCTGGAATTCGGAGTGTTTTGGGACACTTAGTCCCTAAATAGAAGCTTTATAATTGGAAAATGGCCCGTAGCCGGAACAGTGTTAAGACGACCTCGGAACGGAAATCCGATGGTTCCATTAGCTCCGTTAGGTGATTTCGGGGTTGGGAGCGCGTTCTGAATGTATTTTGGAGGTCCGTAGCTCAATTAGGCTTGAAATGCCGAAGTTTGAAATTTTGGCGAATCCGAACGATAGGTGAGATTTTTATCCGGGGGTCGGAATGGAATTCCGACAATTTCTGTAGCTTCATTATGTGATTTTGGATATGTCCGCAAATTTTCAGGTCATTTGGACGTCGTCTGATCGGGTTCTGGCAACTTGTGGGTTTTGGTGTATTTTGAATTGTTTTGATTGGATAGTGCCCAATTGGCCTATTTTAATGTGATTCTAATGATTTTTATCAGATACTACACCTGTGGAGGCCGACATTCACGGCATGAGAGTTGTCTCATAGCGGTTTTGTACCGGAGTCGAGGTAAGTGGCTTATCTAACCTCGTGTGGGGGAATTTTCACCCCTAGGATATTATGTGATACTTTAAATGCCTTGTACGCGAGGTGACGGGCGTGTACATGCGCAGGTTGTTGTAGCACATACTTTACTTGAATTGTCCGAATAGTGATATTCCTGCCCTTAGCTGATTAAATCGATTCTCTTACCCGGTATTAGTTAGAAAAGCATGATTAGATAGGATTTAACTGTCTAGTTGCCTAATTGTCTTACTTGAACTTCTTGATAATTGTTGGCACTATTTTTGGTGAAGTTGTAGTTAAGCATATTATATTCTCTCTGTGTATTCCTTTATTTGTTGTGTTTGTGGACTGCGGGTTCGATTCCCGGAGATCCCAAGGCTTTGGATTCTCTCTGTGTGTTTTCTTTATTTGATGTGTTAGTGGACTGTGGGTTCCATTCTCGAACATCCAGGGTTGTGGTTCGATTCCCAGAGACCCGGAGTGACATTGTTTGTGGACTGCGGGTTCGATTCCCGGAGATCCGCAGTTACTGAGATGTGGACTACGGGTTCGATTCCCAGAGATCCTAAGCTATTGATGTTATTGAGATATGGACAGCGGGTTCGATTCCCCGAGATCCTGAGATTTATTGAGACATGGGCTGCGGGTTTGATTCCCGGAGACTCATGGGTACTGTCAATGGGACCGTGGTTTCAATTCCCACAGGTCCCTGGACTTGATAATTGTTTGTTACTTGTTGTTAGCTTAATTGTAGATGGTTGTAGCAATCACTTTATTATTGTTAATGCGGAATTATTGTCCTTTAAACTGCTTATTATTGTTACTATCATTTTGTTATTGTTTCTCTCAGTAGGGCCCTGACCTTCCTCGTCACTACTCCATCGAGGTTAGGCTTGGCACTTACTGAGTACCGATGTGGCGTACTCATGCTATTCTTCTGCACACTTTTATTGTGCAGATCCAGGTACATCAGGACCGGCTCATACTAGGTGATTCAGAAGCTCTTTGGGAGACCTCGAGGTATAATCTGCTACGTCTGCGGATCCGGAGGCTTTCCTTCTATTCTGATAGTATTAGCAGACATTTTTCCTTTATTTCGTTGTTAGACACTCTTTACACATAGAGCCACAACTGTATATTCTCTTTTAGTCTGCGTTACCCGTGGAATTTCCGGTCTTGGTGGTGTTATATACAGTGTGTTTTGACGGGTGTATGTGCCAAGCGGCACAGATTATATTCCCTTTTATATTATTTTTCCGTTATTTATTATTTAATGTTCATAACTTGTATATTCCGCAATGTGTTAGGCTTACCTAGTCTAGGGGACTGGGTGCCATCATGACATATTCACGATTGGTGAACTAGGGTCGTGACACTTACCTTAGTCTTTACGAACTAGAACAGCACTTACCGCTACTTCTGAGACTGCCAGATAGATAAGCTACTTCTCACCTTCTCTTGGTTTTGCCAATAGGGGCGGATTTGACAGGTAGGTTTTCAAATCCTTAAGAGCTTGTTGACAATCTTCGTTCCACTCAAAATGATATTGTTTCTTTAGTGCCGAGAAGAATTTAAAGCATTTTTCAGAGGATTTAGAAATAAATCTCCCTAGAGCTGCGATTCTTCCAGTCAACCTTTGAACATCCTTTTTATTTGTAAGGATATCGGGTATTTCTTCAATTGCTTTAATCTGTGAAGGGTTCACCTCAATGCCACGGTTAGAAACAAGAAAACCCAAAAATTTACCCTGAGGCTACTCCAAATGCACATTTCTCTGGGTTAAGTTTCATATTGTACTTACGCAAAATTTCAAACGTGACAAATAAATGAGAGATGTGATCATCAGAATGTTGAGTTTTAACAAGCATATCGTCTATATATACTTCCATGGTTTTCCCTAAATGTTCTTGGAACATTTTGGTGACTAACCTTTGATAGGTCGCACCAGCATTTTTAAGACCAAAGGGCATTACTTCATAGCAGTAAGTCCCCCGGTCAGTGACGAAGGAAGTCTTTTCCTCATCGTCGGTGTGCATTTTAATTTGATTGTACCCCGAATATGCATCTAGAAAACTTAGAAGTTCGTGACATGTCGTGGCATCTATCATTTGATCTATATGAGGTAAGGGAAAAGAATCTTTTGGACAAGCCTTATTGAGATCAGTATTATCTACACAAACTCGTCACTTACCATTTTTCTTAGGTACGACCACCGTATTGGCTAACAAATCAGGATACTTTACCTCGCGAATTGACCCAATTTGTAATAATTTTTGGACTTCATCTTGAATTACTTGATTCTTGAAGGCTCCTTGCTTTCTTTTCTTCTGTTTGATTGGAATGTAGGTTGGATCCACGTTGAGTTTATGAGTCATTACTTCTGGTGGTATACCTGTCATATCAGCATGGGACCAAGCAAAACAATCCCCATTAGTTTTCAAAAATTCAATTAACGTACCTCGCATATCAGACCTTAGGTTGACCCCTACATAAACTTTTCTCTCGGTCCATTGTTCAGATAAGACCACTGCTTCGAGCTCTTCAATTGTTGTTTTTATTTTTCATTTTCCTCGGGTTCCTGAATAACATCGGGCCTCGAGTATAAATCTGTTTTTAAGTGAATTTTGACTTTTGTCGCCCTCAAGTGCCTCGTCGGAGTTTGTATCTGCTACGACGTTGATACTCCTGGCGATTCGTTGATCCCCTCGGATTTGTCGTACTCCCCAAGGCGACGGAAATTTGATGACTTGATGTAGAGTTGAAGGAACAACATCCATATCATGAATCCATGGCCTCCCCAAGATTAGGTTATAATCCATTTCTATATTTACTACCTGAAATTTAGTTTCTTTAACAACTCCCGCTGCGTAAGTTGTTAAGACTACTTCTTCCATCGTTATCACATTCGTATTATGAAAGCCTGATAATATATGCGCCTTAGGTATTATCATATTTTCAGCTTGTATTTCTTGTAGTACTTTTAGTAAGATGATGTTGACAGAGCTTCCCGGATCGATTAAGGCTCGCCACATATCAGTATCGTGCACGAGTAAAGAAATAACCAGTGCGTTGTTGTGAGGGATGATCATTCCTTCGGTGTCTGCATCATCAAAAATCATGCTTTCATCCTCCAAGGTTTGGCGTACTCGCTTGGCGTAATAACCACCTTAGAAATTTTATGTGAAGCTGTATACGTTATTCCATAGATATCCTCTCCGTCGTTGATAACGTTCAATGTATCGTGTGACATGATGTTCACAACAAATGAAACGTATAAGTTCTAAAAAGAATCGATTATCAGATTCCCGGTAACGGAACCAATTTGTTTAACCAAAATATTGAACTTCGATTAAATCTAGAAAATAATAGAGAAATCGGGTTACTGATAATCAAAAGACAAAAAAAATGTAGTAGGCTTTCAATAATCAGAATAGACAGTAAAAAAGGTTGTATTCCAGTGACTGTTGTCCCTTACAATGGATATAATTTCCTCCTTTTATAACCTACTCTAGATGGAGGGATAAAACGTAAGTTTTAATGGGCAATAAATAGCATTAAGTAAGTCGTTACACAATCATTTTCATTAAATGCCAATTCTTCAACGTATTGGGCGTTTAATGACTGAATCTGGACTTCTTTCTGCCTTCAGATCCATGCTTTAAATGCTTTTTTGGCTCATTACCGTTGGATGTCTTGAACAGATACGAAGCTCGTGTCTATTTGCTATTGATGTCCTTCATCTCCGTAGTTACGTTCTCACCTGTTCTAAATAGGTACGGGACTTCTTAATCGAATTTCACCCCATGCCTAATTTACTTCTTCGTATCTTCTCCTCAAAGTGATATATTTTTTTATTTGATTTTCCACGTGTCTTGCCACGTCATAAATTTTTTTTTCCCAATATAGTAATATTCACATTTTAAAATATAGTGGTTGGTATGACAATAACTGATGAATATTTTATACATACTAGGACCACAAACAATTTTGATGTTTACTGATGATATGCAAATGGGGACCAAATATGTTATTAGCTGTATGGCCTTAAATTTAGACCTCCACGTATCATAACGTCTCAGGCATAGTAATGGTCCCCAATCGTAAGCATAATATAAGCTCATAAATAATATTTAGAATCCATTACCTATGTAAACTCCATAGTCCATTAGGATTACATGGTATGACACCACTATGATAAATTAGGTCATATGAATGGTTAGCAGAGATGTGCATTGGGATTTCCGTGTTTAAGAATAAGGGGGATAACGGCATGGTTTACATGGTATGACACCACTATGATAGTTGGTTAGTATATCCGCTCCGCAAATAGACCCGATGCTATTATCGGGTTCATTGCTGAATTAATATCAGTCTATGGAACTCATTTTTCGATGATCCGGTTGTTGTAATATTAGATTTTTGTATATTCTCACTTAAATGACAATGCAATATCATTTTCCATAAATGCCAACCAAGTTCACGCAAAGCTTGAACTTAACAACTGGAAGATGTTTTGTAAACATGACAGCAGGATTGTCTCTAGTGTTGATGTTTTGAACAAATTAAACACTTTTCCTTCATTGCAGTCCACTAGGACTTATGTGGTTGTCGTACCCTTTTCGGTCAGTTGTTTTTATCGTATCGAGAGTAATGTCATCCATGGACTAACAAGGGAAAATTTATTATGTTTTAACTTGGCATTTGGATATTTTTATCGTTACCCACAAAAAGAAGTCTAAAATACAAGAAAAATACAGAAATTAAATAAATGAATACGATTTGAAAAATACAATATAGGATGTATATAAAGAATACAAAAATACAAGGTATTAGCCTAAATTAGATAATAATCTATTATGAAATATATACCCCTTACTGTATGGGTTGAATCCACTAATTCCAATACCCGATCTGCGCTATTAATGATTTCATTCATATTATGAAATCCTCGTACCCCTAGATGAGCCGAGGGACTTTTACATATTAGTTGCAACCACTCCTATGTACCAACTACGGGCCGGGGAATTAACCTATCATTGATACTGTTTAATAAGATTAAGAGTATTTTAATACTCCTAATATTATATCGGTTAATCTACTATTCATTTCTAATTGGTTTAGGTTACTACAATTCAGGCCGAGATCACATACGTGATCACATACGTGTATATGCCAAGGTGCCTAGGCCGACCAATACAAGGTTGTTATTCATACATAAATATTGGACTAATTCGGAATACAATAAAATATCCAAATTGCCGTATTTTCCCCATGTCGATTCTGAGCTTCGAAAACTGTTATTCTTCATGTCCCAAAATACTCCGAATCCCAACACCAAACGTCTATTAGTTTATTATAACCCCAATTATAATAAACTAATAGAAGTTTATCATATATACTTATCAATGTGACGCAACCATATTATATACACGATTGTCCCTAAAAGTATAAGAACTTAATCGTGATCAACTTAGTTGTGGTTTTGGTGATATACACTAACTTAATCAGAGTTAGCAACCGTATTGCACTCTGATGTATTCATGGGTATTTTAATTGTACAACTCTAATATGATTTAGCAATAGAACTCATTGTTTTCTATTGCGGTCATTTCTTATAAAAATAGAATCTATTCGTTAGGCCAAATAAAAGTCAATATGTCATACGCGGTTTCTAATAGACATGTTGATCTAATGCGCCCTAGATCAACAATTCCATTGGATAAACTTTAATGAATCTATGAATATGATGTATATATTTCATACACGTTATTATTGCTGATGTGGTTGGAGTTTTTTAGCAACTTGATTTGATCTAATTCATGGCTATCTCTGAAGAATCGAACAACACTACAAGCGGCATAGTATTTGTATGGTTAAGCAAAAAAGTATAGGAACTCCTTCATGAAATTTCGTGGTGAAAATTAAAGTCCATTGGACCAATGAGAGTAACGGTCAGAAAATCGGCTATGTCAACATATATGCTATTTGCATTTTAATTATTAAGTGCTTGTAAAGCTATAGTATACTTACTAGTATATTTGACCGCGCTTCGCGCGGTTTTAAAATGTAATTTTTGCGTCCAAAATTTTTAATTAGACTTATTGATAATTCTTTTGAATTTTTTTTGTTATATTTTAGAAGAGATTTGTCATATTCTTACGTAAAATAGAGAGTACTTTTAATTCTATAAATGTGTTTGCAATATAGATAGATCTTTATGTATTCCAATATTTACTTTCTCCTTCCATTTTATGTGAAACTATTACTTTTTTGGAAATTCAATTAAGTTATTTTTGTGCATATTTTAAAAAAGTACTTCTTAAATATCGTGAGTTACTAACTATTTTGATTTATAGTACTTTAGTTTCTAAATATGTAAATTTATTTTAGAAATTTTAAAAATTCTATGTCCAGATTCACATGGAAAATTAGTTAGTTTGTCCCTCATACACGAAAAAGTTCACATAAATTGAAATGAAGGGAATAATATTTTATTTGTATATTTAAATTTTCTTAGATAGTTATAAGTGCTTTTTTATAATTTATTTATTATTTTTTAAACAAAGCATGAAGTAGTAAAAGAGAAACGATAAGTAAAGTAATTAAAACCTACCATATATGAAACAACGTAAATGAAATATTCTTCTGAAATTAAGCTTTGAATCGGCCGAGTATTTTCCTTCCTTTTCTTTTCTCGTAAATTTTCTATTTCTCTTTCTTTTTCCATTTGTTTTGTTTTCACTTCCCTTTTTCCTCCCTTTAATCACTTCCTAATTTCATGCAAATTCGTAATAATTAGTTCTCCCTTAAAAAGCACTCATCATTATCTCCTATAAATTTGAATTGAGCTTCACCGGAAAAAAATAAAAAAGATAGCAGGACAAAAATTACATTCACACGAAATTCCATGTTGCTAAAATATATCAAATTGGCCATAATTTTTCATTAGAACTTCTAACACTTTCATCTTTTCTTATTTTGAAACCCCTCACTAAAAGCCTTCTGATTCCTTGTTTGGGCTACTTGAAGAGTGAAGAAAGAGTGATTCACATAGTACTTCGAATCCACTTCAAGCTATCATGATAATTCACCAACCTTGGAATGAACATTCTCTATTATGGTATGGTGATTATTCAAGCGGGGGTCAAGATAGTAAGAATTTTGATGATTCTTTGAAATGACAAATGGCCTTGGATAGTTAATGCCTTGGGTTCCTCACTTCACTCATCCTTATATCTAACCATTTCTGTTAATGCACGCTTCACAAGATTTTGATTTGATTTGTGGTAAAGTGTGATGGTGAATGCATATGGTATTCTATTTATATGGGTGTTTAGAATTTAATGGTGAAGACACCTTTCAAATTCTGCAGTCACAACTGATGCATGCATATATAAAGTTGTAACGGAAAGTTTAATGTAAATGGTGAAAATTAATTATAGAATTGAGATGTTATGGGGGGGATTTAAAGGAGAGGTAATTGAATAGAAGAAAGGTAAAAAAAAGAGATAGAATTGTTGAAAATCCGACCATCCTAATTTACTGCACTTCATTATTGCCTTCATAATCCTTTATGAGTATTTATTTTACAGTTATAGGTACACATTAAATTATATTGTAAACTCATGAATATGGTGAATTTCTTATTAAAAATAAGATGAGAAGCCAAAAAAATCAAAAATTAGATAAATACTATTACTAGTCAAAGAGGTATGCCACCTCATCTCTTTTATTCCCACCTTTATATTTATATATAGATTAGGTCCTATTACTTCTGAATCACCATAGAACATTGATTTCTCTAATAGAAATTAACTATCTAAGGATAAATATTTATAGGCTTGCATTATTGGAGCCACTTAATATAGATTTTATTTATGACCACATAAGTCCACCGCTATAGTATTGTCAATGGGATATTGTCACGATCCGGATTTTTTACCGCCGGGATCGTGATGGCACCTACTCGTGGTAGTTAGGCAAGCCAATTCATTCAACATTATCATGTTTATATGATCATTTTTATGCTCATTCTTAATAACAAGACAAATAATCACTCAATTTAATAAATGCGTAAGTCTTTCTAAATAGAGATGAATAGTAATAAGGTAAAACACTGATAAAATCCTCTACCCAAGACGTGGAGTCACCAACTCACGAACTACTAAAGAGTACTACACATAATGGTCTGAAAGAAATAATAAGTATATGTCTGTCTCGGAACAATGAGACCACAACAAATAACATAAGTAAATAGAAGAGACACCGGGCCTGCGGACGTCTGCAAGCTACCTCGGTCTCGAAATGCTCACAAATCCCACAAGTACTATACTACTGCTGCTGCTCCTACTCGAAACATGGACCTGTGCAAAAACGCACAGAAGTGCAGTATCAGCACAATCCGCCCTCATGTGTTGGTAAGTGTCTGGCCTATCCCGACGAAGTAGTGACAAGCCTAGGACCAGACACTCACACAAACCTGTGCAGTTCTATATATGTACATACCATAGAATAACAGGATTATCAAGTAACAAAATTAACATAGAAGTATCATACTGGGGAAAACACAATCAGCAACATATACTAAATCAGTAAAGAGAATCAGAGTGAAATGAAAACAGCTATTATCAAAACTAGAATATTTCAAATAGTTGCACGGCATCACCCTTCGTGCTTTTACTCTCATCCTCACATCCATGGCACGGCATGATCCTTCGTGCATGGTTCAAATAACAACAGCACAGAATGTTCCTTCGTGCATAATCAATATCACAAGGCACGGCATGATCCTTCGTGCATAATCAATAACAAGGCACGGCATTACCCTTCGTGCATAATCAATAAATAAGGCACGGCATGATCCTTCGTGCATAATCAATAAAACAAGGCACGGCATGATCCTTCGTGCATAATCAATTAAACAAGGCACGACATCACCCTTCGTGCATTATCACTCTTCCTCACCCAAATAACAATCACAGTTAAGGGCAAGGAATGGAAATAATAATCATGAACAGTCCCGGCAAGGGACACAATAATCATCACAGTAAAGTCCCGGCAAGGGAAAACAATGATAAACTTCACAATAAAGTCCCGGCAAGGGAAAACAATGATCAACTTCACAATAAAGTCCCGGCAAGGGAAAACAATGATCAACTTCATAATAAAGTCCCGGCAAGGGAAAAACAATAATCAACTTTACAATAAAGTCCCGGCAAGGAAAAACAGCGATCAATTTCACAACCCGGCAAGGGTTCAAGATTTCATCTTAAAAACATCCCAAAATAGATATCGACAACGACTCACGGTCATGTTATACGCCAGTGTATGGATGCTCGTCACCACATCCCATACACCGCACTCGATCACATAGCAATTAGCACATGAATCATTTTCCCTCAAGCTATGATAGATCAAACACTTACCTCGACGGCTTATAGCCCACTCAATCCTCAAGCAATGCCTTTCCTTTCGAATTTGGCTCCAAATCAATCGTATCTATATACAATTTATTTAATATCATCAATTTTACTCAACAAACCAGCCCAATTGTCTAATTAAAGTATTTTTAACATGTTGTCCAAAAAATGTAAAATCGGCCCCAGGCCCGCTGGGTAAAAAAATTCCAAAAATTATACCAATAGATTCCTCATCTCTCCACGAGTCCGTACATATAAAGAACACTAAAATCAGAGTCTGTTTGACCCCTCAAATCGACCCCTATAGGTCTCATTATTTTAGGCCCAAAAATCCTATTTTTCTACTATTTCATGAATTAAAGAATGAGATTGTGGTTTATAATCACCCATAAATATGTTTTAATAATCAAATCACTTACCTCTGTGATATCCACTGATTTTCTCTCTTAAAAATTGCCTCGGAAGCTTCTCCCCGCTCCAAAATTGGAAGAAAACTCGACCTGCTCATTA
Organism: Nicotiana noctiflora; assembly: GCA_032618575.1. Taxonomy (NCBI): domain Eukaryota; kingdom Viridiplantae; phylum Streptophyta; class Magnoliopsida; order Solanales; family Solanaceae; genus Nicotiana; species Nicotiana noctiflora. The sequence goes on from JASVEL010005759.1 coordinate 124,140, forward strand.
TAGGTATACCTTTCACGAGTTTTACTGCTCCCAATGGATTTCGTGTGAAATTTTAATGAATTTAGGCTTTTGAATCACTCAATTTGACCTTATAATGAAGGAGATATGTACGTTTTAAGATTTGCAAATAGTGCAGGTTTTTAATACGTCGTCAAGAGTAATTTCGTCATTAACATGAAAATTTGGGCAACCTTAGTTAAATGGCCATAAAATCCTCATACGATATCCAAATTCGATGATTCTTTTTGCTACGGGTCCGTAATTACGATACGGATCTAATGCTTCATTCAAAACAATAATCGAAGCTCATTATGCAATATGATATCATTTATGCTTGAAGAAACGATGTCGAAGCATAAGAAAACGATCATAACGCAACCCAAACATATCTGGAACACGTCAAACGACGTCCATTTTCGACCAAACTTTACAGAAAGTGCTTAAACAATATATAAGACTTGTATCGGGCGTCAGAACAAAAATGCGAACATGATACCATAGTCTTTCAATCAATTTTAATTTTCATTTTCCTTAATAATTTCAGAAAACAATTTAACAGAAAAATTCATATCTCGGGATGTAGGCCTCGGAATTCAACTTCGGGCACGTGCCCGAGTCCCATATTTTTCTACGGACCTTCCGGGACCGTTCAAACTCGGGTCCAAGTCTGTTTACCAAAAATGTTGACCAAAGTCAACTATATCAATATTAATATCAAAATTCTTCAAATTTCTCATAGAATTCACATATTCTAGCGCAAATATTTTCTGGCTACGTGCCCGGACTGCGCACGTAAATCGAGGCAATATAAAATAAGGTTTTCAAGGCCTCAGAAGTGTGGAACAGATGAGGAAAATAGGTGATGACCCTTTGGGTCGTCACATCCTCCACCTCTAAAACAACCGTTCGTCCTCGAACGAACAAGAGAAGGAAGTGAATAAATGTGGGTAACGGCTCCGCATATCAGACTCGGACTCCCAAGTTGATGCCTCATGAGGGTGACCTCTCCACTGAACACGCACAGAAGGAAAACTCTTCGACCTCAACTGTCGAACCTGCCGGTCTAGAATGGCCACCGGCTCCTCCTCGTAAGATAGATCCTAGTCCAATTGGACAGTACTGAAGTCTAACACATGTGTAGGATCGTCGTGGTATCTCCGAAGCATAGATACATGAAAAACTGGATGCATGACTGATAAGCTAGGTGGCAGTGCAAGTCTGTAAGCCACCTCTCCCACTCGGTCCAGAATCTCAAATGGACCAATATACCTAGGGCTGAGCTTGCCCTTATTTCTGAACCTCATCACGTGTCACGACCCGGATTTCCCACCATCGGGAGTCATGATGGAGCCTACTAGTGGAAGCTAGGAAAGCCAACTATTACTTACATTATTCATTAGTTACCACTCTCTTCTTAAGACTTTGAATAAAATCATATAACTACAGCGGAATAATTAAACTTAGCGGAAGACTTAGTCAATTTTATCAACTATGATACAGAAAACTCAAACATGATACACTACCCAAGACTGGTGTCACAATACTCACGAACTTCTAAGAATAATACACATAATCGTCTGAAAGAAATTAAGCTGTTTATCTCGAATACATGAGATAACAGAATGAAATACATAGTTAGAGGAGACAACGGGTCATGCGGACGCCTGCAAGGCTACCTCGAAGTCTCAGTAGTCGGAATATCCACAATCATGCTAATGTCGCTGCTGCTGTCCGTAACCTGTATCTGCGCAAAAAGAGCGCAGAGTGTAGTATCAGCACAACCGACCCCATGTGCTGGTAAGTGTCTGGCCTATCCCGGCGAAGTAGTGATGAGACTAAGGCCAGTCACCCACATAAACCTTTACAGTTGAAATATATATACATATACAACAGCAGAAAACGTTAACGAACATTTATAAGGAAAGAACCTGCTCTGAAATAACAATCAATAACTCATACTATCCAGAGTAATCTGGTCAACGGAACAAATCTTACTTTCATCTCTCAATTCATTTTTCATTTCATATCATGTGGTAGGCGTACCACCCGCTCCCAAATGTAATAATAGCCTATTCACATCTTGTGGTAGGCGTACCACCCGCTCCCAAATGTAACAATAAGCTTTTCATATCTTGTGGTAGGCGTACCACCCGCTCCCAAATGTAACAATAGGCTACCGGCAACTATGGCCAATGCCAAGATTCAAATCACTTTGTGGTTGGCGTGCCACACGATTCCATTTCTTATCATAAAAGTGGTCGGCGTGTACGATCCTAATTCTTTAATATATAAGTGGTCGGCGCGCCACACGATCCCAATTCTTTAATATATATATTACCGGCAATAAGCCAATAATCTCTGATCAATAGTGAATATATAAAAGTATTACCGGTATTAAACCAATAATCTTTACTTCAACAATATTGATATTACCGGTGTAAAAACCAATAAATGACAATAAATCAACGATACATTCCCGTTACCGGTGTAATACCAATAACTCTTAATCAACAATTTATATGTACTTTACCGGTATAAAACCAATAAATGATAATGAATCAACAATTTACCTCTGTTACCGATGTAATACCAATAACTCTAAATCAACAATTTATATGTACTTTACCGGTATAAAACCAATAATAATCTCCCTTCACATAATCACTTATGATTAATAAGAATTTAATCCATTTTTAAGACTCACGGTCATGCTCCACCCCCAACGTATAGATACTCGTCACCATGCCTATACGTAGGACTCCACATATCACAATTTACACATAAAGTCAATTCCTATTCCCTCAAGCTAGGATAGAACAAACACTTACCTCGAATGCTTACGAACAATTCAATCCGCAGCAATGCCTTTTCCTTTCAAATTTTGCTCCAATCCAATCGTATCTATACACAATTGATTTGATATCATCAATACTACTCAACAAACTAATTCATATGGCCAATTACAATTTTTACAACATTCTGCCCGGAATAGTGAATATCGACCCCGGGCCCACATGGTCGGAACTCGGGGTTCGGACCAAAATCCGGTTACCCATCCCCCTACGAGTTCAAGTATATGATTTGTTTCAAAATCGGACCTCAATTCAAGGTCCAATTACCCAATTCATGAAAAACCCTATATTCCACCAAAAACAAGAAATTGTACCATAAAAACCTTTGATTTCTATTGAAAAACATGTTTAATGTTGTTATGAATTAAAAGAATTAAGTAAAAAGTGACTTACAACTGCTTTGAAGAATATGGAGTTCGTGAAAAATCGCCAATGGGTGTTTTTGGGTTGTGAAATGTGAAAAATGAAGCTGGAAATCGTGATTTACAGGTCTATGTGTTCGCATTTGCGAACATGGGTTCGCAATTGCGAACCCCGACCAATTTCTGGAGTTTGAAAAATAAGCTAAGGATGGAAAGTTCGCATTTGCGAACTTTTGTTCGCATTTGCGAAGCCAAGGCAAATGCTGGGAGGTTCGCATTTGCGACATAATGTTCGCATTTGCGAACAAAGCTGGCTTCAAGGGACCTTCACAATAATAATCAATAACTCGTGATATCCAGAATAATCTAGTCAACAGAATAAATCTTACTTTCATATCTCAATTCCTTTCTCATTTCATATCTCGTGGTAGGCGTACCATCCGCTCCCAACTATCATAGTAATTATATCTTGTGGTAGGCGTACCACCCGCTCCCAAATATATCAATAGATTATATCTTGTGGTAGGCGTACCACCCGCTCCCAAATATGTCAGTAGGCGCCATCATGACCCCCGATGGTGGGAAATCCGGGTCGTGACATCACGCCCTTCATAGGCGATGCCCGGGGCAATACCCGCTCACTAACCATGAAATCCACATATTGGACCTTACGATCCGCATAAGTCTTCTGTCTGGACTGAGCTGAATGCAACCTCTCCTGGATAGTCTTGACCTTATCTAAGGCCTCCTAAACTAGGTCTGTACCCAGCAACCGAGCCTCTACTGGCTCAAACCATCCGACTAGAGACCGACATCGCCTACTATACAATGCCTCATACGGAGCCATCCAAATGCTAGACTGGTAGCTGTTGTTGTAGGCGAACTCTGCTAATGGCAGAAACTGGTCCCACGAGCCTCCAAAATCACTGACAGAAGCTCGGAGCATGTCCTCTAGGATCTGAATAGTCCTCTCGGACTGACCGTCCGTCTGAGGATGAAAGGTTATCCTCAACTGAACCTGGGTACCTAACTCATTGATGGACTGCTCTCCATAAACGCGAGGTAAACTGCGTACCCCGATCTGAGATAATAGACACCGGCACCCCATGAAGGCGAACAATCTCCCCGATGTAAATCTCTGCTAGCTTCTCCGATGAGTAAGAGCCAGATACTGGAATGAAGTGTGCTGACTTGGTCAGCCTATCAACAATGACCCAAACAACATCAAATCTCCTCCGAGTCAACGGAAGTCCAGTAACGAAGTCCATTGTAGTCTGCTCCCATTTCCGCTCGGGAATTTCAATCCTCTGGAATACACCACCAGGCCTCTGGTGCTCATATTTCACCTGCTGACAGTTTAGACACCGAGCGACATATGCGATGATGTCCTTCTTCATCCTACGCCACCAATAGTGCTGCCGTAAGTCCTGATACATCTTCGCGGCGCCCGGTCTGAATAGAATACCATGAACTATGGGTCTCTGCTAAGATCAACTCTCGATTCCCCTCAACATTGGGCACACAAACTCTCCCCTGCAATCTCAATACTCCGTCATCATCTAGAGTTACCTTCATGGCATCACCCCGCTGTACAGTATTCTTCAGGTCACACAAATGAGGATTATCAAATTGCCTTTCACGGATACGCTCTAATAGAGAAGAACGAGCGACCGTGCAGGCTAACAGTCTGCTAGGCTCAGAAATGTCTAGTCTCACGAATCGATTGGCTAAGGCCTCGACATTTAGAGCAAGTGGTCTCTTACTGACATGAATATAAGCGAGACTACCCAGCTAGCAGACTTTCTACTCAACGCATCGAGCACCACATTGGCTTTACCTGGGTGATATAAGATAGTAACATCATAGTCCTTCAGCAATTCTAACCATCTCCTCTGTCGCACATTTAACTCCTTTTGTTTGAGTAAATACCGTAGGCTTTGTGATCCGTGTACCCTCGCACGCCACACCATATAGATAATGCCTCCAGATTTTTAAGGCATAAACTACTGCTGCCAGCTCAAGATCATGAACTGGCTAATTCTTCTCATGGATTTTCAACTGTCTCGAAGCATACGTAATAACCTTGCCATCCTGCCTCATTACTGATCCAAGCCTAGTGCGGGATGCATCATAGTGAACCGTGTAAGGCCCTGAACCCGTGGGTAAAATTATCACTGGTGCCGTAGTCTAAGCTGTCTTGAGCTTCTGAAAGCTGACCTCACACTTATCTGACCACTTGAACTGGGCACCCTTCCACTAATCGACGGTAATAGCTTGCTAACCCCAAGAGACTCCGAATCTCTGTCACTGAAGCTGGTTGAGGCCAATTCTTGACTGCCTCAATCTTCTTTTGGGTCCACCTGAATGCCCTCTACTGACACGATATGACCCAGAAATGCAACTGTACTTAGCCAGAACTCATACTTTAGAAATATCTGCATATAGCTGACTATTTTTCAGAGTCTGGAGAGCCACTCTGAGATGTTGCGCATGCTCTTCCTGACTGCGGGAGCATATGAATACGTTATCCATGGGGACTATGAGCCAGTCTAACTAAGGCATGAACACCTCGTACGTATACACATAACCATAACTTTGGCCATAAGAGTCGTCCCTAAATTACAACATTGCCAATTAACTACGTGTTATCAATTACCTTATTCTAAAACTCACTTTACCCACAATGAGGTATGGAGACCTCGTGATTACTTTTCCTAATTAATGAGTCATATTTATCCTCACCTGGGTGCTCGTCTCAAAGGCTAAAACTCAACGATTACAAAATGGAAATGGCTAATGTGAATAGAAACTATACAAGAATTATCAAATAAGCCTAACAGGCATGACTCCAATTTAAAATATAATACAAAAATTTTAATTTCATAAAAGGAGAATTTTAAATATATAAAATTTTACCACCAGGACATTGTTCTCATATGAGGCCCACCGCAGCTTGAAGCTCGGTTTAAAATATTTCACATTATACAAAAATTTGAGGATCTTGTCCTCAACTCTGCATCACCAGTACCTACACATTGTACCAGCTGAATTTTTTTTATTTTCTCTCTTTCTTCTTTTCAAAAATTGTCCGTCACAGAAAATCACGGCATCAAATGAATCCTCATACCGATATGGCGTACTATTAACAATTAAAATTAATTATTCCAGGAATTACATCAAAACCCACTGTAGTAAGTGATATAAAGTCACTTTTAGCCTCATAAATATTCTTATTGACCAACACATAATAATGTGGATAGTTATCTCTGTATAATAGCCCAACTGAGTATTCACATAAGTAGATTTGATGCTTACGAAGCTCACTCATGAGTGGGGCATACTAAGAGGACTCGCCTAAACTTTTCAAAAACCAAATCAAATTGAAAAATATCCGTTTTATAACAATCAAAATTGTACATGTGATTGTCAAACCTCCTTTTGGCGCGCCCGCTACCCGGGGGTATAAGCGCAAGGGAGTTTTTCCAATTTAAGTGACAATATATGAAACGGGATTATTCTATTTATTTCAGAGTCGCCACTTGGAATAAATTAAGGTGTCCCAAGTCACCGATTTATTTAAATCTCGAATCGAGGAAATTTACGACTTCCCAAATGAAGTCTGCGAACCAGAGATTCTAAGTAAGGAATTCTGTTGACCCGAGGGAAGGTGTTAGGCACCCCCGGATCCCGTGGTTCTAGCACGGTCACTTAATTATCATATTTGGCTTATTTATCTGATTTTATAACATGTTTTAATTTATGTGCTAATTTTTAACTTTTAACCACTTTTAATTGCTTGAATTACTCGCATTTTAAAGAATTGAATTACGCGAGCGTATATACAATCGTAATGATAACCTAAATTGGTCGTAGAGCAAAGCTATGAGTATTTATCAATTTATTAGATTTAAATTATGAGTTTTATCTAGAGTCATGTATTTTGTTAACGGCGCACCTCGAATTCTAAGACCGATATAGCATTAGTTGAGTGAAGGCCACGCAATTTATATAAGACGACATGCCAAAATTATTTCGAAATGAGTACATTTAACTAAAGGCCCAATCATGTAGTTTCTATGTATCAAAAATGGCCCAATAACATGTAAACTAGCTGAATTTGTACAATTTTGCATTATATTTTTTATTTTTTTTATTTTTTTTATTTTTTGGGTTGATTCTCACATACACACTGGAAACATACACAAATACACACATAAAGAAATGACCTATGTAACTGAAATGAATTTTTAATTGGCTAACTAAGATTCAACCATGTAAGGCTATGAGTTTAAAAATGTTAAAGTAATGTTAAACAACATATGAAACTTTGTTTAACATGTACATGATGTGATTCAAGTTATACGAATTATCCTATCATAATTACAACACTATGCCTTTCTAACTTTAAATGAGCTAAAACATCAACTAATATGCAAATGGAGCAAAGGGAAATAGAGTCAATCAACAACAAATTTAGAAGCCTTCTCCATTTGATTCAATCCATTTAAGCATATGTTATCAGGAGTTTACACTTGTACCTGGACAATGGAAATAGGAGAAGAGGAATGGTCAGCAACAATGTAAGCAGCACTACAGCAAGACTAACAACACAGCGAGTCAACAGCAATATCAGAAACCCAGCTTTAATACAGCAAACACATCGAATTGGGATTCCCGGGATAACTCGAATCAACAAGGGATTAAGAAAAACCACAGCAAACCCCAGAAAATCAAGTAGCAAACCAGCAAAGACTCAAGTGAACTCAAAAGAACCTTTCAAACAGCTCTATCTGCTAGTAAGTGTATATTCTCTGTGTGTTCAAGTGTTCTGCCAGTTTTCAATGTGTGTGTATTTTCCAGTGAGTGTTTTGTGTATGTCTCAATATGTGTGTGTTTTCCCTTCAAAAACTCTCTCTGATTTTTCTTTAAACTCACAGGATCCTCAACTAAACTTCCCAATGTATTCTGTATCCCAGTGTGTCTCAATGTGTCTGTTCCAGTGAGTCTCAACCCCTTTTATAGCCTCCAAATGACCAAAGTAACAGCCCCATTTTTTAGTTTCAGATCCGTCCAAACCATGTTACTCCCACTTTTTCACTTTTCAGCTTTTTAATGCACTAGACCTATTAAGAAAACTAATTTCTTCCCATGTTCAGATCTTATCCAGCCTATAAAGACTGCCAATTCTATTTAAAACCATCCAGGCCAGCCCATTTTCTATTTAAAACTAATCTGCAGTCCAAACCTAATGCCTATCCTGCTGTAAAACAAGTCATGTGCATTGCACTTTGATCCCTAGCTGTTGGCTTCTAACTTTTAAACTAAAATCTATAACAGCTATATCCAATTCAACATTTCCTAATCTGAAATCCAAAACTCAGACCTACAGAGAATCATAACAATCACAACTACTAAACAAACAGCTATGAATCCAGTGAAATCACAGATAGTTAACAAACTATAATTCGACAGTTATAAACCAACAACGACATTAACAGCCAGTTGAACAGCTAATCATGGTCCATTGTTCTAACAAAATGAACTCACAGAATTAATCGACGACATTCGAATAGTTGATTACAACACGCATAATCGATAAACAATAATCGACGAACAGTGAATCAAACTACCCATACTTCCGGGCAGAACAGGACAAGGTCTAAAAATCATTCGACTATATTAATCGCATCGAATACGCATACTAAACAACAAACAACAATCAATCGATTACGATACGTACAATCGATAAACAATCAATCTCAAAATAGTGAATCAAGGAATTCTCGGCCAATGCTGGGGAATACAAAGTTAATTGTTCGACGACGCTAATCGACGCGAACACGTATTCGACAACATACGTAATCAAACAAACAAAGACAGAAAAACAATTGACCAAATAAAGGTCTTTGAGGAGAAGAAAGAATGGGCGAAAATTTGAGAAGAATTCAACGAAATTAGACTAAACAAATATACGAAACAAACAAGTATCCAATTGGAACAAATAGGAAAAGAAAATTACCCCAAAAGAAGTCGAACAACTGGACGAACGAAATCGGATTCTGACTCGGGCCATTTTGAGGCAAAAATAGACTTTAAACGATTGTTTTCGACTAAAAACAATCGGCTAAAATCAATTGATACCCCAATTCTTTGTCTTTCGCAGAGACTTTAAATTCGATTTTCTTTCTAGGGTTCTCGGCCTCGATTTGTGATTCGAGATTCTCTGGTTGGATTCGAATGGAACAAAGGCTGGTTTGGGTGTAAGGGAGACGAAGTGAAGGTTTTGTACGAGTTTTAGGGCTAAAGGGAAGGCGCCGCCATCGGAATCTCGCGGCGGCTGCTAGGGTTCATGCCTAGATTTGGAGATTCGAGCGATTTCGGCGTGATTTGAAGGGAAGCGAGTTCATGGTTGGAACGGAGGGGATCTTGGGGTGTTATGGTGTAAGGCCCCGTAAAATTTTTGTGCATAAAACCTAGTAGATGTGGTGTCATGGTCCGAATGATGTGTTAGGTTCGGACCCTTGGTAGTGATTTAAGTTTCAAAAATGTAGAGAAATAATTTTTCCGAAAAAGTGTCAAATATGCGGTCAAGAATGCGACCGCAGAATCAACATGCGGACCGCATTATGACCGCAAATCGTTCCAGAGAAGTTGCCCAAAATCGTGTCAATAATGCGGTCGAAATTGCGATCGCATAGTGAATCTGCGGTCCAATTTGCGACCGCAGATCAGGAATGCGGACCGCATAATGGCCGCATTTCGTAGCAGAGCTGGAGTAATTTTTGAGGCCATTTTGCGGTCACTTTGCGGACCGCATGTGGGTTCTGCGGTCGCATAGTGACCGCATATTCGACCCCGGCCCAGTTTTTGTAACATTTTGACCCGATCTCTTCTTTAATATAACACCTTTCTTCTTCATTTTTATCATATCACCTCACCAAAATTAGAGAGAGAAGAGAGGGTTTTTAGAGAGAGAAATCTTTCATCTTCAAAGATTTGTTTCAACTACTTAATTCCAAGGATTCTAGGGCAAAGATTCAACATCCCCAATCTTTTCAAGGTAAAAACCCTAACTATTTTCTTTGATTTTCAGTTTTAAATTGGGTAAAGAGAGGTTTTCATATAATAGCTTTTAAAAGTAGAATTTTTACACTCATGCATGATTATTGAACTTGATTTCTAGTAAAAAGAAGTGAGTAGAAGTAAGAGTCTTCAAGAACAAGGTTGGCAAGAGTAGGATATCTTGGGTAATCATAAAGTAGGAAGAAAACTCATCACCAGGTATGTATGGCTAATTTTGATTCTTGTGAAATCGCCCTTATGTGTAAAATTGTTTGGCATGTGTTGATTTGAGAAATTGTATGTGATTATTTGATGTTGTTGTTGGATATTCAAAGTTGTTGTTGAACTATGAGTGTTGTGGTATGAAATATGAACCGAAAGGTAAATGAGAGTTGAATTGGGTAAAGAATTTGTGAATAATGATTATGATGGCCTATATGGCACCTTGTGGAAAAGAAAATGAAACACTTGAGAATTGGTTTATTGTGGAAAGAGATGAAACACTTGAATTATGGAAAATTGTTGAATATACATGTGTGAATATTCTTGAATGTGGAAACATTGTAACTTGGTTGTGATATTGGCTTGAGAAGTAATTGAGAACATGAAACAATGTGCAAGTTGCTTATTTGAACTTGTTGAAATTGTGTGTAGTACCTTATCTGCTGTTTGAAATTGTTGTGTTTTCAACTGTAAGGCGGGGTCGTGTCGCGCGCCGCGACGTGGTGAAATAAGGTGTGGGTTGGGGTGATAAGGGTGGCCGAGGTAATAAGGGTGGTCAGGGGCAATAAGGATGGAAAGCGATCGAAATCGCTATTAAAAATTGATACATAAATCAATAATGTGAAATTGTGAAAGGAGACAACAGGAGAGTTTGCAACCTGTGGGGCACTGATTGCCCCTTTGTTTGACTACTTGTGCTTTACGTGATTGATTGGTTATTGTTAAATTGGTTGGTTGTAGAAAGTGCTTTGTGTGAGAATTATTTGAAATGAGGAAAAATGTGGAAACATGGTTGGTTGGCTTAATTAATTGTTGATGTAATTTAATGGCTTGAGTTTACTTGGGACAAAGTTTGTCCATACATACCAATACAATTCAAGTGTACTGACGTCCCTTTTGCCGGGGGCGCTACATTCGTGTCATGATTGTAGGTGGATCGGTAGCAGGCACTTCAACTCATCGGCAGTAGTATCCTTCTCCTTCCACTGCCCGTTTTGGTGAGCCCCTTTCTTCCTCGGGGCCTTGTGTGGTTCATGCCACTCGGTTTGATCTTTTAACTCCTTTATCTCCGGTGGGGCCATACGTGTAAGGCCCCGTGAAATTTTTGTGCATAAAACCTAGTAGATGTGGTGTCATGGTCCGAATGATGTGTTAGGAATGCGTAGAATTCTTCGCGGCGAGCTTGCGAGCCGCGGTTCGGACCCTTGGTAGTGATTTAAGTTTCAAAATGTAGAATAAAATTTTTTCCAGAAAAATGTCAATCTGCGGTGCACTTTTGCGACCGCAGAATCAATATGCGGTCCGCATAGTGACCGCAAATCGTTCCAGAGAGTTGCCCAAAATTGTGTCCAATGTGCGGTCGATATGCGATCGCATGTCAATCTGCGGTGCACTTTTGCGACCGCAGAATCGACATGCGGTCCGCATAGTGACCGCAAATCGTTCCAGAGCCTGCGTAATTTTTGAGCCATTCTGCGGCCACTATGCGGACCGCATGTTGATTCTGCGGTCGCATAGTGACCGCATATTTGACCCCGGCCCAGTTTTTGTAACATTTTGACCCGATCTCTTCTTTAATATAACACACCTCTTCTTCATTTTTATCATATCATCTCACCAAAAATTAGAGAGAGAAGAGAGGGTTTTTAGAGAGAGAAGTTCTTCATCTTCAAAGATTGTTCCAACTACTTAATTCCAAGGGATTCTAGGGCAAGGATTCAACTTCCCCAATATTTTCAAGGTAAAAACCCTAACTATTTTCTTTGATTTTCAGTTTTAATTGGGTAAAGAGAGGTTTGCATATAATAGCTTTTGAAAATAGAATTTTTACACTCATGCATGATTATTGAACTTGATTTCTAGTAAAAGAAGTGAGTAGAAGTAAGAGTCTTCAAGAACAAGGTTGGCAAGAGTAGGATATCTTGGGTAAGCATAAAGTAGAAAGTTAATGGAAGAAAAATCATCACCAGGTATGTATGGCTAATTTTGATTCTTGTGAAATCGCCCTTATGTGTAAAATTGTTTGGCATGTGTTGATTTGAGAAATTGTATGTGATTAATTGATGTTGTTGTTGGATATTCAAAGTTGTTGTTGAACTATGAGTGTTGTGGTAAGAAATATGAACCGAAAGGTAAATGAGAGTTGAATTGGGTAAAGAATTTGTGAATAATGATTATGATGGCCTATATGGCACCTTGTGGAAAAGAAATCGAAACACTTGAGAATTGGTTTATTGTGGAAAGAGATGAAACACTTGAATTATGGAAAATTGTTGAATATACATGTGTGAATATTATTGAATGTGGAAACATTGTAACTTGGTTGTGATATTGGCTTGAGAAGTAATTGAGAACATGAAACAATGTGCAAGTTGCTTATTTGAACTTGTTGAAATTGTGTGTAGTACCTTATCTGCTGTTTGAAATTGTTGTGTTTTCAACTGTAAGGCGGGGTCGTGTCGCGCGCCGCGACGTGGTGAAATAAGGTTTGGGTTGGGGTGATAAGGGTGGCCGAGGTAATAAGGGTGGTCAGGGGTAATAAGGATGGAAAGCGATCGAAATCGCTATTGAAAATTGATACATAAATCAATAATGTGAAATTGTGAAAGGAGACAGCAGGAGAGTTTGCAACCTGTGGGGCACTGACTGCCCCTTTGTTTGACTACTTGTGCTTTATGTGATTGATTGGTAATTGTTAAATTGGTTGATCGTAGGAAGTGCTTTGAGTTGAGAATTATTTGAAATGAGGAAAATGTGGAAACATGGTTGGTTGGCTTAATTAATTGTTGATGTAATTTAATGGCTTGAGTTTACTTGGGACAAAGTTTGTCCATACATACCAGTACAATTTAAGTGTACTGACGTCCCTTTTGCCGGGGGCGCTACATTCGTGTCATGATTGTAGGTGGATCGGTAGCAGGCACTTCAGCTCGTCGGCAGTAGTATTCTTCTCCTTCCACTGCCCGTCTTGGTGAGCCCCTTTCTTCCTCGGGGCCTTGTGTGGTTCTTGCCACTTCGGTTTGGATTTCATTTTGGTTTTGAAAGGTATAGCCGGAGCCTTGTTACCGGCAAGTATTGTATTTCCCTTTTGTATCCTAGAGGCTCCGTAGACATGTAAACTGTGGGACTCCAGTCTTATATATATAAGGTGTTATGTCGGGCGTTGTAAAAGTTGAAATCTTGTTAATGAATCACTCGTATCATTTTATTTGTTTAATGTGAAATCAATTATGATTAGTAATATATTTGGTTAATGAGAAACAATCATCACAGGGGTAACGCGTGGGAATGAAAGGCACCCAGGTCCGCTTGACTGGGGCAACCCGGTCAGCGCCGGTCATGTCCCTCGATTTGGGGCGTGACAAACTTGGTATCAGAGCTTAAGGTTTTAAAGTGTCCTAGGATGTCTTGGAGCCGTGTCTAGTAGTGCCCTTCTTATAGGTGTGTTGTCGACCACATCATATAAGTAGGGGGCTACACGGACATTTAGGAATCTACCTACTTCTTTGTTAATCTATATCGTGCGGTAAAGTGCAATGTGGAGATATCTGTGTCTAATTCGTGCCTTGTTCCCAAATTTTCAGAATATGGCACCTAAGAAGAAGGCTAGACTCGGCCTTAGGGCCAATACCGGCCCAAGTGCAGCTGTTAATCATGTACCCGATGCCGTGGGAGAGAATGACCCACCGGTCCCGAATTTGCCTGGCCCATCTGTTCAAAACCCAAGTGTCCCTATTCCAGCCGCGGCAGAGGATGCCACCATTCCTCCTGCCGGTGTTCCTGACTCAGATACAGTTCCCGCTTCGGGCTCTGGTATCTCTAATGAAGAACTTAGGGGAGCCATCCATATGTTAACACAGTTAGTGGCTGCCCAGGCCCAGAGATCCCATGATGCCCCTGCATCCTCCAGCGGACAGGGAGATTCCTTTGGCTCCAGAGTCCACCAGTTCTTGCGATTGGCCCCTCCAGAATTTTCAGGTACCGATCCAGAGGCTGACCCACAGGAATTCCTTGATGAGATATACAAGACCCTCAGAGTGATGAAGGCTACAGATATAGAGGGGGTAGAGTTGGCCTCTTACAGGCTGAAGGGAGCGGCACGTTCATGGTTCGAAATGTGGGAGGATTCCCGTGAGGAAGGAAGCCCTCCGGCCAGGTGGGATGAGTTCGTGGATGCATTTATGGACCACTTCTTACCTGCGGAGGCAATGGCAGCCCGTGCCACTGAGTTCGAGGTTCTCAAACAGGGCAGTATGAGTGTTTGGGAGTATCACATGGAGTTCGTAAGGTTGTCCAAGTACGCTCCTCATTTAGTATCGACCATGGATGCCCGGGTTCGACGGTTTGTTCGGGGCCTTAGCCCTTTGGTAGTGAATGAGGCCGCCACAGCAGCTTTGCACTCAGACATGAACTATGGGAGGATTGTGGGATTTGCTCAGGCCACAGAGGCCAGGAAATTGAAGATTCGTGCAGAAAGAGAAAGTAGCAACAGGGCCCGGTCAATGGGTCGTTCAGGGAGATCACTTCCAGGGAAGGGGTCATCAGGGCCATCCCAGTCATATGCTCAGTCCTCCGCGAGTGCACCGCCATCCGTGCACGGTCATCAGCAGGGCAGTTACTCGAGACCTGGTTCAGACAGCAGGAGGTCTCGTCAGTCTGGTCATCCTGGGGTGAGATCCCAGCAGCAAGGGAGACCTACATGCCCCAAGTGTGGGAGATTTCATACAGAAACTTGCTACCTTGACCTTCCAGTGTGCTTCGGGTGCGGGGTGAGAGGTCACATTCAGCGGGACTGCCGTGCACCCCGTCAGGGTATAGGTAGGGGATCTGCTCAGTCATCCGGTTCTTCAGCTGCTACATCATCAGCGCGTACTCCAGCAGCAGTAGGGCGTGGTGCAGCTAGGGGTGGAGCTCGGGGTAGGGGTGGACCTAGCCGATTCTATGCATTGAGTGGTCGCCAAAATGCCGAGGCTTCTCCAGATGTTGTTACAGGTATCATGTCTGTTCATACTATTGATTGCTATGCCCTTATTGATCCAGGGTCCTCCTTGTCTTATGTTACTCCATTCATTGCTTCAAGTTTTGGGATAGAACCCGAACGGCTTCATGAGCCGTTCTCTGTGTCGACACCTATTGGTGATTCTATTACAGCCTCACGAGTCTATAGGAATTGTGTTGTTACGGTGGGTGGTCGTGATACCACAGCCGATCTTATTGAGCTTGGGATGGTAGATTTTGATGTAATTATGGGGATGGATTGGCTCTATTCGTGCTTTGCCAAACTTGATTGTCGAACGAGAGTTATGAGGCTCGAGTTCCCTAACGAGCCAGTTATTGAATGGAGAGGAAATGGTGTAGTGCCAAGGGGTAGGTTTATTTCCTACCTTAAGGCTTCGAAGATGATTAAGAAGGGGTATATCTATCACCTGGTTCGGGTAACGGACACCACCTCAGAGGTGCCTACCCTCGAGTCCGTGCCAATTGTGAATGAATTTCCTGAAGTGTTTCCAGATGAGCTTCCGGGCATCCCGCCGGATAGGGAGATTGATTTCGGAATTGATGTATTGCCAGATACTCAGCCAATATCCATTCCACCTTACAGAATGGCGCCAGCAGAGTTAAGGGAGTTAAAGGAGCAGTTGAGGGATTTATTAGAGAAAGGGTTCATACGACCGAGTGTGTCGCCATGGGGTGCTCCGGTTCTCTTTGTCAGAAAGAAGGATGGGTCACTTCGAATATGTATTGATTATCGGCAGCTTAACAAAGTCACCATTAAGAATAAATATCCATTGCCTCGAGTGGATGATCCGTTTGACCAATTGCAGGGAGCGAGGTTCTTCTCAAAGATTGATTTACGGTCCGGGTACCACCAGTTGAAAATCAGGGAGCAGGATATTCCTAAAACCGCCTTCAGAACTCGTTATGGTCACTTCGAGTTTTTGGTCATGTCTTTTGGGCTAACTAATGCCCCAGCAACTTTCATGGACCTTATGAATCGGGTTTTCAAGCCATTCCTAGATTCCTTTGTGATTGTATTCATTGACGATATTCTCATATACTCTCGGAGCAGGGAAGATCATGCCGTTCACCTCAGAGCAGCATTGCAGACCCTTCTTCAGCATCAATTGTATGCCAAGTTCTCAAAATGTGAGTTTTGGTTGGAGTCCGTAGCTTTTCTAGGGCATGTTATTTCCAGTGAGGAAATTATGGTGGATCCTCAGAAGATTGCGGCAGTGAAAGATTGGCCTAGACCCACGACCCCGACAGAGATTCGCAGCTTTTTGGGTCTGGCACGGTACTATCGGAGGTTTGTAGAGGGATTCTCAACCCTCGCCTCCCCATTGACTAAATTGACGCAGAAAGCAGTTAAGTTCCAGTGGTCCGAAGCATGTGAGAAAAGTTTCCAAGAATTGAAGTCAAGATTGACCTCGGCACCAGTATTGGCCTTGCCCGAAGGCACGGAGGGATTTGTAGTCTATTGTGATGCCTCCAGAGTCGGTTTGGGATGTGTATTGATGCAGCACGGAAAAGTTATAGCTTATGCTTCCAGACAACTCAAGAACCATGAGAAGAATTATCCGACGCATGATTTGGAGCTTGCAGCTGTTGTGTTTGCTTTGAAAATATGGCGGCACTATCTTTATGGGGTTCATGTAGATGTGTTTTCAGACCACAAGAGCCTCCAGTATTTGTTCAAGCAGAAGGAGCTAAATCCGAGACAGCGGCGGTGGTTAGAATTACTCAAGGACTATGATATGGACATATTGTACCATCCAGGGAAGGCAAATGTGGTAGCCGACGCTCTTAGTCGGAAATCCATGGGTAGTTTGGCTCATTTGGGTGTGGATCAGAGACCCCTGGCTCGAGAGGTCTACCAATTAGCCAGTTTGGGGGTTCGTATTTCGGCGTCAGACGAGGGGGATATCTTGGTGCATAATGGAGCAGAATCATCATTGGTCGCGGAAATCAAGGAAAAACAATTCACGGATCCAACATTGGTTCGGGTGAAAGAAGCAGTCCTGAATGACAAGACCTCAGCATTTGTACTCAGTAGCGAAGATGGTGTATTGCGGTGTCAAGATAGGCTATGTGTTCCGGATGTAGACGAGCTTCGGGAAAGAGTGATGGCAGAGGCTCATACTTCCAGGCATTCTGTGCACCCTGGTTCAACGAAAATGTATCACGATCTCAAGGAGATTTATTGGTGGAACGATATGAAAAGGGATGTGGCAGGCTTTGTAGCTAAATGTCCGAACTGTCAACAAGTGAAGGCCGAGCATCAACGGCCTGGTGGATTAACTCAGCTTATAGAAATACCAAGGTGGAAATGGGAGATGATCAATATGGATTTCGTGGTGGGGTTACCTCGCACTCGGCGTAAGTTTGACTCAATATGGGTGATAGTAGATCGACTCACCAAATCAGCTCACTTCCTGCATGTCAAGTCCACTGATACTGCGGAGCAATATGCAAGATTGTACATCAAGGAGATAGTAAGGCTTCATGGCACTCCACTTTCTATTATCGCGGATCGCGGAGCTCAGTTCACAGCTAACTTTTGGAAGAAGTTTCAGCAAGGTTTGGGAACTCAGGTGAATCTCAGCACAGCTTTCCATCCACAGACCGATGGAC
>JASVEL010005760.1:15000-17500 GCA_032618575.1 Nicotiana noctiflora
AACTGATGGCAATCGGCAACTTAGTAAGCTTCGCCCCATGCAATTCGCCCTTTGCGGTGCTACTTACACATTGCTTTGCCATTCCATTGCTAAAAGCCATTAGCCGCCACGAGCGTTGTCGCTTCCCGATGTTAGACACAACCAGCAACAACCGATGTCAATCGGCAACTTAGTAAGCTTTGCCCCATGCACATCGCCCCTTTCGGTGCTACTTGCACGATGCTTTGCCGTTCCATTGCTAAAAGCTATCAACCGCTACGAGCGGTGTCTCGATCGGTTGTTGCACCCGCAACAACTGATGGCAATTGGAAACTTAGTAAGCTTCGCTCTATGCACTTCGCCCCTTGAGGTGCTACTAGCACGATGCTTTGCCGTACCATTGCTAAAAGCCATGAGCCGTCTTGAGCGGTGGGGGGGAAGGGGGGGTTTCCGAACTAACCCGCAATAACCGATGGCAATCGGCAACTTAGTAAGCTTCGCCCCATACACTTTGCCCCTTGCGGTGCTACTAGCATGTTGCTTTGCCGTTCCATTGCTAAAAGCCATCAGCCGCCATGAGTGATGTGATTCCAGACACAACCCGCAACAACCGATGGCAATCATTAAATTAGTAAGCTTCGCAACATGCACTTCACCCCTTGCGGTGCTACTAGCACATTGCTTTGCCGTTCCATTGCTAAAACCCATCAGCAGCCACGAGCTTTGTCGCCTCCCGATGTTAGACACAACCAGCAACAACCGATGGCAATCGGCAACTTAGTAAGCTTCACCCCATGCATATCGCCCCTTTCGGTGCTACTTGCACGATGCTTTGCCGTTCCATTGCTAAAAGCCATCAGCCGCCACGAGAGTTGTCGTTTCCCGATGTTATGCCAGACACAACCCGCAACAACTGATGGCAATCGGCAACTTAGTAAGCTTCGCCCCATGCAATTCGCCCTTTGCGGCGCTACTTACACATTTCTTTCCCATTCCATTGCTAAAAGCCATTAGCCGCCACGAGCGTTGTCGCTTCCCGATGTTAGACACAACCAGCAACAACCGATGTCAATCGGCAACTTAGTAAGCTTTGCCCCATGCACATCGCCCCTTTCGGTGCTACTTGCACGATGCTTTGCCGTTCCATTGCTAAAAGCTATCAACCGCTACGAGCGGTGTCTCGATCGGTTGTTGCACCCGCAACAACTGATGGCAATTGGAAACTTAGTAAGCTTCGCTCCATGCACTTCGCCCCTTGAGGTGCTACTAGCACGATGCTTTGCCGTACCATTGCTAAAAGCCATGAGCCGTCTTGAGCGGTGGGGGGGAAGGGGGGGTTTCCGAACTAACCCGCAATAACCGATGGCAATCGGCAACTTAGTAAGCTTCGCCCCATACACTTTGCCCCTTGCGGTGCTACTAGCATGTTGCTTTGCCGTTCCATTGCTAAAAGCCATCAGCCGCCATGAGTGATGTGATTCCAGACACAACCCGCAACAACCAATGGCAATCATTAAATTAGTAAGCTTCGCAACATGCACTTCACCCCTTGCGGTGCTACTAGCACATTGCTTTGCCGTTCCATTGCTAAAACCCATCAGCCGCCACGAGCTTTGTCGCCTCCCGATGTTAGACACAACCAGCAACAACCGATGGCAATCGGCAACTTAGTAAGCTTCACCCCATGCATATCGCCCCTTTCGGTGCTACTTGCACGATGCTTTGCCGTTCCATTGCTAAAAGCCATCAGCCGCCACGAGAGTTGTCGTTTCCCGATGTTATGCCAGACACAACCCGCAACAACTGATGGCAATCGGCAACTTAGTAAGCTTCGCCCCATGCAATTCGCCCTTTGCGGTGCTACTTACACATTGCTTTGCCATTCCATTGCTAAAAGCCATTAGCCGCCACGAGCGTTGTCGCTTCCCGATGTTAGACACAACCAGCAACAACCGATGTCAATCGGCAACTTAGTAAGCTTTGCCCCATGCACATCGCCCCTTTCGGTGCTACTTGCACGACGCTTTGCCGTTCCATTGCTAAAAGCCATCAGCCGTTACGAGCGATGTCTCGATCGGTTGTTGCGCCCGCAACAACCGATGGCAATCGGAAACTTAGTAAGCTTCGCTCCATGCACTTCGTCCCTTGCGGTGCTACTAGCACGATGCTTTGCCGTTCCATTGCTAAAAGCCATCAACCGTCTTGAGCGGTGGGGGGGGGGGGTTGGCGACCTAACCCACAACAACCGATGGCCATCGGCAACTTAGTAAGCTTTGCCCCATGCGCACGGCACCTTTCGGTGCTACTTGCACGATGTTTTGCCGTTCCATTCCTTAAAGCCATCAGCCGCCACGAGTGTTGTCTCCTCCCGATGTTGCCCGCAACAACAGATGGCAATCGACAACTACTGAGCTTCGCCCCATGCGCACAGCACCTTGCGGCACTACTTGCACGACGCTCCGCCGTTTATAGTCTAAAGCCATCAGCTGCCACGAGCGATGCTAGACACAACCAGCAACAA
>JASVEL010005760.1:27500-40000 GCA_032618575.1 Nicotiana noctiflora
ATAATCCTAAAGTGACTACATTTTTTCTATTTAGTTTGTCTCTAAAAGAAACGAAAAGTCCTAAACAATTACATGCTTAAAAGGCTACTCTATATTAGTACAAAAGGTGTTCCCTTGAATGACAAATTTATTCTTCAAATTATAAAGCTAACTACAATTTGACAAAAAACTAATAAAAATAGAAAATAACAACAAATATTGATCAACAACTTGCTTTTCTATTTCATTTCAAAACTTCAACTTCCAATTCGAGCTTACATCAACACATGGTTTTTAGAATGTGTACCTGGTTTTGAAAGTAATGGGAAAATGGCAAATCAACAGGACGGTGAAAATACAGCAACAACAACAGTAACAACCAGCAGTAGCTTCAACACCTCAATCCCGAAAATCCCAGCAATACGGAGAAAAACAAAAAAAAACAGTAAAAAATAGAAAAGAAAAATATATTCCAGATTTTCTCTTTGTTTTGGCTTTCTAGCTTTGAACTCTTTTCACTTCTCAAAAGAAACTCTCAAAAATTGCATTTGTTCCGTGTATACTTCTGTATCCAGAGTGTATATCGAGTGTATACCACAGCAGGGAATTTTTTTTATTTTTTCTTCTCTTCCGATTTTTTATCTCTTTTTTCTCTCCTCTTTTTCATAAATCTTCTCTTCTATTTATAGGCAAGAATTTTGAAAATTTTCAGATCTTTTTATTAAAAGAATATATTTTTTAATTTAAAGAAAACCCACTAATCCATGTTTTCCTCTCCATGTTTTCCTCTCCATGTTTTCTTCCTTGATTTCCTTGCCCCCACTACTTTATTTTATGTGATTATGATTATTTTTGGCTAAAAAATTTGAAATTTTCTTTTTGGGCCAAGGGGTTTTGGGTTGGGTAAGGGTGCTTAGGATTGGGCTTGTAACTTAATTTGCAAGATGGCCCAATCCAAATTTTTTCTATTTTGTTCTTCTCCATTATTCAACATCCTAATTAATAAAGCCCAAAAATACTAAGATTAATTTATAAAAACTAAAAATTATCTTGAAATACTAATTAACTCATAATAATAATTATCACACAAAATTAAACATTAATAAAAATAAAATTGCACGATTTGGACATTAAATGCTTAAAAATGCAAAATACATATTTTTTATGACTTTTCATTTCCGTAAAATAAACTTAATTGTAAACTTGAATTTTATATACATATGCAACATATTTTTTGTATATTTTATTTATTTAAACAAGCAAATATGCACGGATAAAAATGCAAATAATACAAGAAAAATAACACAAAATTCACAACAATTGCAAGAAAACTAAAATTATTTTATTTTGAATCTTTGGGAGTATTTCTCTTATAGGGCAAAAATCACGTGCTCACAGCTGCCCCTCTTTACTCGGAAACACGAAGAGTTTTCGTGCAAAGATAAGTGAGCGGATACGAGCGATTTTTGCCCGTTTGAGTACTCCGTGTGAAGCATTTTTTGAAAGACTTGACCGAGCCTTTGCTTCGAGAGGCCTCCTACATATCCTGGGCTAAAAAGGGAATCCGGTCAATGTAGTTCGGGAAATTTTGGTAGCTGGGACTACCATGACTGCTGTAATCTTGCTGTTATTGTTGTTGCTGTTGATGCCACTACTTAACCGATCCCCTTATTACATCGTGCTAAACGAAAAATAAGAAGCTAGACTAAGTTACAGTATTGCAAATTCTTATCTATCTTTTCAGCTTGATCTTGTCATGTTCATTGCCATCCTGCTGGCTCTGATGTTTCTTCACATGCTTCTTCTCTTCTAACAGTTGTTATTTCGGCCTATCTTGATTGCCGAACTCCGACCATTGGTCTCGTCCTTGTGATCTTCGAACTATTCTCCTTCGAAGTCTGAATCTATCTTTCTGATCCTTGTTGCCTTCCTTCCGATTATGAACTTGGGTTCATGCTGGGGATTCTCGTTAGACTTCGTCACTTTCCAATTGTTCACTATCCTTATCAAATCTTAGAAATTGAGACGCCGTTCTGCTTTTCCGGCAGTCTTCTGACTTTATCGACAAACTCTCATCATAAATCGCCACTCCATTCTTCAGGCGGGCACCTGACTTCAACAACAAACTTCGAAAATAAATCGCTACTCCATTCTTCAGGCGGGCTCCCTGACTTCAATTAAACCTTCAAAATTAAATCGCCACTCCATCTTCAGGCGGGCTCCCTGACTTTAACTATAACTTCAAAATAAATCGCCACTCCATTCTTCAGGCGGGCTCCCTGACTTTAACTATAACTTCAAAATAAATCGCCACTCCATTCTTCAGGCGGGCTCCCTGACTTCAACTACAACTTCAAAATAAATCGCCACTCCATTCTTCAGGCGGGCTCCCTGACTTCAACTATAACTTCAAAACTAAATCGCCACTCCATTCTTCAGGCGGGCTCCCTGACTTCAACTACAACTTCGAAATAAATCGCCACTCCATTCTTCAGGCGGGCTCCCTGACTTCAACTACAACTTCAGAACTAGATCGCCTTCCTTTGCTTCTTGTACCATTTTATTCTTGCTGCATCGACTCTTGAACCATTACCTTGTTTCGGAACTGCTTTCCTCCTGGGTCGTGTTGCTTTCCCTCCTGACTGCTGGGGATATCTTTAGAATTGTTTACTTGCCTGCTGAGGATAATGATGCTGGGAAAATTTTCCTTCATTCCCTCATTTCCTTTGACTCATGCACTTGAATTTGCTCTGGGATCTCTTGATGTAACTCTCTGCTTTATGGTGGGTTACTGGTTTCAAGACCTGCAATGTAAAGACTGAAGACTTGCCTTTTGTTATACAGGTAGGCGCCTGCTTTTAGTAGCAACTTTTGAATTAAAAATGCATTCTGGCAATAATTTATGAAATATGCAAAGGACAATGTAAAATAAATCAAACGTAAAATATCCTATTCGAGGGCGAATAGTCCCATCGTATTCTATTTGAGGGCGAATACTCCCATTGTATTCCATTCGAGGGCGAATACTCCCATTGTATCCTATTCGAGGGCGAATACTCCCATTGTATCCTATTCGAGGGCGAATACTCCCATTGTATCCTATTCGAGGGCGAATACTCCCATTGTATCCTATTCGAGGGCGAATACTCCCATTGTATCCTATTCGAGGGCGAATACTCCCATTGTATCCTATTCGAGGGCGAATACTCCCATGATATCAATGTATGAATGTGAAAAAACCTGAGACGTCCTGTTCGAAGGTGGACAAACCTGAAGCATCCTATTTGAAGGTGGACAAACCTGACACGTCATCTTGAATTGCCTTCTCTTTTCTCCGAGAAAATTTTCAACAACGGCAGAAAATTTTTCTGCCCCAGTATTGGTGTTCTTCCTTGTGGCATGACTTTCTGCTATCAATATCATTTTCTTTCCCTGTTTCAAATCAAAGAAAATTTGTTAGTTCAAAACATTGTGAGCGGTTGTGCTGCTCCTGTGGGGTGGTTTTTCCTTTTCTCCTTTCCCTCGCTCGGGGTTCCCAAAACTTGTTGGGGAATGATTTCATTTGTTGGAGATGATATTCCTGTTGGGGATGGGTTTTCCCATTTATCCCTTCTCCATTCCGTGTTTCTCAACTTGCTGGGGGTTATTTTGTTGAAGACGGGCTTTCCTTTCTTCCTTTATCACTCTGTGTGGTTCGACCACCTCGGAACTTGCTGAAGATAACACTGCTGGTGGATTTTCATTTCTTCAAAATTGGTGTTTCACTCTTCTAAAGACTGTTGGAGATGACATTGGTTTAAATATTGCTTCCCTTAAGGCCTTCTTTCTTCCTTTTTACCCAAGTGGTATTCGATTTCCAGAAAATTTTCAAAATGAAAAGAAAATTTTCTGCCCCAGTTTAATAATCTTCTTTGCACCATACTTCTTGCCGCCAATGGCATTTCCTTGCCTTGCATAGTAATTGGAAAGTTGGTGGCCAGTTTTGAAGTCATTTCTCACTATGTTTTGACTAGACAGACTTTGACGGGGGAATTTTTGACAAAAGGAGAAAGATAAAAAGAAACAACAAATAGAAGACAAGGGAGAACTGACTCTCTAACAAGAAACAACTATAAAAACTTATCAAACGCGGATACCAACTCTACTGGTCATGACATGCACATATGGCCTATCCTCCGTCGTTAATTGCCTTTCACGATTTCTGTCTCGTGATTTCCATCCGATTATCACCTTTGTTCGACTTGTAATGCCCGAAGGGTTTTCACTTTCAAGCCTCTCTCATTTTGATTTTCTCTCAGCTTTCGTCGCCTTATGGTGCCTGTGAAGGTTTTCACCGGTAAGACTCTCTCATTTGTATTACTTTTAGCTGGGGATTGGGATGTCACTTCTAAAACTCTCTCGTGTACCTTTCTGGTGGGAATCAGAGTCTTTTCTGCTGAGAATCAAAGTGTTATATTCTGATAGGACTCTCTCACTCGCCTGACGTGGCATCTTTTGAAGACTGATCAGAAGGTCTTTCCGGACCGTAATGTGGGATTTGGATAGGGCTAGAAAGAAAGGGTATTGACGGCTCAAAACAAAATCAATTTTGGGTTCAAAATTTACAACCTTCGGACCTAAATTTATTTATAATCAACACAATTTTTCTTTGCCCCAGCTTTTTACTTGGGGATTTTTATTTCTTTATTTACACTATGACCGAGCTGTGAAGCGCCTACGTATCCTCTTTAAGGAATCAGGTCAAACGTAGTTCCCAATTCCCTTTTTTCAAGTTTCATTCATTTTTCTTTATCTTTTTTTTGTTGTTTTCTTTTCTTTTCTTTTTCTTTATCCCTTTCTTCTCATGTCTTTCAAACTTGTGTTTCTAGTCTTTGCAACTAATTCCGAAGGAGGGGTATAAAAGAATTTAAATTAAGGCTCAAAGGGTTGACGATGGATAAAGTGTTTGGATAGCAGAACAAAATGCCTTCGTCATTCCAATCTTCAAAACATGCCAAGTTCAAACAACATATTCACGACATCTTCTGTTTGTGCCCTGATTGATAACCATATCGTCCATTCGCCTTTTCATCTATCATTTTAAAGTATTGCTGGACGACACTTTAATTTCAGTATCACGAGCGAACCCCGTCTTAGCATGGCCAATTTTCCTTTAAAGGTTTCTTCGTGTTTTACCTGCCCCAGTCTCACATGATTCGGGCTCCAAATAATCTCAAATCATTTTTATTTCTTTTTAAAATGACCTGATTATCTTCCAATTGCTTCATGATTAACCCTTAATATTAGGCCAAAATTATGTGCGATGCCATGTCATTAGAGTCGGCGTTCGAACAAATGACAAATTTAAAGATAGAAAAACTAAACAAAAAGACGAACTGGGTAATAAAAGACCAAAAGTTTCACTAAACGGAGAATTGGTTCAAATACAAACAAGCAAACCAAAAATACAAACCCGAAACGAGACTTGATAAGACTAGGCAAACTGAAATGACCAAAAATGGAAAGATAAGAGGGTTTCACTACAAGACAAAATCTAGGTCACAACACTGGAAACAACTCGGACAAAAGAAATGACAACAAAAACAAACCACCGAAAACTCCTCATGATTACCAAGCATGACTTCTCATATACCAACTTCTGCCGATTGGTTTTGCTTTGGAATACAGATCGGGCTTCTTAATTTTCCCTTCCCTTGTGTATCAATTTGATCATATGGGTCTAAGGGTGAGCCGGCAATGGATTCTGATTAATGTTGGGTGCCTCTGGTGTCTGAACCTCAATCTTATTGGTGTCAATAAGATTTTGCACTGCATGTTTCAGTTTCCAACATTTCTCGGTATCATGTCCGAGAGCCCCTGAACAATACTCACAGCTTACTGAGCGATCCACATTTGGGGGTAGGGGATTTGGCAATCTTGTCTCAATAGGACTCAACAAACCTATCTGCTTCAATTTGTGGAACAGAGCAGTATAAGTTTCTCCCAACTCAGTGAATGTTCTTTGTGTCTTTTCCTTTCTGAAGGCATGATTCCCTTGGAAACCTGGTCCTGGAGGGTTATTGTAAGCCCTTGGTGGTGGATATGTGTTTCGGGGAGGGTGATTTGGGTAGTAGGGTCTGGCTTGGTAATGAGGTGAAGGACCTTTCGATCTAGACCAAGTACCCTCCTCTACCGTTGCAACTTCTTCTCTTCTCTTCTTCCCGAATGCAACCCCTGTGCCATTCTGAATAGCTTGAGTTGTTGCTTTCAACGCGGAATAGCTCAAGATCTTATTGGACTTAAGTCCCTCTTCTATCATTCCGCCCATTTTGACCACCTCATTGAAAGATTTACCAACCGATGTCACCAAGTGACTAAAGTAAGTTGGCTCCAGTGTCTGCAAGAAGTAATCTACCATCTCGTTCTCTCTCATCGGGGGATCTACCCTTGCTGCATGTTCCCTCCAGCGGAACCCAAATTCTCTGAAGCTTTCGGCGGGTTTCTTCTCTAGCTTTAGCAATGATAAGCGATCAGGGATTATTTCAAGATTATATTGAAACTGGCCGATGAATGCTTGGGCCGGGTCATCCCATGTAAACCATCTGCTGGGATCCTGCCTGGTGTACCATTCTAGTGCAGACCCTCCCAAGCTCTGACCGAAGTAAGCTATCAGAATTTTATCTCGCCCTCCGGCTCCTCGCATTTTGCTACAAAAACCTCGAAGATGGGCTACTGGGTCACCATGCCCCTCGTATAGGTCAAACTTGGGCATTTTGAACCCGGCTGGCAACTGGACATCTGGGAATGGACACAGATCTTTGTAAGCGACACTGACTTGGTTGCCCAAACCATGCATATTCCTGAAGGATTGCTCCAGGCTCTTAACTTTTCGAATAACCTCCTCATGTTCCAAGCTTTTGGGGTGTCTTTCCGGTTCTGCCGGGTTATCCCAGTGAGGGGTGTGTGAATGCGGTTCAGGAGCCTTAAAGGTAGGCTCGGGATCATAACAATGATTGTCATGTATTTGAAAATGCGGTTCACTGGACGACTTTTGTAAAGTAGCAGGTGGAGGTGCCACAAAAACAGGGGTAACCGGGGGAGGAGGATTTTGTCTGGGTGGTGAAACCGGGGATGTATAGGGGTTTTCCCCTTGATAATAAGGATAGATCGGTGCACTTGTCGAGGGGTCAATGGGCGGACGCTCTGGTGCTGGTGTAAGAGTAGGAAGGTTTGGTGATGACTGTCCCCTAGCCCAGGCTAGGTGCATCTCTGTCATTTGATGTCTCAACCGGTCCATCTCCTCTTTCATGATCTGTATCTCTGTTTTCTCCTCATCGAGACTTTTGCCGGAACTAGACATGCTTGCTAGAATTGGACCTTTTGATCTAGTATGGTAACGGTGATTGGCCGGAATATTCTGTCAAGCCAACCGCTAAACTTTCTGAAATGCAACAAACTTGTAAGCTCACAGAGTTTAACAGATATGTTATCGCACGTTGGATGCAATGCACCTAGTCAATTAACCATATATGTATTCACCGCATGCATCATTCCACATTTTCCTTTTCAATTATCCTTGAAAACCTCTCTCGTTATTAACCTCCCTTTTTTCATTTTTTTTTCAAATTGGAATTAAAAAAACTTGTTTTTACAAACACGGCCTTTCAGCGCCTCGGGTGACGAAGATTATAAGGCTGTGAGGGTCAATTGACCAAAATGACCCAAAAGTGACCGTTTATGCAAAGTCAGCCTTCCGACGTCCCTTTCGGGTACATTCAGCTGTTTTTGAAAATGGCATCACTTCGATTTATTGATAACTAAACACACATATTTTTTGAAAAAGGGTGGTAAACTCAAACTTGATTTTGAGGCTACGGCCTTTGAACATTTCCACATGGAATATTTCAAGGCTATTATTAGAAGAAAAAGGAAAGATTTCAAAGTGGCCATTTTTGCAAAAAACAGCCTTCCGGCGTCCTTTCGGAACATTCGGCTATTTTCAAAAACAGCGTTACTTTGATTTTATTGAAAACTAAAATTTCGACATTTTTTATTTTTTATTTTTGAAAGGGTGGTTGGACCCGATGAGGGTTGCCAACGTATCCCACCTAATGGGGAGAATCAAACCTGCGTAGTTCGGTTATAAAGAACCAAATCATTTTAAGAAAAGAAAACAAAGTATTTTTAACAACATTTTTTTTGACTAACTTATTTTTCATAAAATTAACAAAATTTATTGGCAATTTGTTTTTCATTTTTCAAAAATTATTTTCAAAGAAACTAAACTATTTTTCGTAAACTTAAGAAAATTTATTTGCAATTTTTTTTTTCTTTTGCACTTTTCAAAAATTGTTTTCAAAGAAACTAACTATTTAAAATTAACAAAATTTATTCGGAGATTTTTTTTTATTTTTTTTTCATTTTGTTTTTCAAAAATTATTTTCTAAGAAAAACATACCATTTTCCATAAAATTATTTTGATTTTTCACCTTGACATCTTCCACTTCTTACCCTTCTCTTTTTTAATAACATCCGGTCGGCATGTAAGATCGAAACAAATAAATGCACAGACAAAGATGCAACAAGTTGGTCTTTTATTTCAGGTACACCTGTCCTAGACAGGCCCAACCCCTATGTTGAGCCTCCTAAGTCAAATATGCACATGATGCAAATATACGTTCCTATCGGGGATCCGGCATAAGGTTTTGTTATTCTAAGTCATCATCCTGTTGGAAAAAGTGTCTAGACTGGCTTTAACTCGAGCGGACAACTCGAGTCGAGGAGTGTCAGTGCACCAGTAGCATGGCTTTCCGGCTTAATTGACAATACTCCCCGCCTAAACATGTGTGACTACAAATCCTTCACCGAGTGCCAAGCACCACAGCTATCTTGAGAAAAACCAGGCTATGTCCAGCAAATGCCCGATATTATATTTCAACGAGACTCGGAAGAGGAAAATGGGTATTGGCCAGTTTATGTACAATTCACAAAATATCAAAGCAGTAAAAATAAACTTTAGCACATTAAGAAAAACATATAATAAAATCGGATAATAAATAATCCAAACACAACAATTATTCAAAGCTCGAATTCTTAAACCCCGAACCAATGGTTCTGGGTTTGTTCCCCACCAGAGTCGCCAGAGCTATCACACCTCCTTTTGGCGCGCCCCTTTTCGAGTGAGTATATAAATGAGTTTTTCCAATTTAAGTGACAATATTCGAAACGATATTATTTATTTATTTCAGAGTCGCCACTTGGAATAAATTATGGTGTCCCAAGTCACCAATTTATTTAAATCCCAAATCGAGGAAATTTTCGACTTTCCAAATGAAGTCTGCTAACCAGAAATTCTAAGTAAGGAATTCTGTTGACCCGAGGGAAGGTGTTAGGCACCCCCAGATCCCGTGGTTCTAGCACGGTCGCTTAAATTATTGTAATGGCTAAATATCTGATTTTAAAAAAATGTTCAATACTATAATGCAATTTTAAATCATTTACCGCGTTTGATTATTTTTAAGAAAGAAAAAAAAATGAACATTGTTATTGAGGGGCCCCGTAATTTTATTTCTTCTATTTAGCTAGGCTCGTAACATTTTTTATTTAAAAAAAAGATAATCCTAAAGTGACTACATTTTTTCTATTTAGTTTGTCTCTAAAAGAAACGAAAAGTCCTAAACAATTACATGCTTAAAAGGCTACTCTATATTAATACAAAAGGTGTTCCCTTGAATGACAAATTTATTCTTCAAATTATAAAGCTAACTACAATTTGACAAAAAACTAATAAAAATAGAAAATAACAACAAATATTGATCAACAACTTGCTTTTCTATTTCATTTCAAAACTTCAACTTCCAATTCGAGCTTACATCAACACATGGTTTTTAGAATGTGTACCTGGTTTTGAAAGTAATGGGAAAATGGCAAATCAACAGGGCGGTGAAAATACAGCAACAACAACAGTAACAACCAGCAGTAGCTTCAACACCTCAATCCCGAAAATCCCAGCAATACGGAGAAAAACAAAAAAAAACCAGTAAAAAATAGAAAAGAAAAATATATTCCAGATTTTCTTTTTGTTTTGGCTTTCTAGCTTTGAACTCTTTTCACTTCTCAAAAGAAACTCTCAAAAATTGCATTTTTTCCGTGTATACTTCTGTATCCAGAGTGTATATCGAGTGTATACCACAGCAGGGAATTTTTTTATTTTTACTTCTCTTCCGATTTTTTCTCTCTTTTTTCTCTCCTCTTTTTCATAAATCTTCTCTTCTATTTATAGGCAAGAATTTTGAAAATTTTCAGATCTTTTTATTAAAAGAATATATTTTTTAATTTAAAGAAAACCCACTAATCCATGTTTTCCTCTCCATGTTTTCTTCCTTGATTTCCTTGCCCCCACTACTTTATGTTATGTGATTATGATTATTTTTGGCTAAAAAATCTGAAATTTTCTTTTTGGGCCAAGGGGTTTTGGGTTGGGTAAGGGTGCTTAGGATTGGGCTTGTAACTTAATTTGCAAGATGGCCTAATCCAAATTTTTTCTATTTTGTTCTTCTCCATTATTCAACATCCTAATTAATAAAGCCAAAAAATACTAAGATTAATTTATAAAAACTAAAAATTATCTTGAAATACTAATTAACTCATAATAATAATTATCACACAAAATTAAACATTAATAAAAATAAAATTGCACGATTTGGACATTAAATGCTTAAAAATGCAAAATACATATTTTTTATGACTTTTCATTTCTGTAAAATAAACTTAATTGTAAACTTGAATTTTATATACATATGCAACATATTTTTTGTACATTTTATTTATTTAAACAAGCAAATATGCACAGATAAAAATGAAAATAATACAAGAAAAATAACACAAAATTCACAACAATTGCAAGAAAACTAAAATTATTTTATTTTGAATCTTTGGGAGTATTTCTCTTATAGGGCAAAAATCACGTGCTCACGGCTGCCCCTCTTTGCGTGTAAACTCGAAGAGTTTTCGTGCAAAGATAATGAGCTAATACGAGCGATTTTTGCCCGTCCGAGCATTCCGTGTGAAGCATTTTGAAAAGATTTTGACCGAGCCTTCGCTTCGAGAGGCCTCCTACATATCCTTGTCACCTCCCGATGTTAGACACAACCAACAACAACCGATGGCAATCGACAACTTAGTAAGCTTCGGCCCATGCACATCGCCCCTTTCGGTGCTACTTGCACGATGCTTTGCCATTCCATTGCTAAAAGCCATCAGCCGTTACGAGCGGTGTCTCGATCGGTTGTTGCGCCCGCAACAACCGATGGAAATTGGCAACTTAGTAAGCTTCGCTCCATGCACTTCGCCCCTTGCGCTGCTACTAGCACGATGCTTTACCATTCCATTGCTAAAAGCCATCAGCCGTCTTGAGCGGTGGGGGGGAGGAGGAGGGTTTCCGACCTAACCCACAATAACCGATGGCAATCGGCAACTTAGTAAGCTTCGCCCCATACACTTCGCCCCTTGCGGTGCTACTAGCATGTTGCTTTGCCGTTCCATTGCTAAAATCCATCAGCCGCCATGAGTGATGTGATTCCAGACACAACCCACAACAACCGATGGCAATCAGCAACTTAGTAAGCTTCGCAACATGCACTTCACCCCTTGCGGTGCTACTAGCACATTGCTTTGTCGTTCCATTGCTAAAAGCCATTAGCCGCCACGAGCGTTGTCGCCTCCCGATGTTAGACACAACCAGCAACAACTGATGGCAATCAGCAACTTAGTAAGCTTCACCCCATGCACATCGCCCCTTTCGGTGCTACTTGCACGATGCTTTGCCATTCCATTGCAAAAAGCCATCAGCCGCCACGAGAGTTGTCGCTTCCCGATGTTATGCCAGACACAACCCGCAACAACCGATGGCAATCGGCAACTTAGTAAGCTTTGCCCCGTGCATTTCGCCCCTTGCGGTGCTACTTACACATTGCTTTGCCGTTCCATTGCTAAAAGCCATCAGCCGCCACGAGCGTTGTCGCCTCCCGATGTTAGACACAACCAGCAACAACCGATGGCAATCGGCAACTTAGTAAGCTTCGCCCAATGCACATCGCCCCTTTCGGTGCTACTTGCACGATGCTTTGCCGTTTCATTGCTAAAAGCCATCAGCCGTTACGAGCGATGTCTCGATCGGTTGTTGCGCTCGCAACAACCGATGGAAATCGGCAACTTAGTAAGCTTCGCTCCATGCACTTTGCCCCTTGCGGTGCTACTAGCACGATGCTTTGCCATTCCATTGCTAAAAGCCATCAGCCGTCTTGAGCGGTGGGGGGGGGGGTTGACAACCTAACCCACAACAACCGATGGCAATCGGCAACTTAGTAAGCTTTGCCCCATGCGCACGGCACCTTTCGGTGCTACTTGCACGATGCTTTGTCGTTCCATTGCTAAAAGCCATAAACCGCCACGAGTGTTGTCGCCTCCCGATGTTGCCCGCAACAACTGATGGCAATCGATAACTACTGAGCTTCGCCCCATGCGCACGGCACCTTGCGGCA
>JASVEL010005760.1:60000-62500 GCA_032618575.1 Nicotiana noctiflora
GCAATCGGCAACTTAGTAAGCTTCGCCCCATGCACATCGCCCCTTTCGGTGCTACTTGCACGATGCTTTGCCGTTACATTGCTAAAAGCCATCAGCCGTTACGAGCGGTGTCTCGATCGGTTGTTGCGCCCGCAACAACCTATGGCAATCGACAACTTAGTAAGCTTCGCTCCATGCACTTCGCCCCTTGCGGTGCTACTAGCACGATGCTTTGTCGTTCCATTGCTAAAAGCCATCAGCCGTCTTGAGCGGTGCAGGGGAGGGGGGGTTTCCGACCTAACCCACGACAACCGATGGCAATCGGCAACTTAGTAAGCTTTGCCCCATACACTTCGCCCTTGCGGTGCTACTAGCATGTTGCTTTGCCGTTCCATTGCTAAAAGCCATCAGCCGCCATGAGTGATGTGATTCCGGACACAACCCGCAACAACCGATGGCAATCAACAACTTAGTAAGCTTCGCAACATGCACTTCACCCCTTGCGGTGCTACTAGCACATTGCTTTGCCGTTCCATTGCTAAAAGCCATCAGCCGCCACGAGCGTTGTCGCCTCCCGATGTTAGGAACAACCCGCAACAACCGATGGCAATCGGCAACTTAATAAGCTTCACCCCATGCACATCGCCCCTTTCGATGCTACTTGCACGATGCTTTGCTGTTCCATTGCTAAAAGCCATCAGCCGCCACAAGAGTTGTCGCTTCTCGATGTTATGCGAGACATAACCCGCAACAACCGATGGTAATCAGCAACTTAGTAAGCTTCGCCCCTTGCAGTGCTACTTACACATTGCTTTGCCGTTCCATTACTAAAAGCCATCAGCCGCCACGAGCGTTGTCGCCTCCCGATATTAGACACAACCAGCAACAACCTATGGCAATCGAAAACTTAGTAAGCTTCGGCCCATGCACATCGCCCCTTTCGGTGCTACTTGCACGACGCTTTGCCGTTCCATTACTAAAAGCCATCAGCCGTTACAAGCGATGTCTCGATCGGTTGTTGCGCCTGCAACAACCGATGGCAATCGACAACTTAGTAAGGTTCGCTCCATGCACTTCGCCCCTTGTGGTGCTACTAGCACGATGCTTTGTTGTTCCATTGCTAAAAGCCATCAGCTGTCTTGAGCGGTGGGGGGGGAAGGGGGGTTGGCGACCTAACCCACAACAACCGATGGCAATCGGCAACTTAGTAAGCTTTGCCCCATGCACATGGCACCTTTCGGTGCTACTTGCATGATGCTTTGCCATTCCATTGCTAAAAGCCATCAGCCGCCACGAGTGTTGTCGCCTCCCGATGTTGCCCGCAACAACTGATGGCAATCGACAACTACTGAGCTTCGCCCCATGCGCACGGCACCTTGCGGCACTACTTGCACGACGCTTCGCCGTTTATTGTCCCAAGCCATCAGCTGCCACGAGCGATGCTAGACACAACCAGCAACAACCGATGGCAATCGGCAACTTAGTAAGCTTCGCCCCATGCACATCGCCCCTTTTGGTGCTACTTGCACGATGCTTTGCCGTTCTATTGCTAAAAGCCATAAGCCGTTACGAGCGATGTCTCCATCGGTTGTTCCGCCCACAACAACCGATGGTAATTGGCAACTTAGTAAGCTTCGCCCCATGCACATCGCCCCTTTCGGTGCTACTTGCACGATGCTTTGCCGTTTCATTGCAAAAAGCCATCAGCCGTCACGGGCGGGGGGTGGACTTACATACATAACCCACAACAACCAATGGCAATCGGCAACTTAGTAAGCTTCGCCCCATACACTTCGCCACTTGCGGTGCTACTAGCATGTTGCTTTGCCGTTCCATTGCTTAAGGCCATCAACCGCCATGAGTGATGTAATGCCACACAACCTGCAACAACCGATGGCAATTGGCAACTTAGTAGGCTTCGCCCCATGCACATCGCCCCTTTCAGTGCTACTTGCACGATGCTTTGCCGTTCCATTGCCAAAAGCCATTTGCCGCCACGGGCGGGGGTGGACTTACATACATAACCCACAACAACCGATGGCAATCGGCAACTTAGTAAGCTTCGCCCCATACACTTTGCCCCTTGCGGTGCTACTAGCATGTTGCTTTGTCGTTCCATTGCTAAAGGCCATCAACCGCCATGAGTGATGTAATGCCACACAACCCGCAACAACAAATGGCAATCGGCAACTTAATAAGCTTCACCCCATGCACTTTGCCCCTTGCGGTGCTACTCGCACGTTGCTTTGTTGTTTCATTGCTGAAAGCCATTTGCCACCACGAGCGTTGTCGCCTTCCAATTTTGCCCGCAACATCTATTGGCAATCGACACTTACTAAGATTTGCCCCTTGCGCACGGCACCTTGAGGTGCTACTTGCATTATGCTCCACCTTTTGTTGCCAAAGGTCAATGTTTGCCGCAAGCGGTGCGACCCCCAGAGGCATGCTACGAGCCCGCACGAGTACTTGCCGGCGTGGAATGTGAACTTCGGGGACGTTGCACGGCCAAGCCATGCATGCA
>JASVEL010005760.1:82500-86813 GCA_032618575.1 Nicotiana noctiflora
CTTGCGGTGCTACTTTCACATTGCTTTGCCGTTCCATTGCTAAAAGCCATCAGCCGCCACGAGCGTTGTCGCCTCCCGATGTTAGACACAACCAGCAACAACCGATGGCAATCGACAACTTAGTAAGCTTCGCCCCATGCACATCGCCCTTTCGGTGCTACTTGCACGATGCTTTGCCGTTCCATTGCTAAAAGCCATCAGCCGTTACGAGCATTGTCGCCTCGCGATGTTATGCCAGACACAACCCGCAACAACCGATGGCAATCGGCAACTTAGTAAGCTTCGCCCCATGCAATTCGCCCCTTGCGGTGCTACTTGCACATTGCTTTGCCGTTCCATTGCAAAAAGCCATCAGCTGCCACGAGCATTTTTGCCTCCCGATGATAGACACAACCAGCAACAACCGATGGCAATCGGCAACTTAGTAAGCTTCACCCCATGCACATCGCCCCTTTCGGTGCTACTTACACCATGCTTAGCCATCAGCCGTTACGAGCGGTGTCTCGATCAGTTGTTGGGCCCGCAACAACCGATGGCAATCGGCACCTTAGTAAGCTTCGCTCCATGCACTTTTCCCCTTGCGGTGCTACTAGCACGATGCTTTGCCGTTCCATTGTTAAAAGCCATCAGCCGTCTTGAGCAACGGGCGGGGGTGGACTTACATACATAACCCACAACAACCGATGGCAATCGGCAACTTAGTAAGCTTCGCCCCATACACTTCGCCCCTTGCGGTGCTACTAGCATGTTGCTTTGCCGTTCCATTGCTAAAAGCCATCAGCCGCCATGAGTGATGTGATTCCAGACACAACCCGCAACAACCGATGGCAATCAGCAACTTAGTAAGCTTCGCAACATGCACTTCACCCCTTGCGGTGCTACTAGCACATTGCTTTGTCGTTCCATTGCTAAAAGCCATCAGCCGCGACGAGCGTTGTCGCCTCCCGATATTAGACACAACCAGCAACAACCGATGGCAATCGGAAACTTAGTAAGCTTCACCCCATGCACATCGCCCCTTTCGGTGCTACTTGCACGATGCTTTGCCATTCCATTGCTAAAAGCCATCAGCTGCCACGAGAGTTGTCGCTTCCCGATGTTATGCCAGACACAACCCGCAACAACCGATGGCAATCGACAACTTAGTAAGCTTCGCCCCATGCAATTCGCCCCTTGCGGTGCTACTTACACATTGCTTTGCCGTTCCATTGCTAAAAGCCATCAGCCTCCACGAGCGTTGTCGCCTCCCGATGTTAGACACAACCAACAACAACCGATGGCAATCGGCAACTTAGTAAGCTTCACCCCATGCACATCGCCCCTTTCGGTGCTACTTGCACGACGCTTTACCGTTCCATTGCTAAAAGCCATCAGCCGTTACGAGCGATGTCTCGATCGGTTGTTGCGCCTACAACAACCGATGGAAATCGGCAACTTAGTAAGCTTCGCTCCATGCACTTCGCCCCTTGCGGTGCTACTAGCACGATGCTTTGCCGTTCCATTGCTAAAAGCCATCAGCCGTCTTGAGCGGTGGGGGGAAGGGGGGGTTGGGGTTGGCGACCTAACCCATAACAACCGATGTCAATCGACAACTTAGTACGCTTTGCCCCATGCGCACGACACCTTTCGGTGCTACTTGCACGATGCTTTGCCATTCCATTACTAAAAGCCATCAGCCGCCACGAGTGTTGTCGCCTCCCGATGTTGCCCGCAACAACTGATGGTAATCAACAACTACTGAGCTTCGCCCCATGCGCACGACACCTTGCGGCACTACTTGCACGACGCTCCACCGTTTATTGTCTAAAGCCATCAGTTGCCACGAGCGATGCTAGACACAACTAGCAACAACCGATGGCAATCGGCAACTTAGTAAGCTTCGCCCCATGCACATCGCCCCTTTCGGTGCTACTTGCAGGATGCTTTGCCGTTCCATTGCTAAAAGCCATAAGCCGTTACGAGCGATGTCTCCATCGGTTGTTCCGCCCGCAAGAACCGATAGAAATTGGCAACTTAGTAAGCTTCGCCCCATGCACATCGCCCCTTTCTGTGCTACTTGCACGATGCTTTGCCGTTCCATTGCCAAAAGCCATCAGCCGTCACGGTCGGGGGGTGGACTTACATACATAACCCACAACAACCAATGGCAATCGGCAACTTAGTAAGCTTCGCCCCATACACTTTGCCCCTTGCGGTCTACTAGCATGTTGCTTTGCCGTTCCATTGCTAAAGGCCATCAACCGCCATGAGTGATGTAATGCCACACAACCCGCAACAACCGATGGCAATTGGCAACTTAGTAAGCTTCGCCCATGCACATTGCCCCTTTCGGTGCTACTTGCACGATGCTTTGCCGTTCCATTGCCAAAAGCCATCAGCCGTCACGGGCCAGGGGTGGACTTACATACATAACCCACAACAACTGATTGTAATCGGCAACTTAGTAAGCTTCGCCCCATACACTTCGCCCCTTGCGGTGGTACTAGCATGTTGCTTTGTCATTCCATTGCTAAAGGCCATCAATCGCCATGAGTGATGTAATGCCACACAACCCGCAACAAATGGAAATCGGCAACTTAATAAGCTTCGCCCCATGCACTTCGCCCCTTGCGGTGCTACTCGCACGTTGCTTTGCCGTTTCATTGCTGAAAGCCATTTGCCGCCACGAGCGTTGTCGCCTCCCGATTTTGCCCGCAACATCCATTGGCAATCGGCACTTACTAAGCTTTGCCCCATGCGCACGGCACCTTGAGGTGCTACTTGCATGATGCTCCACCTTTTGTTACCAAAGGTCAATGTTTGCCGCAAGCGGTGCGACCCCCAGGGCATGCTACGAGCCCGCACGAGTACTTGCCGGCGTGGATTGTGAACTTCGGGGACGTTGCACGGCCAAGCCATGCATGCCCCCTATGCCCACGCCCCATTCCAGCGTCCCCCATGCGTGCCCGCACTGCCTGGCAGCCGGCACCTTGAGGTGTCTTTCAACACCTCTGCCCCCCTTATATATACTTAAAAAAAAAAAACCCAAGTTCCACGAGTAGACATGTTTTTGCCAGAGAATCATAATGGAGTTGTACAACACCAAATAGCACAAACCAAGGTACAAATTAGCTAATATATTCACAAATGACTTTTAAACATTGTAAATGATATTTTTTACAAAAAAAAATATTTTTTTATTTTTATTTTTATTATAAAACGGAAAATACATGGAAAAATAGTAAAAAATAGGAAAATTATTATAAAAATAGGAACAATAATGGAAAATATTTCCAATACATCTAGTAATATAATATTACACATAAAAGAGTAATTATTTTTATGTAAAAGTAACATGACAACTATTTAAAATTACAAAAAAGCAATAAAAAATAGATAAAAATTTGGTAAAATACATAATATTTTTGTAAAACCATATGGATGACCAACCACCATTAATTATGAGTAAATTCCATTGCCGCAACCGCTATAAGTGATTTCGACTTAAAACCGCCGGCGCCAACCACCAAGCGTCCACCAACCGTCGCCGGTCGTTACCGCAACCCACCGCTACTTTCCATCACCGCCACCAACGACCACTACCATCATTGCGCTTGACATGTTGCTAAGCATTTGGCTAGCACTAGACATTGAGCATCATGGAGCGGCGTGGAGACACGTCCTGACCCGTGCCGTGGCCATGGCCTGCACTGGCCTGACCCGTGCCATGGCCCGTGCCATGCACCGTCATGCACTGCCATGGCCTGCCACGTCCTGACTCGTGCCATGGCCATGGCCTCCCACGTTCTGACCCGTGCCATGGCCAGCACTGTCATGGCCTATCACGGCCTGCCACGTCCTGACCAGTGCCATGGCCAAGGCCTGCCACATGCTGCCACGTCCTGACCCGTGTGATGCCCATGCATTGCCGTTCCATTGCTAAAAGCCTCGCCCCGTGCCATGGCCATGCACCGCCATGGCCTCGCCACGTCCCGACTCGTGCCATGGCCATGCACTACCATGGCCTCGCCACGTCCCGACACGTGCCACGGCCGCGGCCATGTCCTGACTCGTGCCATTGCCATGGCCTCCCACGTTCGCACCCGTGCCATGGCCATGCACTCGCCATGGCCATGCACCGTCATGGCCTCGTAACGGCCCTGCCACGTCCCGACCGCTGCCATGGCCAAGGCCTGCCACGTCCTCGCCACGTCCCGACCCGTGCGATGGCCATGCATTGCCGTTCGTTGCTAAAGCCTCGCCCCGTGCCATGGCCATGCACCGTCATGGCTCGATGTCTCGCGATTGCCATGGGCACAGACCGCCACGGCTCC
>JASVEL010005761.1:0-198928 GCA_032618575.1 Nicotiana noctiflora
GTCCAGTGAGGTATGTGAGCACGTGATTTTTGCCTTACTTGAGAAGTACTCCCAGAAAATTCAAAATAAAAATAGTTTCGTGTTGGGCATGATTTGTGTGATTTTGTGTTAATTTTATCTTTTGTGTGCACGTTTATTTATTTAAATTAAAAATACAAAAATATATGCTAGGCTTTGCATTTTCAGTGTTGGATATCGAAGTCATGTGATTTACATTTTTGGGCGATATGTAATTGGGTGCGTTAATTGTAGTAAAAACAGCGGTGTTATAGGTTGGTATATACATATGTGTGTATATATATATATATGTATACATACATATATATATATATATATATATATATACACATATGCATATAATATAGCATGAAGATCCGAACTGGGCCAAATTTAGTCTAAAAGCCAGGCCCAAATGAATTTTTTCTAATCCAGCCCAAATACCCGTCCAGCCCCAGCCTATGTAACGCTTGATCTGGACCGTTGGATTTCATTATCCAACGGCCCAGATTAATCCGTTAATTCTAATATACATTCAGCCTTTGACTTGACCAAACGACGTCGTTTGGTTTAAGTGAGTGGATCCTGATCGTTGATCGTAAATGATCCAACGATCAGGATTCAATCTCATCTCTGGTATATATTCTTCATTCCATACCCCCGCCCCCCAGCCAGAACCCCCCCTCTCCCTTCATCTCCCTCAGAGCTCTCAAACACCCGGTGTAACGCCGCCCTCCTCCGCCTGCCGGAAATCGCCTCACGGCGGTTCCGGTAGGCCAATCAAACCCAAACCAACGCCAAAACCTTCCCCTTACCTCCCCCATCACGATCCCAGCTTCCATTAACCTCGAATCTTGCCGGAGCTCCTCGAATCTTCATTTGAAGATTCGAGTCAAACTCGAACCTATGCCAAATTACCCCAAATTCACACCACGGTCTCCCCACACCTCCCTCGTACCCCCGCCGGCATTGGTTTGCTTCGAATCTAACCAAAAATACAAAAGCCCCAAATCCGAGCCCAAGAACCCTAATTTTTGGAGAAACCCAATTCGAGCCGGTTCAGCCACAATTGAAGTCCAAGGGACTTTAGTCTAGGTGTTCTCAATCGAGAACATCTCGATTAAAGCCCGTTTGGCTTCAATAATTCCACATTTTGTTCAAAGCTTGGGTCGGCAGTTTTCTTTGAGGTATTCATTCCTTCTTTGGTCGTTTTAAGTCGATTTGTGTGAATATGTGTGTTTGTTTCATTCATTATTTCAGTTTCTCATGTTTTTAATTTCCCATACCCGTTTGGTCTGTTTCTTCTCATTTGAGGCCCTTTATTTGGCCAATTCTTCTGTTTTAGTAGTTAAAACGAATCATGAGTCCAATGTGATTAAAGTCGTCAAATAGTTCGTAACATTAATCCCTTGAATCTGCCTGGTGCAATTCACTGGTATAGGGTTGGTTACTGTTTAATTCAGATTAAAGGGATAATTGGGTGTAGTTAATAGTATAATTGTTTAATCACACACCCATACAAAGGGCTAGTGGAACTGAGCACAGCAGGGTATCCACTGAACACTGCCAGGCTTATTGTTTAAGGCTTGAGCCCATCTTTGGACAGTAGTTAGTGGGGTTTGCAGGGAATTTGATGGGTCTGGCAGAGTTGGGAGTGGGCAGGGTGATAGTAACCTTAGGGGCAGGTGTTCTGGAGGGACTATTGGCTATAAATAGGGCATATTCATACATGTATATAGCATCAATATAGACATTGATGGGGAGACAGACATACACTTGAGAGGAGACAGACATACACTTGAGAGGAGACAGACTTGAGAGCATCTGTGATAAGCAAAATACCTGGAGATATACATTGATAGACATACATTCATAGACACACATTATAGAGACAGACTTGAGAGCATCCTGGAGAAGCAAAAACAGTAAACCTGAAGAAAAAAAATGTCAATTCTTGAACATCAAATAAGTTAGGAAAAAGAATAAAGTTCCAATGCTATTTATTATAGAGCCTCAACCAAATCATTTATGCTAAACTAGTTTGTGTTCTTTTATTTTTATAAGGTAAAGATAAGGTTTGTCGATATATTATTTTTCTTAGCTATTTGTGATATTACACTAAGTTTGTTGTTATTACTATCGTAGTTTCAATTCAAAACTTATTAACAACTTAAGCTTACAGCACAAGAATGGAGAATGATGAGGTGATTCTATTGAACTTTTGGCCTAGTATGTTTGGAATGAGAGTAGAGATTGCACTAGCTGAAAAGGAGATCAAATATGAATACAAGGAAGAAGATTTATTTACTGCTAAAAGTCCTTTGCTTGCTGTTTGGTTCAAGTCTTAGTCACTGATTCAGTGGTTGATAAAATTCGATTACTGTTGGTTGTTGGGTTGTAGCTGGTTCACTGGTTGTTGTTGTTATTGGTTTACTATTGGTGGTTGTTGGTCTTTGATTATTGCTGCTCCTGTTACTGTTTCTTGTTGCTGTTGCTGCTTTGCCGTCGCTCACTCTTCCTTGTTCTTCCGCATTCCAGGTACACACCTCTGTTATTGTAATTCCTTGGTACGAAAAGAATGAAGTTTGAAGCTTGTGCATAAAGTCTATTGAAACATGTAGTCGTTTATAGTTCTTATGTTTAATTACATTCTGTTATTCTTCAATTAAATTTGTATTGCTAGTTTTGTTACGGAAAATGTAGCTAGACCAAAGATACACTATCATTAGATATGCACGTAACCCGAATTAGTCTGTTGTACCTTTGTTCAATCTTCTCTATTCATGTGTAATCTCCAAACCTGTTAAATGATAGACCTTATGTTAAAAGCAAGATTAGCTAGGGAGTTGTTACTCAACGGAATGACGTAATTAGATTAAAAGAGTCGGGGGTGCATTTCATGTGACCCGACCCCAATTTCGGGCAAAAGTAAATAAAGCATGTCATGAACCACAGGCGCATTTCATGCGATGTGGTTCGTAGCAAGTTTTAAGTAATTTGGAATCAACTCTTAAGTAAGATACAGTGAGATGTAATTCGCTTTAGATTTGAATCAAAGGTACGCCTCGCCCAATAGTTACACTAATCACATAGCCGTCATAAATGTACATATAAATACTTAGGTTTCGAGATGCGTCGTTTCTTAACGAATATCACGCCTTTCTCAACAGTGTAAATAAGTAGTCGATCCGGGCACATATTTTAGTTTTACCTTTTTAAATACGGGTGTGCATTTCATGTGACCCAAATCCAAACCCCGAAATGTTGAATGAAAATATGTTGAGGATCCGGGTGCATTTCATGTGACGTGATTCGAAAGCATATTTTTGAGCAACTCTCTTTTTCGTAAATCACAACCAATAATAAAAGTGGTAAAAGGGGTATTAACTTGCACTAAGTACATAATTGTAAAAAGCAGATAGATAAAGCCAAACACGACAGTTGAGCGACCGTGCTAGAACCACGGAATTCGGGAATGCCTAATACCTTCTCCCGGGTTAATAGAATTCCTTATCCGGATTTCTGGTTCGCGGACCGTTAAATAGAGTCATTCTTTTCCTCGATTCGGGATTTAACCGGTGACTTGGGACACCATAAAATCTCCCAAGTGGCGACTCTGAAGTAATTAAAATAAATCCCATCTCGATTGTCCTTTAATTGGAAAAACTCTTTGCATCCTCGCGGGTGCGTAAAAAAGAGGTGTGACAGCTCTGGCG
The DNA here is from genome assembly GCA_032618575.1 of Nicotiana noctiflora. Classification (NCBI taxonomy): domain Eukaryota; kingdom Viridiplantae; phylum Streptophyta; class Magnoliopsida; order Solanales; family Solanaceae; genus Nicotiana; species Nicotiana noctiflora. The sequence continues at coordinate 3,714 of JASVEL010005761.1, forward strand.
ACTCTGCTGGGGATTTCCTCTTTTAGAATTCGAGCTCAGGGTTTAAGAATTCGAGCTTGGAATAATTGTTGTATTTGGCTTATTTATTATCTGATTTTATTATATGTTTGTATTAATGTGCAAAATGATATTTTTATCGCTTTGATATTTTTTTGAACTGTACATATAAATTGTGCCGAAACCAATCTCCTCTCCGAGTCTTCTAAATCATGAAGAAGGGTGCACTTCGTGTGACTTCTTTTCTGTATAGTGTCTAATTCCCACCTTAGAACGAGGTTTGGATAAGTTGCAAAACCGGTGAAGCTTCTGTATTCCCGGGTTGCTGCCTCCTCCTCGGCTCGAGTTGTCCGCTCGGGTAAGCCAGGTCTAGAACAATAAACCCAGGTTTTTAAACCTAGAATAACAAAGCTGCATGCCGGATCCCTAGTAGGAACGTTTATTTGCATCATGTTGCATTTGACTTAGGGGACTCAACACAGGGGTTGGGTCCGTCTAGGACAGGTGACCCGAAATGAAAAGACCATCCTGCTGCATCCTGTTTGTTTTATGTATATATTTGCTTCAGACTTGCAGGCTAACCGTTTTTTTTTATCGAGGAAAATGAAAAAAATAGTCTCAAAATAGTTTGTTTTTTTTACTTACTTAAAAAGAAAAAAGATTATTATTGGCTAAATTCCTGAAAAACAAAAAGAGAGAAATTGTAGATATCGAAATATTGACGAATTGTGTGAGAAGAAAATTCGAAAAATAGGTAGAACAATTTTGTTGAAATAATTGGTCAACTAATCCGACCGAACTACGCAGGTTTGATTCTCACCACTAGGTGAGATACGTAGGCAACCCTCATCGGGTTCAACCACCCCTTTAAAAAATCAAAAAAAATGTGTGTTTCATTTTATCAATAAAATCAAAGTGATGCCGTTTTTGCAAATAACCGAATGTTCCGAAAGGACGCCGGAAGGTTGTTTTTTGCAAAAATAGCCACTTTGAATCATTTTTAATAATTTGCAGCCGTAGCCTTGAAATATTCCTTGGGGAAATGTTGCAAGGCCAGAGCCGCAAAATCAAGTCCGGGTTCACACCCCTTTTGCAAAAATAACCAAAAAATGTCAAATTTTTGATTTTGTTATAAATAAGTCGGGTGATGCTATTCTTGCTTAAAATTAGCCGAATGTCCCTCAAAAGGACGCCGGAAGGCCGTTTTTGCAAGAATAGCCACTTTGAGTCGTTTGGAAATAATTTTGGACACAGCCTGGAAATATTCCCTCGCGAAAATGTCGAAAGGCTTCCCTCGCGGAAATGTCGAAAGGCTGTATCCGCAAAAAAATCAAGTTTTGAGTCATCACTCAACTTTACAAAAATAACCACTTTATCAAATAAGGCATTACATGGCCGGAGTTTTGCTGAAATAGCCACATTTTTGCATTTTAACTTCCTCAGTCTTGTGTTGGCCTGTGTCGGTGCTGAACGATGCCCCATAGGCCCCAGGATAAATTTTTTTTTTTTTTTTTGAATTTGCATCTTCTTAAATAAAATTTTGCAAAAAGAGCCACTTTGTTTAAATAAGCCATTACATGGCCAATTTATGAAAAATAGTCTTGTGTTGGTTTATGGTGATGCCGAACGATGCCCCATGAGCCACAGGATAAAAAAATTTCTGTTTGAATTTTCATCTTCTTAAATAAAATTTTGCAAAAAGAGCCACTTTGTTTAAATAAGCCATTACATGGCCAATTTATGAAAAATAGTCTTGTGTTGGTTTATGGTGATGCCGAACGATGCCCCATGAGCCACAGGATAAAAAAAAAAAAAAAAAAAAATTTAAATTTCAAGTTTATCTTTCTTAAGTAAATTTTGCAAAAATAGTCATTTTGTCAAATAAGCCATTTTGTGGCCAATTTTGTAGAAATAGTCATAATTGACACCAAAAAAATATTCTTTTTCTTATAGAAATCTCCTACACAAGTTTGTAGTTGGAGTCGGCTTCTATAATTTTCCTTCAAAGAAAAAAAAATCAAAAAAAAAAAAAAAATCAAATAAACATCTCTTTATTTCTTGCATTAATTTGCAAGAACTACGCTCGGTCTGATTCATGCGGGGTCATGATACGTAGGCAATCCACATAGGATTCGACCATTTCCATAACCAAAAAAAAAAAAAAAAAAAAAAAAAAAAAAAAAAGAATGATCAATATGCGGGATACCTTAATGCTGACATGCTGGCTTTGTTTTGTTGTGTCCATTTCCAGAAAGGTGGTTGGTTGTGGTTCTGAAATAACTCTTCCCCGTAAGACGAAGTCAGAGGACAATGGCAGATAATCTCAAGACTGAGTGGGTTGGTACAAGTACCCGACAACAGCTGGTTGAACGGAACCACGGGTTAGTAGAGGAGGTCAAGATATTGAGACAACACGTGGCTGATATGTATCGGGCGTGGATGGATGGAAAAGCACCACCTCCGCCACCACCTAGCTTCCTGGACTCTGTCCTTACCCGTACCATGAACCCGATGCCGGATGATCTCCCGCACTCTCCATATATACCCGCCTATCACAACTTCTCCAGCCATTCGAGTAACTCAATTACTCGTCCCCCAACTATGTTTTCACAACGCTGCTCCCGTCCCCAACACCACTACTCTCCCCGGGACAACCAAAATCGTACTTCACCTTCCAGGTACCCAGCTCCACAAAAGGCTTACCAACCCCCACGAACATACCGGAAACCCCCCGGGTCAGGTTTCAGGCCAAATAAGGCGTTTAGGGAGGAAAGGTTGCTGAAGCGAGAAAAGGGGCTCACCCCTATCGGAGAGTCCTATGCAAGTCTGTTTGAAAAGTTAAAACATGTCGGCCCGATTACGCCGCTCCCCGAATACACTCCCGATCCACGTGCAAGAAGCTTCGATCCTACTGCACGATGTGCATACCATTCCAATGTCAGAGGGCACGATATTGAGAGTTGCCGTACCTTGAAAAAGGAAATAGAAAGAATGATTCAAAAAGGGTGGTTGATTGTGGTCGATGATGATGACATGGGGCACACAAATCCCCCTGGGGGGTGTACCGACTGGAGCTAAAAATGTTGAAGCAGTTGGCAGCCTTGGCAATATTGATGCAGAACTTAGTGGCTAAAATGTTGTGTTTGGAAATTGGGAAGATACTCCATCTTTTAGTCAGCTAGATGGAGCTTTGGTGGTTCGTTTTTGTGGTCATTTTTGTTGTCCGAGTTATTTTCAGGGTTTTCTTGGGGTCAAACCCTTTTGTCCTAGCAGTTTGCTTTGGTCCTGCCCAGTTTTGTTTCAGGGCTGTACTCTAGTTTGTTTTGCTTGTTTTATCATTGAACCATTTCGTCATTAGTTTAATGAAGCTTTCGGTCTTTTGTTACTTCCGGTCATTTTATCTGTTTAGTTCTGTTTACCCTTTAGATTTGTCTTGTGCTCAAACGCCGAATCTAGTGACATGACATGCGCACACATAATTGTGGCTTAATTCTAAAAGTTAATCATGAAGCAATTGGAAGATGATCGGGTCATTTAAAGGAAATAAAAACAATTTGAGATTATTTGGATCCCGAGTCATGTGAAACCGGGGCAACTAAAAAGGAAACAGTTAAAGGCAAGCTGGCCAAATCGACGCGGGGTCATTCACAATAATGAAAATGAGAGTGTTGTCCAACTGTGCTTTAAAGATATGACGAATGTTAATTGTGTTGTTTACACTTGGCATGTTTTGAAGATTGGAATGACGAAGGCATTTTGTTCTGCTATCTAAACACTTTATCCATCGTCAACCCTTTGAGCCTTATTTTAAATTCTTTCATCCCCTCCTTCGGAATTAGTTGCAAAGACTAGAAACACAAGTTTGAAAGGTAAGAGAAGAAATGGCTAAAGAAAAATAAAGAAAAAAAAAACAACAAAAAGAGATAAAGAAAAGAAAAGAAAAATGTGTGAAAAAAGAAACTTGAAAAAGAGGAATTGGGAACTACGTTTGACCTGATTCCTTAAAGAGGATACGTAGGCGCTTCACAGCTCGGTCATAGTGTAAATAAAGAAATAAAAATCCCCAAGTATAAAACCGGGGCAAAGAAAAATTGTGTTTATTGTAAATAAATTTAGGTCCGAAGGTTGTAAATTTTGAACCCAAAATTGATTTTGTTTTGAGCCTTCAATACCCTTTCTTTCTAGCCCTATCCAAATCCCACATTACGGTCCAAAGAAAGACCTTCCGATCAGTCTTCAAAAGATGCCACGTCAGGCGAGGGATAGAGTCCTATCATAATATAACACGTTGATTCTCAGCAGAAAAGACATTGATTCTCAGCAGAAAGGAAATACGAGAGAGTCTTGGCAGTGACACCCCAATCCCCAGCTAAAAGTGATGCAAGTGAGAGAGTCTTACCGGTGAAAACCTTCACAGGCACCATAAGACGACGAAAGCCGAGAGAAAATCAAAATGAGAGAGGCTTGAAAGTGAAAACCCTTCGGGCACTACAAGTCGAATAAAGGTGATAATCAGATGGAAATCACGAGACAGAAATCGTGAAAGACGAAGGATAGACCATATGTGCATGTCATGACCAGTGGAGTTGGTATTCGCGTTTGATAAGTTTTGTAGATATTTCTTGCTAGAGAGTCATTTTCTTTTTCCTTTGTCTTCTATTTTGTTTCTTTTTATCTTTCTCATTTTTATCAAAAATTCCCCATCAAGGTCTGTCTAGTCAGAACAAGTGAGAAATGACTTCAAAACTTGCCACCAACTTTCCAATTATTATGCAAAGCAAGGAAATGCCATTGACGGCAGAGAAGTAGGGTGCGAAGAAGATTATTAAACTGGGCAGAAAATTTTCTTTTCAGTTTGAAAATTTTCCGGAAGTCAATACCCACTTGGGGAAGAAGGAAAGTCTTAAGGGAAATGGTCTTCGAACTAGTGTCATCCTCAACAACCTTCAAGAAGAGTGAAACACCAATTTTGAGGAAATGAAAATCTACCGGCAGTGTTATCTTGAGCAAGTTCCGAGGTGGTCGGACAACACATAGTGGTAAAAGAAGAAAGGAAATCTCATCTTCAACAAAATAACCCCCAGCAAGTTGAGAAACACAGAGCGGGGAAGGGATAAATGGAAAAACCCATCCCCAGCATGAGTATCATCAAATAATAACATCCCCAGCAAGTTCCGATAATGAAACACAGAGCAGGGAAAGAGGAGGAGAACAATCCCCAGCAGGAGCACCACAACCAGCCACCACATTTTAAAACTAACCAATTTTTCTTTGATTTGAAACGGGAAAAAAGGGGTTGTCAGCAGCAAAGCATGCCACGAAGAAGATTCTCAAACTGGGGCAGAAAATTTTCTCCTGTTGCGAAAATTTTCTCGAAACCAAATACTTGGTTAGGGAAAGAAGCTAGATAACGCGAGGAAATGATCTTTGAACCCGGTTATCCCAGCAGATTTGAAAGAAAGGAAACAACAAGCTGTGATAGATGAAATTATACCCCCAACAGACAGGACAAGACGAGGAAGCTTGCGTTCCGAAAGGCAAGAAGCCGGTATCACCCTCAACAGTCCTCGGAAAATGAAACATTGATTTCGAGATTTCACCGGCAGCATTATATCCTACAAAGTTTTTCAAGGGAGCGAAGCGCGAGCCCCGAAGGAGGTTTGGAAAGAGGAAGAAGGAAAGGGGATCCCCGACAGGGTAATCCCCAGCTGATGACACTTCAATCCCCAGCGATCTCGAGAGAGAATAAAGGTTCTGAAGGAAGTAGAAAAGGAGGAAATAAAGAAGATTTTCCCCAGCAGCATTACCCCAGCAGGCAAGTAAACAGTTCTAAAGATATCCCCAGCAGTCAGGAGGGAAAGCAACACGACCCAGGAGGAAAGCGGTTCCGAAACAAGGTGATTTAGGAGAAATGATGGCTCAAGAGTCGATGCAGCAAGAATAAAATGGTACAAGAAGAGAGGAATGGCGTTTAATTTTCAGAGAGAGGAATGGCGTTTATTTTCAAAAGATGTTGTTGAAGTCGGGAGCCCGCCCGAAGAGAGGAATGGCGATTTATTTTCAAAAGTTGATGATTGAAGTCAGGAGCCCGCCTGAAGAGAGGAATGGCGTTTATTTTCAAAAGATGTTGTTGAAGTCGGGAGCCCGCCCGAAGAGAGGAATGGCGATTTATTTTCAAAAGTTGATGATTGAAGTCAGGAGCCCGCCTGAAGAGAGGAATGGCGTTTATTTTCAAAAGATGTTGTTGAAGTCGGGAGCCCGCCCGAAGAGAGGAATGGCGATTTATTTTCAAAAGTTGATGATTGAAGTCAGGAGCCCGCCCGAAGAGAGGAATGGCGATTTATTTTCAAAAGATGTTGTTGAAGTCAGGAGCCCGCCCGAAGAGAGGAATGGCGATTTATTTTCAAAAGATGTTGTTGAAGTCGGGAGTCCGCCCGGAGAATGGAGTGGCGATTTAATTTTGAAGTAGTAATTGAAGTCGGGAAGCCCGCCCGGAGAATGGAGTGGCGATTTAATTTTGAAGTAGTAGTTGAAGTCGGGGAGCCCGCCTGGAAAATGGAGTGGCGATTTAATTTTGAAGTAGTAGTTGAAGTCGGGGAGCCCGCCCGAAGAATGGAGTGGCGATTTTATTTCGAAGTTGTAATTGAAGTCAGGAAGCCCGCCCGGAGAATGGAGTGGCGATTTAATTTTGAAGTTGTAGTTGAAGTCGGGGAGCCCGCCTGGAGAATGGAGTGGCGATTTATTTTGAAGTTGTAGTTGAAGTCAGGGAGCCCGCCCGGAGAATGGAGTGGCGATTTTAATTTTGGAGTTGTAGTTGAAGTCAGGGAGCCCGCCTGGAGAATGGAGTGGCGGTCTGTTTAATTTGGTAGAGGAAAGCGATAGAATGTAACAGAATCTTCAGCATGAATCCAAGTTGGTAAGAAGAGACGCCAAGTCAGCAGAAGGAACGCCAAGTCAGACGGGATGGCAAGGAGCGCGACAAGATCAAGTTAAAAAAAAAAGGGATAGATAAGAACTTGTAGTACTGTAACTTAGTCTAACTTCTTGTTTTGTTGCCTAGTGCGGTGCAACAAGGAAGTCAGCTGAGCAGTGGTAACAGCAGTAACAGCGGCAACAGCAGTAACAGCGAGATCGCAACAAGGCATGGTAGTCCCAGCTACCAGAACTTCCCGAACTACATTGACCTGATTCCCTTTTAGCCAGGGATATGTAGGAGACCTTTGAAGCAAGGTTCGGTCAAAACTTTTCCAAAATGCTTCATACGGAGTGTTCGAATAGGCAAAAATCGCTTATATCCGCTCATTTATCTTTGCACGAAAACTCTGCGTGTTTACGCGCAAAGAGGGGCAGCTGTGAGCACGTGATTTTTGCCTTACTTGAGAAGTACTCCCAGAAAATTCAAAATAAAAATAGTTTCGTGTTGGGCATGATTTGTGTGATTTTGTGTTAATTTTATCTTTTGTGTGCACGTTTATTTATTTAAATTAAAAATACAAAAATATATGCTAGGCTTTGCATTTTCAGTGTTGGATATCGAAGTCATGTGATTTACATTTTTGGGCGATATGTAATTGGGTGCGTTAATTGTAGTAAAAACAGCGGTGTTATAGGTTGGTATATACATATGTGTGTATATATATATATATATGTATACATACATATATATATATATATATATACACATATGCATATAATATAGCATGAAGATCCGAGCTGGGCCAAATTTAGTCTAAAAGCCAGGCCCAATCGGATTGCTTCTGATCCAGCCCAAATATCCATCCAGCCCCAGCCTATGTAACGCTTGATCTGGACCGTTGGATTTCATTATCCAACGGCCCAGATTAATCCGTTAATTCTAATATACATTCAGCCTTTGACTTGACCAAACGACGTCGTTTGGTTTAAGTGAGTGGATCCTGATCGTTGATCGTAAATGATCCAACGATCAGGATTCAATCTCATCTCTGGTATATATTCTTCATTTCATACCCCGCCCCCCCCCAAGCCAGACCCCCCTCTCCCTTCGTCTCCCAGAGGTCCTCAGAGACCAGGCGTAACGCCGCCGTCCGCCACCACTCCTCCGCCTGCCGGAAATCGCCTCACGGCGGTTCCGGTAGGCCAATCAAACCCAAACCAACGCCAAAACCTTCCCCTTACCTCCCCCATCACGATCCCAGCTTCCATTAACCTCGAATCTTGCCGGAGCTCCTCGAATCTTCATTTGAAGATTCGAGTCAAACTCGAACCTATGCCAAATTACCCCAAATTCACACCACGGTCTCCCCACACCTCCCTCGTACCCCCGCCGGCATTGGTTTGCTTCGAATCTAACCAAAAATACAAAAGCCCCAAATCCGAGCCCAAGAACCCTAATTTTGGAGAAACCCAATTCGAGCCGGTTCAGCCGCAATTGAAGTCCAAGGGACTTTAGTCTAGGTGTTCTCAATCGAGAACATCTCGATTAAAGCCCGTTTGGCTTCAATAATTCCACATTTTGTTCAAAGCTTGGGTCGGCAGTTTTCTTTGAGGTATTCATTCCTTCTTTGGTTGTTTTAATTCGATTGTGTGAATATGTGTATTTGTTTTATTCATTGTTTCAATTCTCATCTTTTTAATTTCCCATACCCGTTTGGTCTGTTTCTTCTCATTTGAGGCCCTTTATTTGGCCAATTCTTCTGTTTTAGTAGTTAAAACGAATCATGAGTCCAATGTGATTAAAGTCGTCAAATAGTTCGTAACATTAATCCCTTGAATCTGCCTGGTGCAATTCACTGGTATAGGGTTGGTTACTGTTTAATTCAGATTAAAGGGATAATTGGGTGTAGTTAATAGTATAATTGTTTAATCACACACCCATACAAAGGGCTAGTGGAACTGAGCACAGCAGGGTATCCACTGAACACTGCCAGGCTTATTGTTTAAGGCTTGAGCCCATATTTTGGACAGTAGGTAGTGGGGAATGCAGGGAATTTGATGGGTCTGGCAGAGTTGGGAGTGGGCAGGGTGATAGTAACCTTAGGGGCAGGTGTTCCGGAGGGACTATTGGCTATAAATAGGGCATATTCATACATGTATAGGGAGGGATATAGATACATTGATAGGCATACACAGACACACATTATAGAAACAGACTTGAGAGCATCTGGGATAGAGACAGACTTGAGAGCATCTGTGATAAGCAAAATACCTGGAGATATACATTGATAGGCATTCAATCATATAGACACTGATAAGATATAGATACACTTGAGACAGAACACTTGAGAGCATCTGTGATAAGCAAAAATACCTGGAGAGTACACTGAGAGTGACAAAAGGTCACTGTTTTCCTTAGTTTGGAGTCACTGTTTCATCGAATTTTCTTGGCTACTGTTTGGCTGGTTCTTCTGTTAGTTGTTATTGCTGTGTTATTGTGGCTACTGCCACTGGTTGCGGTTGTGTGTGCTGATATTGCTGCACTGGTTTGGTTGCTGTTGTTATTACACTGTTGTGTTGCTGTTGGTCAGTGATTTGTTGCCTTGGTCGTTTGGTTGCTGCACTGGTTTGGTTGTTGCTGTGTTGAGGTTGTTACTGGTGGTCATTTGTGTGTTGTTGTTGTGTCTGTGGTGCTGTTTGGTCCAACACAGTGCTGGCTCTTCTATTGTTTGAGTATTGTTGCCACTGGTGTGTGGTTGTTACTGCTTGGGCATTGTTGTTGCTGGTTCAGTATGGTTGAGGCTGGTTTGTAGTTTGCTGTTGGTTGTTGGGTTGTAGCTGGTTCACTGGTTGTTGTTGTTATTGGTTTACTGTTGGTGGTTGTTGGTCTTTGATTATTGCTGCTCCTGTTACTGTTTCTTGTTGCTGTTGCTGCTTTGCCGTCGCTCACTCTTCCTTGTTCTTCCGCATTCCAGGTACACACCTCTGTTATTGTAATTCCTTGGTACGAAAAGAATGAAGTTTGAAGCTTGTGCATAAAGTCTATTGAAACATGTAGTCGTTTATAGTTCTTATGTTTAATTACATTCTGTTATTCTTCAATTAAATTTGTATTGCTAGTTTTGTTACGGAAAATGTAGCTAGACCAAAGATACACTATCATTAGATATGCACGTAACCCGAATTAGTCTGTTGTACCTTTGTTCAATCTTCTCTATTCATGTGTAATCTCCAAACCTGTTAAATGATAGACCTTATGTTAAAAGCAAGATTAGCTAGGGAGTTGTTACTCAACGGAATGACGTAATTAGATTAAAAGAGTCGGGGGTGCATTTCATGTGACCCGACCCCAATTTCGGGCAAAAGTAAATAAAGCATGTCATGAACCACAGGCGCATTTCATGCGATGTGGTTCGTAGCAAGTTTTAAGTAATTTGGAATCAACTCTTAAGTAAGATACAGTGAGATGTAATTCGCTTTAGATTTGAATCAAAGGTACGCCTCGCCCAATAGTTACACTAATCACATAGCCGTCATAAATGTACATATAAATACTTAGGTTTCGAGATGCGTCGTTTCTTAACGAATATCACGCCTTTCTCAACAGTGTAAATAAGTAGTCGATCCGGGCACATATTTTAGTTTTACCTTTTTAAATACGGGTGTGCATTTCATGTGACCCAAATCCAAACCCCGAAATGTTGAATGAAAATATGTTGAGGATCCGGGTGCATTTCATGTGACGTGATTCGAAAGCATATTTTTGAGCAACTCTCTCTTTCGTAAATCACAACCAATAATAAAAGTGGTAAAAGGGGTATTAACTTGCACTAAGTACATAAATTGTAAAAAGCAGATAGATAAGCCAAACACGACGGTTGAGCGACCGTGCTAGAACCACGGAATTCGGGAATGCCTAATACCTTCTCCCGGGTTAATAGAATTCCTTATCCGGATTTCTGGTTCGCGGACCGTTAAATAGAGTCATTCTTTTCCTCGATTCGGGATTTAACCGGTGACTTGGGACACCATAAAATCTCCCAAGTGGCGACTCTGAAGTAATTAAAATAAATCCCATCTCGATTGTCCTTTAATTGGAAAAACTCTTTGCATCCTTGCGGGTGCGTAAAAAGAGGTGTGACACCAGGTGTCGCATAAAGGAGTATCCCAATATTATAAAGAGGATCTAGTCTTTAATAATACAAGTTCTGTCTGTCGTGACTCTCTCTCTCTCTCTCTCTCTCTCTCTCTCTCTCTCTCTCAGAACAATATCATATACTCCCTCCATTTCAATTTATGTGAACCCATTTGACTGGGCACGAAGTTTAAAAAAAGAGATGAGACTTTTGATCTTGTGGTGTAAAATGAGACACCTTTATTTTGTGTGGCTATAAATCATTGCATAAAGGTAAATTGTTTCCAAATAAGGAAATGGGTCATTCTTTTTGGCACGGACTAAAAAGGAAATAGGTTCACATAAATTGAAACGGAGGGAATAATAACTACTGTGGCGTGCAGTCCGATCCACATAGTGCTGCAGCGTGCAACCCGATCCATATCTCGCTGCGGTGTGCAGCCTGATCTATTTGGGTATCCGCGCTCACTGTGGGGGTGCAGACTCCAGAGGGGCTCCTACAGCGAAAACGCTATATCATTGTGGCGTTCATCCCGATCCAGTATATATATATCGGTGCGACGTGCAGCCTAATCCATAATATAAAACCCTCACATCTAGGCCCTCGGCCTCATATCACTCGGTGTATCCTCACATCTGGCCCTCATCCACACTTAGTTAGAATATCATAACAAGCCCCTCGAAATTAGTAAAACAGTAGTTCTTAGCCCAAATTATTATTTAAAATATCATTTAAGACTCAAACTTGAGTAAAAGTAGCTGAATTGAAACATAGTGGAGAAATGTATGCCTGAGTTCAAGTAATAAGTCAAAACAGCGAGGAAAATAGTGATAATAATCCCCGAAGGATTTAAATAGTTGGCACAAAGCCCAAATATATAAATTTACCCAAATCACGATGATAACAAGTAAATTTCAGTCAAATCCGCAGTAAAATCAACAATCGGGACGAACTAAATCACAATTCCCAACGGTGCTCTATCCCACACCCACTATCTGGCGTGAAAGTCGCCTCAATATAGCACTACGACGTGCAATACGAAGTTTCAAACCCTCAGGATATCATTTATAATTATTACTCACCTTGAACCGGCAATATCCCTAGCTCGCGATGCCTTTGCCCCTCAATTCAGCCTCCACGTACGTCGAATCTATCCAAAATTATAGCGAATACATCACAATATGCCAATGGGACAACTCAATCGAAAACAATAAAAAAATAGCAAAAATCTCAAAATTATTTGCAAAACCCGAGACCTGGGTCCACTTCTCCAAAATTAAATTTTTTTAACGTCAATGGATTCCTTATCTTGCCATGAGTCTATACATATAAAAATCACAAGAATTGGAGTCCATTTGACCCCTCAAATCCCTAGTTTAAGCTCTCTTAAGTTCAAGCCCTAAACCATTTTTGACCTTTAATTCCTTAAGTTTTCAGCTCTAATCCATGTATTTATACCATAGAATCATGTTTTTAAGTCCAAGAGTTCATACCTAATCTAAACTCTTGAAATTCTCTTCAAAATTGCCCAAAAACTCTCCAAGTCCGAAGTGAAATATGTTACTCTTTCAAAATTTCGCGAAGATAAATTAAATATTACTGTCCAGCAGAAACCGCTTCTGCGGCCAAAATGTCGCTTCTACGACTTTCGCTTCTGCGGTCTCTTTCCGCTTCTGCGAAAATTCCCATAATCCAAAAACCCGCTTCTGTGACTCAAATCCCGCATCCGCAGCTTCGCAGATGCGGCTTCCCCAAACGCTTTTGCGGAATCAGTGCCCAGGTCCGATCACCGCTTCTGCGGCTCAAGCTTCGCACAAGCGAGACCGCTTCTCCAGTCCAAGCTTCGCAGAAGCGAAAACATCAGTTGCGGCACACTTAACACATGCAAAATTCCAAAACTCTCCGTTTAACCATCCGAACTCACCCCGGGGCCTTGGGACCTCAAACAAAAATACCAATGCATCCTACAACATTATTCAAACTTATTCCAATCATAATAACCCATCAAAAAATAGTAAAATCATTAATTCACATCGAATTCAAGCCTATGTTCTTCTAAAACTTCCGAAACACGTATTCGATAAAAACCCCAACCAAATCATCTCCGAATCACCTAAAATTTTACACACATATCCGAAGTCACCTAACGAAGCTACTGCAACTCTCAGAATTCCATTCCGATCCTCGGATCAAAATCTGACCTATCAACTGGAAATCGCTAAAATACTAACTTCACCAATTCAAGCCTAATTCTACACCGGACCTCCAAAATCACTTCTAATCACACTCTTTAGTCACAAATCATCCCCCAAAGCTAACCGATTTATCGAAATTCATATTTGATCCCTCTAACACATAAGTCAACTTCCGGTTGACTTTTCCAAACTAAGCCTTCCTTAAAGACACTAAGTGTCTCATTCCCTTCTAAAATCAATCCAAGCCAACTCGATCACACAAGATACTGATAATAAAGAATAAAAAAGCAAAAAATAATGAAAACAGAACGATAAAACATGAGACGAAAGATCTATTCGTCACACCTATCTTATTATGTACAAGTTTGATTCATGTATTTTCTGCTTTTTAATGAAAGTCAAGATATTGTAGCCATTCAGGTTTTGTTCATTTATCTTGTTAATGAAAGTCGGACTTATAGGCCTTGGTCATTATTAATTGAGTCATAACCCTTTGCTTTCTCAATGGATACGCAACTTTGAGTCCACCTAGCAATAGCTAATGCCGACATCAATTGTATTTATGTAGGAAGTTTGACATTTATGTATTGAAAGTGTATTAGATCATACCAATGTTACGGTCCAGTTCAAGTTGCAGCAAACACGAAGAGAGGCTAATATGCATCATAACAAAATTAAATAATAGAAATATAATAATGATAAAAAATAATGATGTAAAAATTTGAAAGCTCCCGTGGTTAAAATATTTCGACCAACAGGTAGAGGTGTTAAAAAAAATGTTACTAATGTTTAGTTTAACAAATGAGACATTGTTGTATCATTGAGATTTTTATGTGTTTTATATTTTAAATAAAATATCAGAAGTTATTCGGATTTAACTCATATCAAGAGAAATTAATATTATTGTGACCGTTTGAAAAAATCTAATTAATTTTGTATAAAACAAATTTCCTCAGATAGCCAATTACTCTTTTACAAACTAACAAACCTACTGAAAGGCAGATATATTTTAAATGAGTCCTTTTTCTAGCTCACACTAGCCGTCCTTTAGCACTAATTTTTTGACTATTGATTCATACATTTATTATTCTCAAATTTCAAAAGGAGAAATGAACAATATAGGGATGGGGGAAACATGTAGGGGCATTTATTGTTGATGATTCAACGATTTCATAAATAAATACATCTTATTTTGAATGTATTACTTTTTTTTGCTATGATTGATGAACCAACTGGAAAAAAAGTTGGTGAGGTGATTCTTAAAACCTTTGTGGTCAGTTCCCACACAGGAAGAGATGAATAGCAATAAATTTTACTAATGTTGATTAAAAAAATATAATAATCGGATATGAATACTAGATTAGTAATGCTTAAAATAATCCTATTTAATTACGCTATATTACTAAATTGCAAGTTCATGTTACTATTATATTTACTAATGAAGTTTAGGAAGAATCCAATACTATTCTTTAGAGTAATCACACCCCAATTGCTCATGTATACTTTTGGATTTTGATAATTCTGAAAGTAAAATTTCATAACTTTGTTAGTTTCCTCTCTTATGTGTTAACGATACTTTATTGACAAATTTTTAGATAAATATCTTAATTATGTGAAGCAGTTGTGCGATATTTTCCAGTTAAATATGCTATTATATTCGAACTATTCTATGTGATTATCATAACATGTCATTCCAAATAAGTCACATATAAGAAAAAATCTTACTTTGATATGCTTTGTATTGTACGTAAGTTACAATTACAAAGTTGTTGCTGCATGTGCGCACATATAGAATTGATTCTTATTCGAGAAAAGTTTAAGGTTAGTTCTGGGTTCCTTTTCCTTTAGTTGTCTTTTTATAATAATTATATTTTTCTCAATATAATATGCATGTTATATCCTTATAGAATTCTTTCCTATTTTGAAGAAATTTTGTTAGCATGGTTACATTTCTATTATTTGTTGTGTGCTAAGTCTTTTCATTCAGGGATGATTATTTTAATATATATTTTTTATCTATTATTGTCATGAAATGTGTTAGTTAATGTATCTACACTTTTTCTGTTGCATATTTGTATTGATAATGCTATGATGATTAAAACATTTTTAGCCGAGGGCCTAGAAATAGCCTCTATGTCCCTCGGGATAGGGGATAAGATCTGCTTACATATTGCCCTCCCCAGATCTCATTTGTGGTATTATACTGGGTCGTTATTGTATATATAATGTAATGTGTGTGATTATTCTAATTTTTAGCTATGAAATAAGAGATCACGTGGGTGTTTATGTTGAAAATTATAAATAAATTTTTGAGAAAACGGTGAGATTGCAGGAGTAGTCGTTAAAGTTAACATTAGCTATTTGTACCGATAAGGAGGATAGTACAACTCTTGGAGGCTCTCCCACCTTTTCCCGGCCCTTGTATTCTGCGTGTTGTACTTGCACATTACATGGATGTTCTGAATCCTCGTAGGGAGGTCTGTCTTAATTAAACATTAAATTTTTAAATTTTCATGTGGACTAATCCTTTTAAAGCTAAGTATCGATGTAGCATTATTCAAGTATATTGTAACAACTCTTGTGTTTGATAGTCCAACAACTATAGGGGCATCAAATTAATAAGCCACACCATGAAGGTCTGGGAGCGGGTGATCGAGGCCAGGGTGAGGGAGTCGACATCTATTTCCGTGAACCGGTTCGGTTTCATGCCGGGTCGGTCCACTACAGAAGCTATCCACCTTGTCAGGAGATTGGTGGAATAGTTTAGGGATATGAAGAAGGACCTGCACATAGTGTTTATCGACTTGGAGAAGGCGTATGACAAGGTCCCTAGGGAGGTACTATGGAGGTGCCTGGAGGCTGAGAGCATGCCGGAAGCCTACATCAGAGTAATCAATGACATGTACGATGGAGCTAAGTCCAGGGTTAGGACAGTGGGTGGCGACTCAGACCATTTCCCGGTGGTTATGGGGCTCCATCAAGGATCTGCGCTTAGCCCCCTCTTGTTTGCCTTGGTAATGGATGCTTTGACGCGGCATATTCAAGGGGATGTACCTTGGTGTATGCTATTTGCTGATGACATAGTCCTGGTAGACGAGACGAGGGTCGGTGTTAACGAAAGGCTAGAGGTATGGAGACAGACTCTCGAGTCTAAGGGGTTCAAACTAAGCAGGTCTAAGACAGTATCCGGAGTGCAAGTTTAGCGCCGAGCCGAGCGAAGTGGGAGGGAGCGTGATGATTGGATCTTAGGCCATAGCCAAGAAGGATAGTTGCAGATACCTTGGATCGGTGATCCAGTGGGACGGGGAGATAGACGGGGATGTCACTCACCGTATAGCGGCGGGATGGTCGAAGTGGAGGCTTGCATCAGGAGTCTTGTGTGATAAGAAAGTGCCACAGAAACTCAAGGGGGAGTTTTATAGAGCTGTGGTTAGACCTGCCATGTTGTATAGGATGGAGTGTTGGCCGGTGAAGAAATCTCATGTTCAGAGGATGATGGTTGCGGAGATGATGATGCTTAGGTGGATTTGCGGCTCGCCGGGTTAGATAAGATTAGGAATGTAGTTATTCGGGAGAAGGTGGAGGTGGCCCCAGTGGATGAGAAGAGGCGAGGCTTCGGTGGATCGGCCATGTGCGGAGGAGAAGCCCCGATTCCCCGGTGAGGAGTTGTGAGCGGCTAGCGGTGGTCGGTGTGAGGCGAGGCAGAGGGAGGCCTAAGAGATTCTGGGGAGAGGTAATTAGGCAGGACATGGCCGAGATGCGGATTTTCGAGGACATGACCCTTGATAGGAAAGTCTAGAGGTCTAGTATCAGGGTTGTAGGATAGGGGCTTCTAGATTTTTCGTACTCCTTTCCCGGGGTGGGTGAGGTGTGGTAGGGCCGCCCATAGATGATTAGTTTGTGTTCTCTTGTGGTAGTCATTTCTGGTAGTTACTGTTTTAATATCATTGCATGCCTACTTATTTATGGTATTTATGTCTCTTATGTTTAGATAATTTTTATGCGATGTATGTTGGAGTAACTAATGCGGTTTTTGTTTTTATTTTTGTTTTTGTTTGCCTTTCTTTTCCATGCGCCGAGGGTCGATTGGAAACAACCTATTTGCCCTCTCGGGTAGAGGTAATGCCTGTCTACATATTACCCTCCCCAAACCCCACCTTGTGGGAATATACTGGGTTGTTGTTGTTGTTTGTTGTTCTTGGGTTTGATAGTCCCTAGAAAAAAATTTAGACAAACAATCTAATGAAATTCATTTTTTTGCTTTTGGTTTAATTTTCTTAATATAATCCATAATATTAGTCTGCAATTTATATATGTTTTTAATATCCCTCTACTTTTTTGTTTTGTGTTAATCGATCCACGCATCACACGGGTAAGTATACTAACATATATTCCTAACCTTCTTTGCGGACCCATTTTGGTGCGATGTGGCGGTGCTACAGGCACATATACTGCGCATCCAAAAATTCTTAAATGGGATATATTAGGTTCATGACCCAAAACTAATTGCAACGGGGAATATTTATGATAATTTGTCGGTCTGAGACGAACTAGCATTGCTGCATGCAAAATGGCGTGACCCCAAACCGAAGTGGGCAGCCTCGTTTTCATGAGTAACGGTCTTGCTATCAATTGCAGACGTTTAATTAAAGACTCTGCAAGACCATTTTGAGTGTGAACATGAGCTACACGATGTTCCACTTTTATCCCAATTGATAAGCAATAATCATTAAATGCTTGGGATGAAAACTCGACAAGCATTATCAAGTCTAATAGACTTAATTGGATTATCAGGAAATTGTGCCCGTAATCGAATTATTTGTGCCATTAATTTTGCAAATGCGAGGTTGCGAGATGACAATAGGCACACATGAGACCATCTAGAGGATGCGTCTATCAAGACCATAAAATATCGGAACGACCCACTAGGTGGGTGAATAGGTCCACAAATGTCCCCTTGTATACGTTCCAAAAACGTAGGGGACTCAATTCCAACCTTTGTTGGTGATGGTCTAATAATTAACTTGCCTTGATAACAAGAAGTGCAAGAAAATTCATCATTTAAAAGAATCTTTAAATTCTTTAATGGATGCCCATTTGAGTTTTCTATGATTCGTCTCATCATAATTGATCCAGGGTGTCCCAATCGATCATGCCAAAGTACAAAAGTATTGGAATCGGTAACCTTTTGGTTTACAATAGAATGTGCCTCAATTGCACTAATTCTTGTCCAATACAGGCCACAAGACAAAGATGGGAACTTCTCAATAGCCCTTTTCTAGCTAGAGGCATTTTTGGTAATGATGAGATATTCAAGATTATTCTCATCTATTGTCTCAATATGATATTCATTTCTGCGGATATCTTTAAAACTCAACAAGTTCCTCTTGGACTTGGAGGAGAACATTGCATTCTCTATGATAAGTATTGTTCCCTTAGGCGGAGTTATAGTAGCTCTTCCAGAGCCTTCAATTAATTTACTACTACCAGAAATTGTAGTAACATCTGCCTTACACATACTTAAATGCGAGAAATATTTCTTCTCTTTGAGTATTGTATGTGTTGTACATGAATCAACTAAACAAATATTTTCACAATTGAAATTTGATTCAAGTTTGCTTTGAGGGATATCCATATTTGCTTAATCTTCTGAAAGAGCTTCTTGAGATGGTAGAGTCTCGTGCTGATAACGTGTTATGAAATAATAAAAGAAGAAGAACAATATTGCAGAGAAGAGTAGGAAGAGCGAATTCTTATTGAATTTTGGGATGATTTACAATGGGGTAAGACCCCTCTATTTATAGGAGAAATTATGACTTAGTCACAAAGTAAAACTCTCCACAAGATAGACATTCACTCCAAGTAGAATTTTATTCTTAACAATTTTTATGTTGTTTAATATACTTATATGCTGTTTAATAAACTTATCCTCATTTTGGCGTTGTTTGATTTTTGGACCTTGAATATTGTTTTGTCTAAATCAAAAATGTAGAAATCCACCAATACAACAGAAGATGACACCTTTAGTCATTAGAAGCAAGTCTCCCTTATATTAATCTATGCTTCTTGTCACTTAGGCTGAATCAGTCACTCTTATATACTCCTTAACTAATGATTACACTTAGAGAATGTGTAGAAAAACAACTCTTGAAGACTCCCAATGAGCGTCAGCATAGACTTGAGGAAGTTCTAGAAATACATGTGGATTCAAATTAGTTTTGAGTGAGAAGGAAGTTAGGGTTTTAAGTTGCATTGGTCTTGGACTGGCATTTTTAATTAATTTTGGGTTGTTAATTATATGATTTATTTTGTGGCTAGCTAGCCATTGCCATTAATTTTTTCCGGATGGCTACAATATGAAGTTTGCTTTTTATTATTCTCAAATTTCAAAAGGAGAAATGAACAATATAGGGGTGGGGAACAGGTGGCGGCATTTGCATCTATACACGCTTTTGGGGTCACATTTTTACTTGTGCCCCCTTTGCAAAAAAAATTGCAAGCGTACTCACTTTTTCGCGGTACTTCAGCATAGGGGCTGAAGTAGTAGTGTGCTGAACTTAAGCATTCTAGTGCTGAAGTTTTTGTTCTCTATTTGCTGAACTTAAGCATTCTAGTGCTGAAGTTTTATTCTCTATTTGATAAGGTTGATTTTGTTTGTAATTGCTGAATTTAAGCATTCTAGTACTGAAGTTTTATTCTCTATTTGCTGAACTTAAGCATTTAGTGCTGAAGTTTTGTTCTCTGTTTGCTGAAGTTATTATTTTTGTTCATCTTGTTTTTCACCTTGTTTGTTTTTGTCATCCTTTTCCATATCCAGTATTCATAGCCTTTTGATTTCTTTTCATTAGCGAGGTCTCAAAGATGTGCTTTTCGTTCCCAAGAGAATTACTCTAATGTCAAGGAAACCATGACAACAAAGCTCAAAGACACTATCACTTTCCTTCCCCTTCAAGACCTTAGATTTAGAGAAACAGCCTCAACTGGCCATACATTGTTAATGAGCTCTTACTAGGAAAATAAAGCAGAACACTTGTATTTCCCTTCCAAAGCATCCAAAGGACGACTTCTTTGTTTTAAGGGACAAGATACTAAGGATGGCACAAAGAATTCATATGCTTTGGCATGGCGAGAAAGTCTTCCCGACTCTGCTATTCTATTGGAAAGCTGGAGTTATTGTTTTTGTAACTGGCGAACATCAGCTTCAAAGCAGAATTTTTGTTTTGTAACCGGCAAACTTCAGCTTTAGAGCTGAAGTTTTTACTTTTGTAACTGCTGAAGTTTTTATTTTGTAACTGTCGAACCTCAACTATAGAGCTGAAGTTATTTTGTTCATTGTAAAACTTCAACATTATATAAAAAAGGAGAGAAAGAGAAGGAGTGAAACCTGTTCAGTACTAGCCCGAAGATAATATATTAAAGTTCTATTTTTACTCGGTTTAAGATCTTAAGGGAAGTGTCATAGGATATTTAGACTGGAAAAATATTATTTTATCTTTAAAATGAGTTTATTACCATTCCAACAATTCAAAATCTGCATCTGAGCATTTTTAGAAAGAAAAAACAAAATGGAGTATGGGTCGATGCATCTTTCATCCCAAATGAAACAGAAAAAATTAGGAGAAATAGCTAGTTTTTGACCCGACTCAAAGTTTAGCAAACTGTTTTAAATGTAATTAGAAAGTAGTCTGTATAACGAAATATAATATCAGAAAGAAATACAACAAAGACGTATGACAATGACACATGCGGCTCCTTCTTTAGTTCCATAACAGCACCAACACCAAAGAAGAAGAATAGAAAACTAAGGAGGAAAAATTGGGCTGAAGTTATTTAAAAAGTGGGTACAAGTTAAAAGTTTTTAAAAAAAATGGGTATAGATTAAATGGGGGCGACTAAATATATATGACGCCCCGTACAACTTTTACGAAACAGGTACAGGAGCATCGGAGCTACAATTCTGCGTAGAGTTCAGAAGAACTCAACTTATGTATTTGTATTTAAAATATACTTAATCTGTATATGTACATGACTTATCTAGAATTCAAAAAAATATCTTTTTTAAAATTTAGAATTGATAAACTTAAAATCCTAACTCCGCTTCGGGTACCCTACGTACTTGTTGCTGCCGGTGCTTAATATTGTGCTTCACAATCTTTAGAACTAGACTACTAGTGTGTTTAATTCTGGTAAAAGTTGGCAGCCAAATATAGTTGACATTTTATAGTGCGCATGTCAACTACAACAACCTAGCATTTGGTATCAATTAAGATACTTTTCGGAAAATACGTCACCTTTTATATTTAGTTCTCAAAAGCTATTTTTAAAGAAAAAAGTTTTTCCCGAAATGATTATACCCTCTTTTGGGTGGAAAACATATTCTTTCACAACTATCTCAATTATTAACTTTATATTATTATTTCAATCAACGCGTAATTAGACATGAATATCAAAATGTGATAATTAGTTTTTGCTAATAATATTATCAATATTTTGCTACATACTTTTTGGAATAGATTTTTTACTCCCATTTGAATACCATAAAACATATTTCAATAATAAGTCATTTCCCCAAATATATTGTTTGTCGTAGAAAAACACACCCACAAATAAAGGTAATGAATACTCTTGGTAACAAAATTTCTTTATTTACCAAAAAAATAAAGGTAATGAATACAACTCACATAATGAGTAGAAATATCATATTATTCATTAATCCTAGTGAAATACTTGAAGGACATGCACATATTGTGTCTCTATTCGCCACTAGAAGGCCTTAGGGGTCGTTTGATTGTCAGGATGGGATAGACAACCCCATGGTCAGCTATCTAGGGATAATTAATTCTATCATTTTAATACAAAATGATTACCGGGACTAATTAATAACTATAACCAAACACGGGATAAAATAATCCTACATTTTATCACGGAATTGTTATCCTTTATCCCACCAACCAAACGACCCTTTAGTGCTTACTGCTCAGTCCTAGGTTTAGAGCAGTTGAAGATAGTTCACGGAATGATGCAAAAAGGTCCTTATGTGTGAGGTAGGTTCAAAATAATTATTTGGTTCGTTAATTGCTTACAAAATTGACCAATGACCATTAGATTTAAACTTTGGTAAGAAAAAAAAACGATTTAACCAAAAATGACAAGAAATACTGTACCAAACTAGAAATAGAAATACTACTAAAACTACACCTTGATTTCTGTTGCATCTTAATGACAAGATGTTAATTCCTGTTGCATCTTAATTCTTTTTTCCACAATTTCCATGAAATGAAACAAGCAAAGTTTGTTAAATATTTGCTTTGCTGGAGACAAAAAATGTTCACCTTTGATGAACATAAAGGACAAATTTGCTCGTTTTTGCCTTTATAGTAAGCTTCCCCAACTTCTGTTTCTCATTACTTTGTTATTGACCTTTGGCCAACAGAGTTTGTGTACGTGTCCAGTAGATGAAGCAAAAAAGAATGTTGATCTTTTTTGGTCCAATATTTATGTTTCCACATTTCTCTGCAGATATTATGTGGAGCTAAAAGGCCCACTATTTGTTTTTCATAATTTGAATGACGAATCAGAGAAATTAGTATTTGAAATCCTACTGAAATAGGTGAAATTTCACCTTGTTCTTTGTAAATGATAAATGCCATATATAGGATCACGGCGATTTTTCATACCAATTAAAATATGCCCTGCTTCACGGTGGTATAAAATAATCACAAGTGCAAATTGTCATGGCTTGTTGTCCACATTCAAGAAAGTTGAGCTTTCTTTTAGTCAGCCTAATTCCTATAATGCAATATGTTATTTGAGCGTATCGCCATGTGTAGTCTAATTAATTATCTTCTTCATTAAGTTTTAACTTTTTTCTTTCTCGTAAGCCGACGGTCGATTAGTAACAGCCTCTGTACCATTTTGGGTAGGGTAAAGCCTGTGTACATATTACCCTCCACAAACCCTGCTTTGTGAAAATATACTGGGTTGTTGTTGTTGTTGTTTATTAAGTTTTAAGTCATGCAAATGTCTATCTTGAGTGAGTGAATTCTCATATAATTTTAGATGTTGGGTCTGTTTGATTTTCCTTAATTTGCCTTCTCCTTGTCACATTCATCTAGTACAATTACAAGAATGATGTTGAATCATCATAAGTGAAAGTGTGAAACTCTGTCAGTTGTGAGTACCAATCTGTACTAATTAAGAACACAAGCATACTACCTAGTACTCCCTACTGTGCAAAATAAGTGATGTTTTGGATGTTTTCACACATATTAAGAAAGTCACCTTTTAGCATTTATTAGCAATAGAATTCTTTGGCAAGATGCCTTAAACTTTTATATAATTATATACTACTATATGATTTTTTTTATAAGTATAATAATATGTATGAGTTTTGCTAACCTACAACATGCCTCTAGTAGGTTAGCATTGTTCCGACTTTTTATTTATCCAATGAAAGTGTAAATTTTCCTGGAACAACTTCTAAAAGGCAACACCTTGTGCAACAAAATAGTTGTGTTGCAAAAGTGTTGGAGGAAATATTTTACAATTTTAACCCTTTGAA
Source organism: Nicotiana noctiflora (assembly GCA_032618575.1). Taxonomy (NCBI): domain Eukaryota; kingdom Viridiplantae; phylum Streptophyta; class Magnoliopsida; order Solanales; family Solanaceae; genus Nicotiana; species Nicotiana noctiflora. The sequence goes on from JASVEL010005761.1 coordinate 27,518, forward strand.
TAAGCAGCCGAAGTCATGGTTAATGGGTGAAATCCATGATCAAGACTAGCTTTCCACACTTTCTCAATATCAAGCATCATGTCACCACATTCATCTTCATTCCAACATTCCAATGCATGCAAAATTCCAGATATTCTCCAGGCACTCATCACTCTTCTTGGCAGCCAATTCTAGAAAAAATCACTCATGAATTTCTTTTAGTTATCAAAACACGATCAAATTAATATAGAGAATTAAGAAGATTAAATGATCTTTTCTAACCTCGCAAGAGTCTACATTTTCAAGATATTTTGGAGTAATCATAGCTGGTGTGTTGAAGTAGAAGCAATCTTTGCTAAACTCCAGAGTTGTTCATCTTCTCTCAATCCATCTCTTACAAGCCATGTCTGCAGTATATTACTTCATTCAAGAATCTCTTTTTAAAATATATGGACAGAATATTACTTCATTCAAGAATCTCTTTTTAAAATATATGGACAGAAGACAGGAGATGTTGGGGGGGGGGGGGGTGGATTCTTTTCTATATTTGGACTTGCTAAACTCCAGAATTGTTGAAAGCTCGGCAAAAGGACAAAACTTCAGGTTAGGAGAGGAGGGAGGGGGAGGCGAAAGAAATTTTTATACCTGTGATGAATAAGTTTTTGACAGGATTAAATTAGTTGCAGCCTCAGGGGTAAGCCTTGTTTTAAGTCTCTTGTACTCTTCTTCATCCAACATGAGAACCTATAATACATAAAAATTATAGTCAAAGAGAAAAAGGGAAACCAGAATGATGGAGGAGATTAATAGTGAGAGATACCTGAATTCTTTCTTGGCACAAGGCTATGGCAATGAAGTAAGCAACTTTGGATAAACGGCCGCGAAGGACAACTTGGGAAGTTCCTTTAGGAATAGAATTTATGACCACAGCAACAGCTAGGCTACTTCCATCTACCACCTTTACTTTCAGCTGAGGGTTCCTTCTTATGTAAAGTTCACCATTACTATTTAGTTGCTGAAAGTTACATTTGTATTTTAAAAAGTTTACTTTGTATAAACGCTTAACACTCTATTTGGATCATTGTTCCATATCGTTTTATAATGTATTGTATCGTATCGTTTATGAGTACAATGTTTGGATATGTTGTATTCAGGGGCGGCTCGATAGTATATGGGGATTTGGTCTGAATATATCATACTGTATTGTAACTAATAAGTTTACTAAAATACCCTCAATTGTTTAAATATTAAATTTATCAAAATTATGTATAAAATAATTTAAAAACCAAAACAGAAGAAGGCAAAACACGGAATCAGAACAAAGGAGCGAGACAGAAAAAGGCAAAACAAAGGAGCACAACTAATTAGAATTGAGTTACAAGCAAATTAGGAGAAAAAAAATAAAACAGGAGGCAACAAAACACCTTTAACATTGGTCTAGAAAAAAATAAAGTATGTTATAAGTTGGAGATTCAGAGCTAAAATAGAAAAAAGATAAAGGATAAAATAAAATTATGGAGTAATAAGTTAGGGCATAGTTGGAAGAAAAATAGGAAACAATCCCACCACACCAAATCGATTGTTTTAAAAAAGTGGACTTTTCATTATTTCAGAACAATGGATTTAACAATACAATACAATCAATTTTAATGAAACAATCAAAATAAACATTTTTTTGGAATAACAATACAATATAATACAACAAGGAACAATCATCCAAACAAGCCGTAGGTATTAGCTGACACCCTCTTTGGTTCAGCCTACAAACATTTATATCAGGTGAGGCGTGAATTCTATTCAAATCTTATTCTCCGTAATAATAATATAGTAGTAGCTTAGTAAACATATTTGGAGAAGCTTGCAAGAAAATTACTATATCGTGAATTTTTAAAGATGAGTATTATTGGACTTTTTAGGCATATATTTTGACTTGCCTGATTTAAGAGTCCAAGGCTCAAAACCTTTATGCCTTTCTGATCTGCTTCAATGATGGCTTCCTCGATCAAACTGTTAATAGTCTCTCTTTGCCATTTCATAAAGTACTGCAATAAAATCTAGAATTAGGTGAAATAATCACTTTAACATTAGACCTGCAAAATCTAACAAAAGTATTGAATGATAATAAATTACTTGTATGCGATACTTTGGAATAGCCTAAGTTTGTAATTTGAGATTCTTGAATAAATTTCTCTCGACAATAAATGTGAGACCATAAATCCAAGTAATCATTGTTGGCCATAGTGTGATGGGCCACATTAACCAGAAATACCACTTAGAGGTTTGAGGATTCGAGGCCAGAGACGCAAACCCTAGTCGAAGATGGTAGATGGACTCAGGGGTTGTTAGATGTATGTAAGGTGCACCACATCAGGCACTTCAGCTTTCCTCTTTAGTGACTTTTCATACAATGTATCTGACGACTTGTCCACTGTATCATAGATATAGTCATACATTGGCATGAAAAGTGAATAATTTGTCCTAAATTGAGTGTGAAAAGAATAAACAGAATCTTCACAAGTACAAAACTTCAGTGATTGTTAACCTGCTCAATCTATAGGAAAAGTACTTTTAAGAGAAGAATTTAATTTATACTGTTTCTATTTATTTCCCTGAGTAACTAAAGTTGGAAGAAGCCAAATTTGATAAAACTTTCCTGCTAGGTACAGGAGCTGCATGATTAGTTACACCTTGGTGTTCCAGCGGAAATTAAACAAGGAACGTACCTTCAGCCATGATTGTTCAAGTGTTGTGGAATCACCTCGTAAAACTTTGACAGAAAACCTAGAGTCTTCTAGCCTAAGCCTATTAGTTCGATGCCAGACTGATGGAGTCACAGGCGTATTTATAGGTAGGCTAGGGACTCTTAGGCAAATACTTTAGCCCTAGGGACTTCTCCATAAATTATAATTACCATAGGGACTACTAATATATGGTAATTTCTTTCCATCAAAGAAACTACCATATATGCATAACCACAGAATATTATCTGATATATTATTTCCTTTGGGAGAGAAGGTAAATAATTTATTACCATATATGTGGGCCACACTAGAAATTCTAGAAAATATGGTAATTTTCTTACATTCTCCCACTTGGCCCACATATTTAAAATCAGATAATCCTTTATGAGTGATAAACATATAATATGGCCACAAACTTTATCACTCAACTAAAAGTTATGCGACAATCACTTTAACTAGAATATATTATTACACGAATCATGGCGGTCATGCTTTTAAACAAACACTTCCTTCCATGTATTACAATGCATAACATATTCTAATAAAGTGTCTAACAACTTTATGAATGAGCTTAATATAAGTCATTCAGAGTCCAACTTTATTGATCCAATGATCACAAATAATACATGAAAAACCAAAAGTGTGCACCGTCATGTATATCAAAATAAACATAATGTCTAGACAACCTGTTAGAGAGCAAAGCAAGACTAAATTGAGCTACTAAGCCCCATATGGGTTACATGATCCTTGAAAATATTAGCCGGCAGACCTTTAGTCATAGGATCAGCAATCATCAAAGTAGTACTAATATGCTCAAGATTCACATCTTGCTTCTTCACATAGTCTCTAACCATCAAGTACTTTATGTCGATGTGCTTGCTTCGGCTGCCACTTTTATTATTCTTAGAAAAGAAAACTGCAGTTGAATTGTCACAAAAGATTCTCAATGGCCTTGAAATGGAATCGACTATCCTAAGGCCGGAAATAAAGTTCTTCAACCATAACGCTTGTGATGTAGCTTCATAGCATGCTATAAATTCAGCTTCCATTGTGGATGTTGCAACAATGGTCTGCTTGACACTTCTCCAAGATACAACACCTCCAGCGAGGAGAAAAATGTATCCTGAAGTAGATTTACCAGTGTCTTTACATCCACCCAAATCAGAGTCTGAATATCCAATCACCTCCAATGAGTTAGAGTATTTGTATGTGAGCTTAAAATCCTTGGTTCCTTGCAAATATCTCAAGACCCTTTTACCAGCTTTCCAATGGTCAAGACCAGGGTTACTTTGATATCTGCCAAGCATTCCTACCGCAAAAGAAACATCGGGTCTAGTGCAGACATGTGCATACATAAGGCTTCCAACAAGCGAAGCATAAGGAATGTCTTTCATTTGGTCTTTTTCCAATGCATTTTGTGGACATTGATTCAATGAGAATTTGTCACCTTTAATTATGGGTGCTGCTATAGGTGAACAATTCTTCATCCCGAATCTTTCCAGAATTCTTTCAATGTAGGCCTTCTGAGACAGTCCAAGTAATCTTTGGGATCTATCTTTGTGAATCTCTATGCCAATGACATAAGAGGCTTCACCCATATCCTTCATCTCAAAATTCTGGATAAGGAACTGTTTAGTCTCGTGCAACAATCCCAAATCACTACTTGCAAGTAAAATATCATCCACATATAGGACCAGAAAAATATATTTGCTCCCACTTATCTTATGGTATATACATTGATCAATGACGTTCTCCGTAAATCCAAATGAAGAAACAACATTGTGGAATTTAATATACCATTGGCGGGAAGCCCGTTTTAGCCCATAAATGGATTTATTTAACTTGCAAACAAGGTGACTTTTGTCCTTATCACAAAATCCTTCAGGTTGACGCATGTATACCTCCTCTTCAAGATCTCCATTCAGAAAAGCCGTTTTCACATCCATTTGATGTAACTCTAAATCAAAATGAGCTACTAATGCCATAATTATTCTCAATGAATCCTTCTTTGATACCGGAGAGAAGGTTTCATGGTAATCAATGCCTTCCCTTTGAGTAAAACCCTTGGCTACAAGTCTGGCTTTATATCGTTCGATATTACCCGATGAGTCTCTTTTAGTTTTAAAGACCCACTTGGAACCTATGGTAGAGGATCCCTTTGGTAATTCGACGAGATCCCAGACTTTATTCTTAGCCATAGATTCTAACTCTTCTTTCATGGCATCATACCAAAATGTGGAGTTTTTTCCACTCATGGCTTGTGAAAACGAGCATGGATCATCTTTTAGTCCAATATCAAAATCAGGACTCTTGGAGATACACAATATAGTCGCTAGAAATTGCTGATTTTCTAATTCTTGAGGATTTTCTCACTCCCACTCGTTCTGACACTTCTTCAGCGGGTTCAGGTAAAGTGGGTTGATCTTGTTGTGGCTCCTCAAGTGGTGGTGGCTCTTGAACTTGTTGTTGTTCAGATAATTCATGAGAATTTCTCCGAGAAACATTCAAGTTCCCAATATATAAAGGTACCACGGGTGGTTCCCTTATCTCTTCCAATTCCACCCTTTGAGTCAAACCACTCCCACTCTCTTCATGATCCTCAAGAAATTTAGCATTTCTAGCTTCAACAATTTTAGGAGAATGAGAAGGACAATAAAACCTAAATCCTTTAGAGTTAACCGCATAGCCTATAAAATAACCGCTTATTGTTCTTTCATCCAACTTTTTTAGTTGTGGGTTATAAACCCTCACTTCAGTTGGACATCCCCAAACGTGTAAATGATTTAAACTAGGTTTCCATCCTTTCCATAACTCAAAAGGTGTCTTGGGGACAGCCTTGGATGGAACCCTATTTAAAATATACACAGCGATTTTTAAGGCTTCACTCCACAAGGATAAAGGTAAACTTGATCTGCTAATCATGCTTCTTACCATGTCCATTAATGTCCGGTTCCTTCTTTCCGCCACACCATTTTGTTGTGGTGTTCCTGGCATGGTATAATGAGCAATTATACCTTCACTTTCAAGGAACTCAGCAAATGGACCCTTAACTTGTCCCTTATATGTGTACCTACCATAATATTCTCCACCCCTATCAGATCTTACAATTTTGATCTGAGCACCAGTTTGTTTCTCTACTTCTGTTTTGTAGACTTTAAAAGCATCAAGTGCTTCTGATTTATTAAACAGAAAATAGAGATACATATATCTTGAATAGTCATCAATAAACGAGATGAAATATCTCTCACCATTCAAGCAAGGGGTAGGAAAAGGTCCACATATGTCTGTATGTATGATCTCAAGTAATTGAGAACTCCTTTTGGCACCTTTAGTTGATTTATTGGTCTGCTTACCCTTTATGCAGTCCACACAAGTCCCAAAGTCAGAAAAATCAAGAGTTTTTAGAACTCCATCATTAACCAACCTTTTGACTCTATCAATAGAGATGTGTCCCAATCTCTCGTGCCAAAGACTAGATGAGTTCTCATTGACAATACATCGCTTAGTGCCAATTTCTTTATCATGCAAAGTTAAAACATTGCATTCAAATGTGGGGTCTAGCTCAAGTTTATATAAATTTCCATTCAAATTTCCAAAACCAATAACTTTATTATCTTTCAAAAGTTTCACAGAAGGATAATGAAAATTCAAATCATATCCACTAATCGATAGTCTTGAAAGAGAAATTAAATTTCTAGAATATTCTGGAACATAAAAAGTATTTTCTAAATCTAAGTGAAAACCATCTTTCAAAATGAGCCTATAAGTCCCCACGCCTTCCACACGTGAACGCGTCCTATTGCCAGAATAGACGTATTGTTCACTTCCTATCGGCTTCCTCTGAGTTAGAAAGCCCTGCATGATTTTGGCAATGTGAATTGTAGCACCAGAATCAATCCACCATGTATTATCAGAAACTTGAGTAAAATTAGATTCATAACATACAAAGGTAAAATTACCTTTCTTTTCAAGCCATTTCTTGTATTTCAGGCAATCTTTCTTCCAGTGTCCCTTCTTCTTACAGAAACGACAAGCATCTTTGTCAAATGTGCTTTTCTTCTTCATGGGAACACTTTTGCCCTTCTTTGCATTTCCCTTACCATGAGTCACCATATTAACACTTTCGGGTGTCTCATGCTTCAACCTCTCTTCTTCTTGAACACACATGGTCAAAAGTTCATTGATTGACCATTTATCCTTATGTGTGTTGTAAGAAATCTTAAACGGACCATATTCCGTAGGAAGTGAGTTGAGAATGAAATGCACAAGAAATGGTTCAGACATATCAACCTCAAGGGACTTGAGTTTAGCAGCAATGTCTCTCATCTCCATAATGTGCTCACGCACTGTACGACTTCTGTCGAAGGTCATACTTGAGAGTCTCTTCATAAGGGTGCTGGCCAATGCCTTGTCATAGCTTACGAATTGTTCATCAATTGCCTTCATGTAAGCTTTGACCTTATCGCTATTAGGGATAGAACCCCTAATGCTTTGGCTTATATGAGCTTTAATAAGCATTAAACTTAAGCGATTAGATCGCTCCCACCGCTCATAATTAGCCTTAGCAGCTGACGTACTTGATTCCATGGGGATAGGTTGTTTATCCATACGGAGTGCTAGGTCCACATCCGAGCACCCTAAAGTGAGAAGGACTTTCTCCTTCCATTCAGCATAATTGTCATCAGAAAGCATTGGAATTCGAGCATTCTTATTAAAAATAGTGGTAGGAAAAGCGGTAAAGACTGCAAAACAAGGATAAACATACATAAGCTATGAAGTACAGTCCATCAAAAGTGAATCGCGTAAAATACCGATTCATAGTAAATTCAAGACCTTCCTGTGGGTAGAGGTTGCAACCCATGCATAGAATTTACTAACTTTATTAGACTAGTAAACCAAAATATATAGAAATTTATCTGTACCTGTGGGCATAAGATAATTTTCAGCTTAAAGGTTTACTATCTCATTCCAATTAATCTCACTAGTATAGTTACCTCCCTGTAGGGCCGAGTTACTATTCTAATGAGATAGTTGGACTAAGTAGATGTCATTATAATTTTAATCACTAAACTTTATGTGATTAAATAACTTAATTTCTTTTATGTCAAGTACTCAAGACGTTGTGGCTACTCCCAAGTACATGACACAAAGGATAACACAAATAAAGGAAAATTGAATATGACATATTACCGTGATTTTCCCAACAATCAACTTATACATAATGTTGATTGATATTAAAATTTGCACACGAATAAGAACCAATCTTCAGTATTCCATAAACAAAAGTTAATACTTATAACTAATCTTTGTAACAGAAAGTAGTTCTTGTAATAAATCTTAATTTTACAAGAATCACTTAAAATATTAGTAATTCACAGCCACCATATCATGTGGTTTTAAGACTTCAGTGAATAAAAGACAAAATTGATTATATAGTAGGAGTAATACTTTTCTCCCAATTAACTTTCGTCAAAAATTTAACTAGTACGGATTTGAAATCAAACAGTTCAATTACACTTTATAAACCAAGAAAATAATTATTGGCTCATGACAATATAAATCCGTCAACTTCCTTCAATAAATACATGAAGAAAAACATTATAAAATCCAACAACTAAATAGCACGTCTCTTTGCAAAGATTGCTACTCAATAATTTGACGACCTCATATGAAAATTCAAACTCAAATTTGATATGGTTACAACTACACTCAGAATTTTGCAATTATTTTAAATGGCCAAAAGCATTCAAATATATAAAGCAAAACAGTGATAGTGACCTTAAAATCATATGTAAGTTTTGTCGGTTGCACACTAAGTTCAGACACCTTTGCTTGTTTTACAGTCAAGCTTGAATTTCTTTGAATTAGAATCAAGAGAATACCCAATAATGTAATAAACTAAGATCTCTTGCGGTAATAATTGCTGACATTATACTGAACAATACGGCTAAAAGTAGGCTCTGATACCACATGTTGAAATTCTAATACATACACAGAGCCAGCGCAGCGGAAATTAAACAAGGAACGTACCTTCAGCCATGATTGATAAAGTGTTGTGGAATCACCTCGTAAAACTTTGACAGAAAACCTAGTGCCTTCTAGCCTAAGCCTATCGCTGGATGCCAGACTGATGGAGTCACAGGCGTATTTATAGGTAGGCTAGGGACTCTTAGGCAAATACTTTAGCCCTAGGGACTTCTCCATAAATTACAATTACCGTAGGGACTACTAATATATGGTAATTTCTTTCCATCAAAGAAACTACCATATATGCATAACTACAGAATATTATCTGATATATTATTTCCTTTGGGAGAGAAGGTAAATAATTTATTACCATATATGTGGGCCACACTAGAAATTCTAGAAAATATGGTAATTTACAGGAGCTGCATGATTAGTTACACCTTGGTGTTCCATGAACATGAAGTATTCTTTCTGTGATTCTATATCTAAAATAAAGTTCGACATGTTTCAGAAGTTCCACCAAAAAATTTCTTAGCTGCAGGCTGGCTTACATAAAGGTCAGCGAACAATGTAGACATCCTATAGGAATGTACTACTAATAACTTTTTTGAAACAAATATAAAAATTTAGATATGATAAAAATTATATGTACTAATAGGATAAAGATCATTTACAACCTATAATAGTAGGTTAGTTACCATTTTATCGGGTTACTAGTTAGTGTTTATCATAAAAATTTACTTGTAAATCTCTCATAAATGATATGATGGTGTAAATTTATTTTTACACCGTTGTAGCATAGAACTTAAACTTATTAAGTATATGGAAGAAGACTCACGAGGGCGTATACATCAGATATTTGAGAGGGGGAAACATAGAGAACATCCACTAAAATCATGAATTACATGGGAATTTTCCTGGCGGTTATATAGGAAAATTCCCAGGTAATTTAGTTTCCTGCGAATTTTCCTTCAAATAAAAATCCGATGGAAAAACCTTTGTGGGTAATTATTACCTGCGGAATTTAAAATCCCCAAGTAAGTTACCTGGGGATTTTGAATCCGCATATACATTACTTGGGGATTTTTTCGTAAGAAATTCTAATAATTTGCATGAAATTTTCGATAAAAATTCATGAAAAGGGAAATTTTACTTGCGACTCTTCATTGGAAAATATATGCACTTAATTCCCCATGAAAATTCCAAAGTAAAGTATTCATGAACTTCTAGACAAAAAATTAAAATTATTGGTTATAATTTTTCTATTATCGAATTTATTAGTACTTTTATGGCATTTACGATTTTTTATATTTTCATGTAGGCAAACCACCCACTAACTAGACGTAACTTCATTATATATTTTAATTTTATATAATATTTCTAAACGAACTATAATTAGTCACTTCTTTAAGCATACATAAACCATCAATTTTCATAATTATTTGACATTATACTTTTTCTTCTATTTTAATTATATTAAATCACAAAGAAAGCACACTATCTTTAAAGACACTGCAAGTCTGCAACTGGTCACGGTGGTTTCGTCTAATATGGGAGAATTTCAATTCTTAGGCCGATGTGGGACAACATGTCCCTGCATATGGTCATCAATTTTCTTATTTACTAGGAGTACTATTACTTTTCCTCTTATTTTTTAAGAAGGTTGTATTAAATGAGGATATCAAAAGAAAATGAAAGCTCCTTAAAAGTAAGTTGAGTATATTACTTTTAATTAAAAATATTATTTGTTATTTTTCCAAATTTTTTATTTATATATAGTGGAATAGAACATTAAATTTTTTCTTATATTAAAAATACATAAACTAACAAGAAATAAACACATTATATGTAATTACGTAATTGGAAAAAATTGTCACGCTAATTCTAACAATATATACAAGATTAAGTTACTTCAATAATGTTAAGTTAATTAAGAGATGATGTTTGCGGCTAAAATCATAAAATCACTTAATACTTAATTAAGTTTTAATACTAAAATATACAAACCAATATTGCATAAATACTATAATTTAGTTTCATCATCTTAAATAAATGTGAAAAATAATACATGTAGGAGATATAAAGTTAAAAAAACTAGTTAACGTTTGTACATGTAACTTAAGTTTTATCATATCATTAGATTTTATATAGGATCATATTTTAATATATTTACTTATAAATAAATTGACTAAATATATAATAGATAAAATCAATAATGAATCATATTTTTTACAAATCATTAGTTTTTTTAGTTTTAAAAAAAGATACAATTTTTGGAATTCGCAATCGAGACGTATGCACGGGTAAATTTCCAAAAACATATCTTTTCATCTAGACATGCAACAATTAAACTTGAGATAATAAACTTTCCAGGTAAATTTTCAAGAAATAATCTCAAGCTAAAATTGCAACAACAAAATTCTCAAATAATTTTCTATACATGTAATAAGATTTTCAAGTAAATCCCTAAAAAAATAACCTTCAGCTAAATTGCAGCAATAAATTTCTCATGTAATTTTCAAGGTAATAAAATCTCTAGGTAAATTCTCAAGAAATAATTCCTAATTAATATCGCATCAACAAAATCCCCATGTGATTCCCTAAGTAATCACATCCCCATGTAAATTCTCAAAAATCAATCCCCAACTAAATCGTAGAAATAAAATTCTCAAGCAATTTCCTAAGTAATAAAATCCCCAGGTAAATAAATCGCCAAGAAATAATACCCGCTAATATCGTAATAACAATATCCCTAGGTAATTTTCTAAGTAGTAATATCCCCATGTAAATTCCCGAGGAAAAATCTCTAACTAAATCCGCAATTACTGTTACCTGGGAACTTTTTCTACGAATTCATAAAGGAAATAAATTTTTTATTTTTTAATTGTTTACCTACGGAATTACCTATAAAAATAATACTTGGGAATTATTTTCGTAAATAAATCCCCAGGTAATATATTGGCGCTAAATGGCGCCAAAATTACTTGCGGATTTATCTGGGAAAATCGTGTCTGCGGGTAAATATTCCAAACTTTAGGAACTTTGAGATTTGCGCATGAAAATACGCAGCAATTATCTGCGAAAAAATCCCAGGGCGTATACATCAGATATTTGAGAGGGGGAAACATAGAGAACATCCACTTAGGAATGAGCTCGAAGTTGCAATGACCCATGTTGTTCATGAAATCGAGATAGGTGGCATAAGCACCAAATGCAGTTATAGAAGCAGTCCCAGTGAATACAATTGTGAGTATTGGTATGGCAAAGAGTGTGAAATATGCTAGTATCTCAGCAAATGGATGTATCACAGCTGCAAGAATACAAATATTTACTTCCACAAAAATTGGTAATTGATTATCTTTTTCTTTAACTATATATATATATAACAACAACAACAACAACTACCCAGTATGTTCCCACAAAGTGGGGTCTGGGGAGGGTAATACGTACACAGGCCTTACCCCTACCCGAAAGGGTAGAGAGGCTGTTTCCGGCCGATGTACATTTCGTCCGTTGGTTATGTTATCTCTCTGAAATATTTTAATGATGATGAAAGTTGAAGCATTGTGGAATTTGACTAACTCACAGTTATTTGTATGACATAACAGTAATATCAAAGTTGAATGATTCAATATGAAGAGATAATCAAATAAAGAAGAAAATGGAACAGATAATAAACTACCCAAAAATTTTAAACCTCAAGGCTTTCCGAACCTATTCAGTCACTAGTGCTAGAGAGCCAATCTACAAAGTACTTCATCCTCAACGATGACGACAACAACAGCAGCAATCCAGTATATTCTTATATGTGGGGTCTGAGGAGGGTAATATGTAGGTAGACCTTATTCCTATCCCGAAGGGCAGAGAGAATGTTTCTAGGAGACCGTCGGCTCAAGAAGAAAACAAGTGACAGAAATAAGTGACATATATTAGTACTAGCAATAGACTCATAATAAATAACATAAAATACACAACATAACATAAAATAACGTAAATAATAAAATAACAACAATATAAGGAATATAAGAAATACGAGAAAGAGGAAAGTATACTAATATCTAGAATATAAATCCATGCATCAATAGTTGATCTGTAACATCCTAAGCCTAACTCAACCTTAATGCTCGACCTCCATAATCCCCTGTCAAGGGCCATGTCCTCGGTAATCCTAGGTCGCGTCATGTCCTGCGAAATCTATTTTTTACCTCTATATATTAAGTTTTGAACACCCTTAACACTATCCAAAAGTGTAGTTTAGTGGTCAAGGGTGTTCAAAATTTACATAAAGATCATGAGTTCAATTCCCACTAGCTACAAATTTTTTTTGAACACCCTTCATGAAGGTTCTGGCTCCGCCACTGATCACAACGGTCTATTATATGCAAAATTTACTTAGATACATATGATTTTTAATCCTAAAACGCGTCATGTCCTGCATGATCACCTCTCCTCAATACTTCTTAGGTCTCCCTATACCTCATTCTCATGTGTTTTAATTTTACCTGGCCTCTTTTATTGTTTTGTTATATAAAACTGTTATCCATTATTGATCATTCTAACTCTTGATAACTTGATCATTTGAAACACGACTCACAAGTGATTGGCTCCGTAACAATGGAGGAATGATGATGCGAATGATAACGAGAATAGAAAAAATGGTGGTGAAGAGCTATGTGAAGCCAATAATAGAGGAACTCGACTGGACCAATATGAAGCAAGGCAATGATAATGATGCCATCAGTCCTCCACAAAGGCATATGATGATCTTCCAGCATCAGGTATCCCATATAGTAAAATAGCCCATTAAGTATGATCTGATCATCCCTACAAAACCATGCATATATTCAACCTTAAATCAATCATGTCATGTACACTTTATTTTCGGTGTCTTTTCCTTTTGTTAGATTCCTCTGTAGATACAGAAACTATCTATCAAGTACAAGGTTGACGAAGCTTATATTATGAGAAATAGCTTTCAAACAATTTTTAGCTTACAGAAAATCTTCTATATTAAAGGGCCTTAATAACCAATAGGGCCGGGGTTCAATTTTGCTGCCTAAGGGTGTGTTTGGTACGAAGGAAAATGTTTTCCATGGAAAATGTTTTCCTAGAAAATGTTTTCATGGAAAATGAGTGATCTTATCACTTATTTTCTCTTGTTTGGTTGGTAAGTGGAAAACATTTTCCGGAAAATATTTTCTATGTTTGGTTAGAGAGTAAAAAATAGTTTTTTTAGAAAAATATTTTTTTTGCAACTCTCCTACCCCTCCCCTCCCACCTCCCCCACCCCTCCCCTTCCCGAAGTCTCTAAATATTGACACAATCTAAAGGAACTAATGTGATGCTTTACTTTTTAACGCAAAAATCGCGTATTTTCGAATCGGTAAATTTATAATTTCTAAACCCGTAAACTTCCGAACTCATAATTTTAGAACTTGTAAAATATTGAGCCTTTAAATGATAAATAATAAAATTAAAAACTGAAAAATATATTTTAAAATTTTTTCGGGGGGGGGGGGGAAATACTTTAAAAATAATTGTTTGAATTTAAACTAAAACTTATACATTTAGGGTGTGTTTGGTATGAAGGAAAATGTTTTCCAAGGAAAATGTTTTCCTAGAAAATGTTTTCATGGAAAATGAGTGGTGCAGAAAAATAAGAAAACATAAATTTAAAATTATAGAAAAAAAATTAAGGTAAAAGAAATTTTTTTTTGCGGGGTGGGGTGGAGGGGTAGTAGGGTGGATGGTAACGGAAAAACTGAAATTTTTCTAAAAAAAACTGTTTTTTCTGGAGAGGGGGTGGGGTGAGTTGGTGAGAGTGAGAATGGTTGAGAAGGAGCTTTGGAAAATGTTTTCCCTTCTTTTGATAAGGAAAACATTTTCCTCCAGTTGGAGGAAAATGAATTGATAAGGAAAATATTTTTCAAAACATTTAAGCCAACCAAACATGGAAAAATTGGAAAACATTTTCCAGAAAATATTTTCCTTCATACCAAACATACCCTAAATTTAAAGGGATAAGCAGTGAAGAGCAGCTCGTCAAAATAGTGCAACTCTTTCATTTTAAACTTTCTTTGGGGAATGAAGAGGGGGAATCCAGAATGGTAAAAAATTGCACGCACTTGATGTTTACACCAAATTAAGAAATGCACAATATGTCTTTCTTCTAACCATGGTAATTATGTTATATAAATTTCACTTTAATTTGGATTGGTAAAGGTTTAACAGCTTAGTTTGGTGTGCAAGTAACTATTTATTAGAATGATGGTGAGTATGTTAGCACTTACTACTATGTAGCGGATGAAGAATAAAAGGGTGAGGGTGAACTTGATCAAGTAACATACCAGTTGCTTTCTCTGTCAACTTGATCAAATTCGATGCTCCTATCAAGAATCCGATTATTACCATTGGCAGTCACGTAACGGGATAGAGATATCCATATCTGATTGTGAACTATCCTCGAGAGTAATAATGGGAGTACGAGTATGTAAAAAATGCTCCTTTCTCTGTCATCTTTGCTCATGAAGAATGAGTATATGCTATGACCCACAAATGGTGCCAAAACCAAGTATTTCATCCCACACAAATCAATGTTGTAAAAGAGAGTAGTTAGCATAATTCTAGCAAGAATAACCTCATTAAAAACAGTAGAGTATCGTAGCAGATTGACAATACAAACTTCATGCACTGCGTAATACTGGCTCTATGAAAATGTTTACTTGTAACATGATGTTAATTAACTAGTCACTTTTACCTTAGAGGCGCAAAAAAAGTAATTATTTACGAGTACTATGTGGATTTCTCCAAAACAGACAGTTTAATTAGTAGAACTTTTGAAAATACTAACCTGTTAGGGTGTGTTTGGTACGAAGTAATATATTTTTTAGAAAATATTTTTCAATTTTTCTATATTTGACTGGCTTAAATATTTTGGAAAATATTTTCCTTATCAATTTATTTTCCTTCAATTGGAGGAAAATATTTTCCTTATCAAAAGAAGAGAAAACATTTTCCAAAGCTCCTTCTCAACCTTTCTCACCCTTACCAAACCACATCCCACCCCCTCTCCAAACAAGATTTTTTTTTTTAATTTCAGTTTTCCGTTACCATTCACCCTACTACCCCTTCCCCCTCCCCTTCAAAAAAAATATTTTTTTCACCTGAAATTTTTTATTCAAATTTAAATTTATGCTTTTTTATTTTTCTACACCACCCAGCCTCCACCCCATCCCCACCCCCATAATTTAAAATATTTTTAATTTTAATTTTTGTTTTTTTTTTCGTTTTACTGCCCCCCCAGCTCCGTCCCCACCCCCAGCCCCCTTCCACACCCCGAAAAAAAATTTTGAAATAATTTTCAGTTTTTAATTTTATTATTTATCGTTTTAAAGGCTCAAAAATTATACAAATTCCAAAATTATGAGTTCGGGGGTTTATGTGTTTGGAAGTTTACTGGTTTAGAAATTATAAAGTTTACGGGTTCGAAAATATGCGATTTTTGCGTTAAAAAGTAAATCATCACATTAGTTCCTTTATATTGTATCATTTTTAGAGACTTCGGGAAGGGTGAGGGAGGGGAAGGGGGAGGGGTGGGTGGAGGTGGGAGGGGAAGGGGTGAGGAGAGTTGCATAAAAGATATTTTCTTAATGAGGAGATGGAGCATTACTGGCTGCTAGAAGAATAGAAAATATTTTTCGGAAAATATTTTTCACTTATCAACCAAACAAGAGAAAATAAGTGATAAAACCACTTATTTTCCATGATTTTCCATACCAAACACACCCTTAGTCTAGAATATAACAACATACCCGGTGTCATCCTAACAAGTTAGTCTAGAATGTTTATAAGAAAGAATATTTGCGTGGAAGTAGGGTTCATGAGCTACATGCATTTTGATATTCGACACAATACTCCCATAGAAAAATTATACTGTTAAAAGCAAATATTTTTTGTACAAATATTTAAATTTTTGAATCCATTCAGCACAAGAGAAGTTGATATCGTAGTGGCAAGAACGGCTCCAAAATTATTTTAAGTTGCACGTACAAATCTGATATGTGGTATTGTAAAATATAAGTACTCTATGAAGTATTTTTCTTCCTCTTCTGGTTAACCGTATATCTCCGTTCCAGTATAGAGTATAGTAAGGAAAAGACCAGCCAATACAAAACAAACACGTAAAAAATTCGTCTTCACTATTATGTGATAGGTATATGTCACAGATATATCTGATGCCTTCAAAGGGATAGGCTAAAAAGAAGAGAAGTGTTAATTAATCACTCAATTTCAAAATAAATTATATACTTCTAAATTTTTAAATTCATAATTTTACCTATTTTATTCTTAATTAGAAGCTTTTATACCAGAAATATTATGGTCTCATAAAGCTTTTGCCCTCTTTTAAGACCAAAAGTTTCAAAAATTTCTTTTTTTTAAAATGTTGTGTTGAACATCTAAAGGGAGTACAACAAAAACACATGCTTTCAAATGTAGTGCAGCAATGCGAAAGTGGAAGAATGATTGGGCATATTATTCAAGAAAAAGAAGGAAATTAGTACCTTGAAGTTCCCAAGGCGTGCCCATGGCCACTCTGTGAGAATACCAGGTTTAGTAGCCATTCTTTTGTTACTTCACCACAAAGCTTGAGACAATTACGTATTTGTACTTGTTCTTTCCTTGTACATGTTCCTCACAACCCTCTGCTTCCACTGCCTTATATAGAGTTATATATGCTATGTATAGGATTCGGGGCATGTGTATTTCCTATTTATCGAGTTTATGTCAACCTATTTCTTTTTTGAATACTAAGAAAGTCAAAAAAATTAATTGGGAGATACCCGTAATCTGGACCGGACAGTGTCATCAATGAGGAGCTGGAGCATTACTGGCTGCTAGAAGATCTGAATGAACAGGGCGACTCATATAACCCCTACCATGATGACCTACAGCTGAGGTACGGGCACCAGAATAATAGCCTCACTCTCGAGACCACTTGGCCTCCCTTTCCTCTCTC
Source organism: Nicotiana noctiflora (assembly GCA_032618575.1). Classification (NCBI taxonomy): domain Eukaryota; kingdom Viridiplantae; phylum Streptophyta; class Magnoliopsida; order Solanales; family Solanaceae; genus Nicotiana; species Nicotiana noctiflora. The sequence goes on from JASVEL010005761.1 coordinate 45,221, forward strand.
TCCCTAGCATGTATACCCTCAATAGCAATGCTCACCACCTACTGATAAGGAATATCCATCTCCAACTCACGAGCCATTCTAGACTTGATGCTGGGAATAAGCCCCTCAATAAATCGGCGAACCCTCTCGCGAACAGTATAAGCCAAAGTAGGTGCATGTCTAGCCAAGCTAGTGAAACAGACAGCATACTCCGAGACAGTTATAGCACCCTAGCGCAAATGCTCATACTCTGTGCGCCATGCATCCATGAGTTTCTAAGGAACATAATCTCTCAGGAACATATTTGAAAACTGAGTCCAAGTCAGGGAAGCTGCCTCATTCGAACTGTCTCGCATAATTATGCCACCACTCATAGGCGGCTCCTCGAAGCTGGAAAGTAACGAATGAAACACCACTTGATCCTGATTTACCCATGGTACAGAAGATACAGTGACACTCTTCCAGAAATCCCAAGGCATCCTCTGATGCTAATCCACTGAATGCCGGAGGATCATACTGCTTGAACTTCTCAACCCTCCGCTGCTCCTCCTCCGAAGCCGCTCCCCTGTCCTCAGGATCGCCTAGAGCTACAGGCTGAACAAGAATAATCTCTAGGACCTGGTCAACATGCACTCGCTGCTCAGGAGTGTAGGGGCGGGAGTCTGTGCTCCTCCCTCAGCCTGGGATATAGCTGCAGCAAGTGGGAGCGACCCTACCTGAGTCAAAGTGGTGTACATACTAATGAACTGTGCCAAAGCCTCCTGAAAAGCTAGCGTAGTAGTAGCAGTAGGTGCGTCAAGTGCCTGGACTCCGACTGGCACTGATGGTGGCTCCTCGGTGGTAGCTCGCGCAGGTGCTCTGGCTGCACCACGTGCACGTCCTCGACCTCTACCCCGGCCTCGACCTCTGAAAGCTACAGTAGGGGGCGCGGGTTCCCGATCATCTTGGGTAGCACGTGTATTCACCATCTGTGACAGAATAGAAGACCGAAGTTTAGAATTGTGATATCAAAAATCTTGCACGACAAGGAAACCAAATAAAGTGGAATTTTCCTAACAATTACATAGCCTCTCATAGATAAGTATAGACGTCTCCGTACCGATCATCGAGACTCTAATAAATCGGCTTGTGATTCATGACTCGTATGAACCTAGAGCTCTAATACCAACTTGTCACGATCTCGGTTTGCCCCCATGAACCATCGTGATGGCACCTAGTCGCTATGATTAGGTAAGCCTATCATGTGGAAGATAAACCAAATTTTTGAAGAAATAAAATCAATTGAGACAAAATTAGATAAATAAAATAGTGGTTAAACGGTGCCGCTGGGCATACATAAATACTTAACATCTCAAAACCAAAACATACCCTCAAAACCAGAAAACCCATGAATCACAAGCTACGAAACATAGTAAGAAACTCAAACTCCGGAATGTCTACATCAAAAGTAAGGATATAGGGTATCACTACAAGATAGAATAAAGAGAGAGACTCCTCGTTCTGCAGATGTGGCAGATATACCTCAAAGTCCCGTAGAATTGCCTCTCCTCAAGAATGGTAAGCCTGAGTAATGGTACCTAGATCTGCACATGAAAAACATATGCAGAAAGGGCATGATTACACCATAGTGGTACTCAGTTAGTGCCAAGTCTAACATCGGTTGAGTAGTGAAAAGGAAGGTCAGGGCCCTACTGAGGTTAAATAAAAGATATAATTCGACAGTGTAGAACGGAACAATATAAATATGAACAATAGTAAAAGTAACACAAGATATAAAGAACAGCAACAACTACACAGAATAACGTAAACACCGAAGGAAAATACAACTCAGTTCCTACAATATCAATAGAGGATCTTCCAGGATACCATCCTGAAGTCCGAAGTACAAATATCCAATAAGTCTCTCGGGATATCATCCCGTAGTCCGGCTCATAGTACACGAGGATTTGCCGAAATCTCGTTCCGTAGTCCCAAACATAAATACCCAGTACTGGAGGAATCTACCGGGTGCATTCCCGAAGTTTCATATGACTATGCATGGGGATCTACCGAAATCCCACATCCGTAGTCCCAAATGTAAACAGACAAGGGGGGAGCTATCGGAGTCCCACATCCGTAGTCCCAATATAAATACATAGCAACAATAGGAGAATGCTCAAAAATACCAAATTTCATATTAAGGCAAACAAATAGTTTGGCCTAGCATGCTGCACAAAATTAAGGTGAAGTAGTTAAACAAAGTAGGCAATTTAATCACTTAGACATGCTTTTCCTAAGCTAACACGGGCTTAAATAATACAAGCAGTAAAAAAGGAAAGTAATCATACTAGTAGTACTTAATGAAAATCGGATTTGAAAACAATTAGCACAAGTTCGCACTTTTCACCTTACCTACATGGCATTTCAATTAACAAATATATCAAATCCTAAGGGAAAAGTCCCCCACATAAGGTTAAGAAAGCCATTTATCTCGAACAAGCTCAAATCAACTCGAAACCATGATCTTGCCACGAGTATCCGACTCCCAAATCTATTCAATTCAATTGTATATTTTAAATAACACTTCAAGTAACTGATTCTACAATTAAATGCTAAACTAATATACAAAATTAGGTAAAATGACCAAAACACCCCTCAGGCCCACGTCTCGGAATTAGATAAAATTTATGTTTTCAGAATTCTCACACTCTCACGAGTTCATGCATACCAAAATTACCAAAATCGGACCTCAAATGGTCCCTCAAATTATCACTCAAAGGTCTCCAATACTATGCCCTAGTTTCCCTAAATTTTCATCCTTAATTTCCATAATTTCTAGCTTTAATCTGTGAAATAATAGCATAGGGATGAGTTTTAGGTCAAAACTCCTTACCTCAATGAAGTTCCCTTGAAATCCCTCTTTCAAATCGTCCCGAAAGCTCCCAAGCCGAGATAAAAATGGTGTAATAAACCCCAAAGTCGCGGAACCTCTTTCAAAATAATCTGCCCAGCAGTTTCTGCATCTACGGCCTTGGGAACGCTTCTGCGGTACCGCATTTGTGGACCAAAAGTCGCACCTTCGATCCATCACTTAAATGCCCAAATTTCGCATATACGGCCCTCACCCGCAGGTGCAGTACCGCTTCTACGGAAAATATACCACATCTGCGGTTCCTGATAATGTTCTCCCTTCTGCGCTTATGCGGCTCCTCTTCCGCATGTGCAGCATCGCACCTGCGATCCCCAAATGACAGGTGCAGAAATACCAGAAGCAGCAAAGTTCAACAGTTGCTCACACCCCTCAACTCCCTATCAACCATCTGAAACACACCCGAGGCCCTCGGGACCTCCACCAAAAGCGCAAACATATCCTAATACCTTATTCAAAGTTGTACCAATCTTCAAAATGCGTCAAACAACATCAAATCAGCCAAAACACATCGGATTCAAGCCTAAGTTTCTAAAAACTTTTGAATATTGCTTTTGATCAAAAACCCAACCAAACCACATCCGAATGACCTGAAATTTTGCACATATCCAAATGACACAACGGAACTACGGTAACTCTCAAAATTCCATTTCGATCCTCGGATCAAAATCTCACTATCGAACCGGAAACTTAAAAAATCCAACATTCGTTTCAAGCCTAAATTAGCCGCGGTCCTCCAAAACACAATCTGAACACTCCTCTAAGCCCGAAATCACATAACGAAGCTAACAGAACTATTAGATTTTCATTCTGAGGCCATCTTCACACTGTTCCGACTACGGTCAACTTTTCAAACTTAAGCTCTCATTTAGGAACTAAGTGTCCTAAAACTCTCCAAAACACAAAACAGAATTTCCCGGCAAATCAAAATAGCATAAATAAACTCGGGGAAAGAAGTTAATAGGCGATCGGGTTCTTAAGACGACCAGTCGGGTCGTCACATGAAAGTAAGTAATTCCTACCCAAAATGAGCTTAATACATAGATTATGGGTAGATTTTAACATGTAAAATGTGGAAATTTTATGAGATTGTAGAAAAAGTTGATTTTGATTTAAAAAAGGGTATTAGACCATGAAAATGATTATGGAATTGAGAAGAAATTATATATTTGGGTTCGTGAGGTTATGAGTAACTTTTATTTACAAAAATATTCGAAATCTAGGCACGTGTGCCTGGAGGAAAATTTTAGGAATCTTCTAATTTGGGTTAGGTAATTACTCTAATGGTTAAATTATAAACCTTTGAGAATATATTGATTAATTTATACAATATTTGTCTAGTTTTGGCATTGTGTAGCACCGATTTTAGGATTTAGTCTGAATTGTGAACCGGAAAGAGAATTTGAAAATGAGGTAAGTCTCTTGGCTAACCTTATAAGATGAAATTCTCCATGTAGGTGCTATAAATGATTGTTTTGCTAATAATTGTGGTGTTACATGTGTCGCACCCCATTTTTCTCGCAAAATTGGGTTTATGACATTTGAAAAGACAACTCGTTCCCTCTTGAAAATTGGATTTTTTAAATTGAAGAGTTGCCACCTAATGATTAAGTGCATTAGGACACTAGAGGGGATTGAGTTAGAAAACCAGAGTTTGAGAAAAATATCGCGCAGCTTAGGGTAATACTCATCTTTAAAAATTCATGATATATTCTTAACTGGTAATTTTCTTGCAAGCTTCTCCAAAAAATGTTTACTAAGCTACTACGCATGTTGGGGTAGTAAAAAAGGGAGGTGTGACAACGCCTCACCTAATATAAATGTTTGTAAGCTTTTATACAAAGTAAACTTTTTAAAATACAAATGTAACTTTCCAGGAAGAGCAGCTGAATAGTAATGGTGAACTTTACAGAGAAAAATATCGCGCAGCTTAGGGTTTTGGAGAAACCTTGTAAATGAGAAAGGCTTAAAAGAAAGTCCGATCTTGAGTCGGATGAGGTCAGAAATAGGCTCATAATGCTTGAACACGTCGGAGCAAAGGCCGGAGATACCATAGAACTATAGATTTGGGAAGATCTGAAATCCATCGAGGTCAGACCTCAAACCTAGGTTTTATTGGTGGGGGTGAGTACATATCACCCATGGCCTGAGAAGCCATGGATTCCGGTGAAAGTACGGTTGAAAAAGGGTCAAAGACGACTAGGGTTCCGAAGAACCTTCGATAGTATTTTGAGAGAGGAGAGTATTCAAAGGTGCCGGACCAAACGAAATAGAGGGATTAGGTTAGGGTAGGGGAATTAAAAATGGTAAGGGACGATCCTGGCCGTTGATCAAAACGATCAACAGCTTGGATTAATAAAAGGGACCGGACGAGTTTTATTTGGGTCGTAGACCGGGTTAAAGAATGAAATTGGGTTGGTCCACTTAGGGGTTAGGATTGGGTCAATTGAGGGCTAAAATTAAAATGTAAATAGGCTGTAATTGAAATGAATAAGGCTTAATATTAAATAGCCAGTTTTTCCTTTTATTTTAAAAAATAGTAAAAATAATTTTGAAAGAAAACTAAAAGTACTGAATCAGTTAATAACACATAAATATTTATTTAAAAAATCCTAGAACCTATTTTTATAATTAAAATGCTATTAAACTTAAAATAGGCTAGAATTGCAATTATATGAATTTTAGCTTTTAAAATGCCAAACAAATTTATAAAAATATATAAAAATTACTTTAACTATACTGTTATATAAATATGGAAATAAATAAATTATTCACCAAAATTAATAATTTTGGGAATAATCCTTGGTTTTTATACTGCTAAAATGTGTTATAAATTGATTTTAAGAACCTTTAAAAATTAGAAAAAAATACCAAACCACTTGGACATGCTTATATTTAAGTGTATATGTTATTTTGAAAGTATGTTATACATAGAAAATACATAGAGAAAATTGGGTGTCAACAACATGCGCATGATGTGACAAGAGTCCACATGTAGCTAAAAATCATGCTTATGTTCGGGTTGTTTTAGGACTCTACAATGTATTGCTTGTATTATTTGTAATCACCTTGTTAGTTTAATTACTTAAATTATATTTTATATTTGGTAAAGGATTTGTAAAGACCAAAATTTTAATACTTTGAGTTTTGGCGGGTTACTTGGCCTTAGTGAAAATTATGCCTCCTTGTGTAGTATTCTTGTAGTAGTCGTTAATCGAAGTTCGTAGAATATTTTCTTTTCTTGTGGATTGGGCCTAATGCCTTGGAAGTATAATAGGTGCATCAATGGTTCGTGTCGGTTGACCCTCGGCAGTATACACATTATTCTAGATCGAGATGTACGCCCTCGGCATAAATCGTGCGTGATATTTCTCGGAGTCTAATTATACTTGATATTTCTTCCATGACTTGAGAATTTATAATAACTTGTTGGCTTTTATTTGTTGAGATTAGTATGTGATAATTGGAGACTCTAACTGATATTAAGTTAAAGAACCACTTGTTTATTGTTTATTAATTCGTTATTATTGATTTATTACCCGCATATTTATAATTTGTGTACTTTATTTACTGATTCATAGTAAGTGTCGATGTCGACCTCTAGCCACTACTTCTTCAATATTAGATTAAATGCATACTGTGTATACTTTATTTATGTACTCACGATGCACTTCTGCACTAATCGTGTAGGATTTTAGGCAGGTACATTTGGCTTCCATTAAGGCGCGTACCCCCACTACCTAGTTAGTGGTGAGATGCTCTCTATGCCAGTTCTGCAGCACCCGGGGTATCTTCTTATTGTATTTATTTTTGTCTATTTTACTCCAGACAGTAGTATATGAGGTTTTGTATATTCTGCTAGTTTGCGCGTGCACATGTGACATCGAGTTTTAGGTATATTTTAGTAGATATTTTATTATTTTAAGTATTAAATTCGTTATTTTTTTCTTTCGTTATTTTATGCTTTACATTACTGCAATCACCTATTAATCACTCTGTTATTAAATAAAATCAGTTGTTTTAAAAATATTAAAATAAACAATTACATAGTAGTTCACCGTTGGCTTTTCTAGCAGCGATATTGGGTGCAATCACGGTCTATAGCGGGAATTGGGTTGTGACAATAGTCCATAACATAGATAAGTTTGGCCCAAAATTGTCATTTTTATAATGAACTACATAATACACTATCCTAAAACTATAACGTGATATTTTAATATCAAATACTAATAGCATAATTACTAGCCACTATAATTCATCAAATTGCAATAATATTACAATATCCATCACTCCAAAAGATAATGATAATAATTAGCTGTAAAAATTGTGTGGAGTGGCCACTTTCTAAAATGATATTTACTTTATTATTTTTATCTTGACCAAAGTAAAAATTTTGCTTTCCATTCTCTAATATCCATGAAGTTTAATAATTTCAAGTATTTGAGTGCTTGGAACTCGACATCACTGACATCCCAACAATCTTCCCCAGAAGTGTCCCGTACTTCCAATTTGAAATTCGCCAGATTACGCAATCTTGCAATTTTTTGATATAACCCTTTGATTGGCAATTCGTTGAGAATATGCAAAGTAATTTTTATCTTCAGGTTGTTTCTCTTGACCAAAGTAGAGATTTTGTTGCCGCTTAATATATAGTTTGAAGCTCAAAAATAAAGGACATTTGGTCCTTAACTCAGAGTTACAAGTACAGAAATTAAGGACGGGTAATCATTAACTTAGAGTTAAAAGCACAGAAGTTAAGGACAGGTAGTCCTGAACTTAGAGTTATACGTTCAAAAGCTAAGGACATCTAGCCCTGAACTTAGAGTTACAACTCAAAAACTAAGCACAGGTAGTTCTTAACTTCGACTTACAAGCTCATATATTAAGGACAGCTAGCCCTGAACTTACAATAACAAGCTCATAAGTTAAGGACACTTTATCCTAACTTAGAGTTGAAGTTCAAAAATTAAGGGCACTTGGTCCTTAACTTAGAGTTACAAGCACAGAAATTAAGGACGGGTAGTCTTGAACTAGAGTTCCAAGCAAAAGTTAAGGACATGTAGTTCTGAACTTAGAGTTATAAGTTCAAAAGTTAAGGACAAGTAGTCCTAAACTTAGACTTACAAGATCATAAATTAAGGACCGAGGAAATTTATGACTCTGTATATCATTCTGCGAAACTAGAAACCTGGATAAGGAATTCTGTTAACCCGGGAGAAGGTGTTAGGCACTCCCGGATTCCGTGGTTTTAGCACGGTCGCTCAACCGCAATTTTTTTTTTATCTGATTTCTTTATATATTTTAATTATGTGCTTTTAATGTTCCACTTTTTGATTTTAGAAGAATTGCGACGTCACGAAAATACATTTCAAGTCACACCGCAACCGGTACGCCTGTGACTTTAATGTATTTCAGTTTCGCCGAGAGTAAGATTTGGGTCACATAAATACGCACCCGTATTTAGGAAAGTAATTTTATTAAAGTCGTGCCTAAAGGTCTATCGTGTTGTTAACTTTGGGAAAGACCGTAAAATTCGCTAAACAGTATTCCCGAGTCTAAGTTTTTTTGTAACAATTTATGTGAGGGCCCCGCAATTGTGTATTGAGTTCAATTTACAGCATAAAACCAAAGCCATCCACATACTGAGGATCAATTTGATAAATTTGACAGGCAAAAAAAAGAAAGGACAGTATAGAATGGTAGCTAAGAATAATGTAGTTTACAGTTCGTAAATAATTCTTCTAAAGCAAGATATACAAATGTTGGATCATGCACAACATTATACATTTGTGTTTGTTGATTACCAAGCATTACTAGTAGGTTAAAAACTAGGAGAGGTCCTAAGTACAAATTAAGTTTTAACTCAAAATAGTTGCTACTGCTTCATTTATATGCCAACACGGCAATAGGCCTCTTCTTCATCACTTGCTCATTGATATACATAATCTGCAATATTCAAGCATGCAATTGAGAGGACCAATTCTGATAACTAGCTTCTTTAATTTACAAATTCCTCTGTTATTCTTACGTCTTTAGTTAATTCATTGTACTTCAAAGCTATGAATCTGTTAACACAAGTTCACAAACTCTATTTTGGACAATACACTTTTGGACATAGTGCATGTGGTAACATATCAAACAAGAACAATGAATTAAATCATATTGCTATGCTAACACAGATGTTCAATAAACTGAAGCAGAAGTCAAGATTTCCATTCATATAGAGCACGCGTGTATGAAAATTGGAACTGACCTCTTCACACAAAGCCATATAAGAGCAGAAAATAGACCTTTGGAACTGAGATCGCAGCCTTTCACTACGCAACAAATCAACGAATACAATCTTCGGCTCTGAAAATCCAAACGAGCAAACCAAGGAATTGCCAACTAGAACACGGACGGTGCCTCAGCTTGCTGGACCTCGACCTCAGAACTAAACTGTGACGACCCGGCCCGTCGTCACGAGAATTATCACCCCGTTATGTTGTAAATGCATGTTTGATGATTTTATATCGGTGTTAGAGCCTATCGGGTGAGTTAGGAGTGAATTGGATTGAAAATGAGGCATATAGCCTTTTTGAAGGAAACTTGAATAAGGAAAGTCAACCCGGAGTTGACTATTTGGTTAGAGGGCTCGAAATCGGATTCTGATGATTCGATTAGTTCCGGGAGGTGATTTGTGACTTAGGGGAGCGATCGGAATTGAATTTGGAGGCCCGGTGTAGAAATAGGCTTGAATTGGCTAAGGTTGAATTTTGGCGAAATCCGAACGGTAGGTGAGATTTTGATCCGGGGGTCGGAATGGAATTCCGACAGTTGCAGTAGCTTCGTTAGGTGATTTTGGATATGCCTGCAAATTTTCAGGTCATTCGGACATCGTTTGATCGGGTTTTGGATTGAATGTTAGTTTTGAAAGTTTTGAATAAACATAAGCTTGAATCCGTGTGTAATTGATGATTTTGATGTTTAGGATGGTGTTTTTATGATTGGAACAAGTCCGTATCGTGTTTTGGAGTATGTTGGTGGTTTTCGTTGGGGTCCCGGGGGCCTCGGGGTGAATCCGGACCATCATCCGGCACTTTTGGAGTATGAAGAGTCTGCTGTAAATTGCAGGTTGGTGCAGCAGGCCTTAAGCCTTCGCGTTCGCGTGGCCCAGGTCGCGTTCGCGAAGGCAGAGCTGGCTAAGGCATCGCGTTCGCGGTCAGGCTGCCGCGTTCGCGTAGGCAAGGTTGGACGAAGCTTCGCGTTCGCGTCCCAGGTGGTCGCGTTCGCGTAGGAGAAATCCGGGTGGCTGGGAGTTTGAACATCGCGAACGCGTGGGATGCGTCGCGTCCGCGAAGAGTATCAGGAATTGGGCATCGCGAACGCGTGGGATGCGTCGCGTTCGCGTAGAGTAAGGCGGGGCTGCTCATCGCGAACGCGTAGAGGGTCACGCGAACGCGATGAACAATTGTGTCTGGCAGAGAATAAAAATCCAGAATCAGAGAGTTACGGGTTTCATTCATGAACCCTCCATTTTTGAGTTCTAGAGAGAGAAACTCACGGGAATTGCTGGTAATTCATCGGGGATTCGTTGGAGGTAAGTTTTGTGGCTTAATTACATCATTTTAACATGAAATCATGGGTTAAATTTCTGTAAATGGAAGATTAAAGGTGGGTTTGAGCCCTAAGCCTAAATTGAAGAAAAACACCGATTTGAGTGGGCAAATGGAGTCCGATTTTGGTAAATTTTATATGTATGGACTCGTGGCGAGACGAGGGTTCCAGAAATGTGAATTTCGTAAATTTTCGGAATGTGGGCCCGGGGCTCGGGTTTTGACAACTTTGGGAATTTTGATGTAAATTGAGTTGTATGGATTGGGTGTCGTCCCATTGGCCTAATTTGTTGTATTTTTACTGTATTTGAGCAGATTCTACGCGTGCGGAGCTTGATTCTCGTGGCAAGGGCATTGCGGAGTAGTCGTCGCGCCGTATTGAGGTGAGTAATAGATGTGGGTGATGACCAGCGGGTTCGAAACCCCGGTATACCACTTTGTGACGCTCTATAGCGGCGAGACACGCACACTCTTGAGAGTGCGGGGTCGATCATGAACTGGAGACTATATATTAGTCCGACCTGTTGATACTGTATTATTGGCTATTCTAGAGCCGTTGAACCTCCTTCTCGGATGGTTGTATATATATATATTGTGATAATGGCCACTCTTGAGCCGAGGAACCCCTTTCTTGGGCGGTTGATTATACATGTGGGCCGTGAGCCAGTTATTGGATCCCGCGAGGATCGTTATCATTGTCTTATCATATAGACATGCTAGTTTACTACTAGTCCGCAGCTATTTTTGTTATTATACTAATTCCAATCTCTGGAACTTGATATTACTGTTTTCCAACTGAAAAATGATAAAAGAGTTTTCAAAAACTACTTTTGAGCCTGCGAGGCTGTATCTGCATATTAGCCGACTAGTAGTGGATCGGGCTGCACGCCGCAGCGAGATATATGTTGGATCGGACTGCACACCGCAGGAATATCTCTATGAGATGTGCTTGGGCTGTAGGAGCCCCTCCGGAGTCTGAACCCCCACAGTGAGCACGGGTACCCAAAAAAATTAGAGTCGGGCTACGCGCCGTAGCGGTCATATCATGCATTGCATTGCATTTAGCTACATCTGCTAGCTGTTATGCTATTTATTGGTATTTGTTGGTACAGGTACAGTGAAGATTGATTCTATGACAGGGTAGCTGATTATAGCTTTACATAGTGCTTTATTGCGGATTTCTTATCTGCGTTGTCTTACCCTTGTTTATTACCACCGAGTCTGGCAGTACTCATTTTACTCCCTGCACCTTGTGTGCAGATCCAGGTACCTCTCAGCAGTGATCCAGTAGCTGTGCGAGGCGACGTTTGTGGATATTCGAGGTAGTTGCAGAGTCCGCAGGACCCGATATTCCTTCTTACTGTCTTGATGTTGTATTGACTTTTCTTTCCGCACTTGGTATCTTGTAAACCTTTATACACTTATGTTCTTTAGAGGCTCACGACTCTTGACCTTTCGGTCTATGGGAGTTAGTATATTTTGGGACTTGGTTTCCCCGCTGTTGTACTATTGTTTCATATTTTGAAATGCTTAAATGGGTTAAAGAGAGCTTCTAGCTCCGTTGTTGATATTGATTGGTCAGGCTGGCTTAGCAATGTGCTGGGCGCCATCACGACAGGATTTGGGGTCGTGACAAGTTGGTATCAGAGCCTAGGTTTACTAGGCCTCATGAGTCTTGAGCCAGTTGGTAGAGTCTTGTGGATCGGTACGGGGACGCCTGTACTTATCCTCGGGAGGCTGCGAACCTTTAGGAAACACTTCACTTTTCTTGAAATCTGTCGTGCGGTCTTGTTGTTCTGAGAACTGAACTTCTATATTCTATTCTCTCGCGGATGGCGAGAACGCGAGCATCAGGACGAGGTGGACGACCTCCATTGCCACCTGTTAGAGGCCGTGGGCGCGGTCGTGCTAGAGTTAGAGGTAGGGCGGCTGAGGCAGTGCCATCGACCCGCCTGTTGTACCAGTTCAGGAGCAGCCCCCAGTGGTTGACGCCCCAGCAGTCCCAGTTCAGGGCCAGACTATATCTATTGCTATTCCTGGTCTTCAGGAGACTCTTGCTCAGATATTATCGGTGTGTTCCGGTTTGGCTCAGGTAGTTTCAGCTACCGCTACTGTAGCGACATCTCAGACAGGGGGTGGTCAGCAGACCCCTACAGCTCGCACACCTGAGCAGATTGTTCAGGGACTTCCGACGCTAGAGGCGGTCCCCGCTCAGGTGGTTGCACCGGCTATTCCTCCAGTCGCACCAGCTCCAGCTCCAGAGCATATGGTTCAGGCTATGCCCGATGACGAGCAGCGTCGTCTTGAGAGATTTGGTAGACTTCAGCCACCCCATTTCAGTGGCGTTGAGGGCGAGGATGCCCAGGGTTTCTTGGATAAGTGTCGGAAGATGCTGCGTACGGCTGGTATTCTTGAGTCCAGCGGAGTTTCATTTACTACATTTCAGTTCACTGGTCCCGCATTTGATTGGTGGGAGGAGTTTGAGAGGCGTAGGCCTGCAAGAGCAGCACCTCTCACATGGCAGCAGTTCTCTACTCTCTTTCTAGAGAAATATGTACCTCGGTCTCGTCGCGAGGAGCTACGTCGCCGGTTCGAGTGGTTGATTCAGGGCGACATGTCTGTGACTCAGTATGAGCTTAGATTCACTCAGTTGGCTAGGCATGCCACATGGATGATCCCCACTGAGAGGGAGAGGATCAGGAGGTTCATTGATGGCCTCAACTACTCTATCCGTATTCTTATGACCAGCGAGCGAGTTCTGTCATCATCGTTTGAGCAGGTTGCTGATATGGCATGCTCCATTGAGGCGGATCGTCGCCGAGAGAGAGAGGAGCGGGAGGCCAAGAGGCCTCGTGGTTTTGTTAGTTTCAGTGGTGCTCCATCTAGAGGGCATTTCCAGCAGAGCGGAGGTCGCTCATCTAGACCTTCTCATTCAGGCCGCCCAGAGCAGAGCGGAGGTTCTTATGGTCGTGGTCGACAGGGGTTTCAGCAGAGGGTCGGTCATCACTTAGTGCCCTCCCGGCCCCGAGTGCAACACCTACTTCTCCGGCACCGGTGCATGTTATGAGTGTGGTGAGTTTGGCCACATGAGGAGACATTGCCCTCGACTACGTAGGGGCGGGACTCAGCAGAGGGATCGACCCCCTCTTCGAGCACCATCTCGGTCTAGTAGAGGTGGAGGTCAGTCTTTTCGTGGTCGCCCCAGGGGCGAGGAGAGATCTGGTGGAGGCCAGGCACGGTTCTATGCACTTCCTGACAGGCGTGATGCAGTTGCCTCCGATGCTGTGATTACAGGTATCATTTCTGTCTGTCACAGAGATGCCTCTGTTCTATTTGATCCAGGGTCCACATATTCTTACGTGTCCTCTTATTTTGCACATTATTTGGGTGCAACTCGTGGTAGTCTTGATTTACCTGTTCATGTATCCACCCCCGTGGGTGATACGATTGTTGTGGATCATGTCTATAGATCCTGTGTTATATCTATTGGGGGTCTGGAGACCCAGGCAGACTTGTTATTGTTGGGGATGGTGGACTTTGATGTTATATTGGGTATGGACTGGTTGTCTCCGTACCACGCTATATTGGACTGTCATGCTAAGACAGTTACGTTGGCCATTCCTGGTATTTCTCAGATTGAGTGGCGGGGTTCGACCGATTTCGTCCCTAGCCGTGTTATTTCGTTCCTAAAAGCTCAGAAGATGGTTGAAAAAGGGTGTTTATCGTATTTATCTTTTGTGAGAGATGTGGGAGCTGAGTCTCCTAGCATTGATTCTGTACCTGTTGTGAGGGATTTCCCAGATGTATTCCCCTCGGACCTGCCGGGCATGCCGCCGGATAGGGATATTGATTTTGGCATTGACTTGGTGCCGGGCACTCAGCCCATTTCTATTCCTCCGTATCGGATGGCACCAGCTGAGTTGAAGGAATTGAAGGAGCAGCTCCAGGAACTCCTAGATAAGGGGTTTATTCGGCCCTAGTGTGTCTCCGTGGGGTGCACCGGTATTATTTGTTAAAAAGAAAGATGGCTCCATGCGGATGTGTATTGATTATAGGCAATTGAACAATGTGACAGTGAAGAACAAGTACCCTCTGCCACGCATAGATGATTTGTTTGACCAATTACGGGGTGCAAGGGTGTTTTCTAAGATCGATCTTCGTTCAGGCTATCATCAGCTGAAGATCAGAGACTCAGATATATTGAAGACTGCATTCGGGACCCAATATGGTCATTATGAGTTTCTTGTGATGTCGTTTGGGCTGACCAACGCCCCAGCAGCATTTATGCATCCGATGAACAGTGTGTTCAGGCCTTATTTGGATTCATTTGTGATTGTGTTCATTGATGACATTCTAGTCTACTCCCGTAGTCAGGAGGAGCATGCTCAGCATTTGAGTATTGTGTTGCAGAGATTGAAGGAGGAGAAGCTATATGCTAAATTCTCCAAGTGCGAGTTTTGGCTCGAGTCCGTAGCATTTCGGGGACATGTGGTGTCTCGTGATGGTATTCAGGTTGATCAGAAAAAGATAGAGGCGGTGCAGAGTTGGCCTAGACCGTCCTCAGCTACAGAGATCGGGAGTTTTCTTGGCTTGGCGGGGTATTATCGCCGGTTTGTTCAGGGATTTTCATCCATTGCTTCTTCATTGACTAAATTGACCCAGAAGGGTGCACCATTCGTGTGGTCGGATGAGTGCGAGGAGAGCTTTCAGAAGCTCAAGACAGCTTTGACCACAGCTCAGTGTTAGTATTGCCATCAGCTTCAGGTTCATATACCGTTTATTGTGATGCCTCGAGAGTGGGGATAGGTTGTGTGTTGATGCAGGAAGGAAAGGTAATTGCTTATACTTCTCGGCAGTTGAAGCCGCATGAGAAGAACTATCCCGTTCATGATTTGGAGCTAGCCGCCATTGTTCATGCATTGAAGATTTGGAGGCACTATTTGTACGGTGTGTCTTGTGAGGTGTATACCGACCATCGTAGTCTCCAGCACTTGTTCAAACAGAAAGACCTTAATTTGAGACGGCGGAGATGGCTAGAGTTGCTGAAGGATTATGACATTACTATATTATATCATCCGGGAAGGCCAATGTGGTGGCCGATGCTTTGAGCCGGAAGACGGTCAGTATGGGGAGCTTGGCATATATTCCAGCTGAGGAGAGGCCATTTGCTTATGATGTTCAGGTACTAGCCAATCGGCTAGTGAGGTTAGATATTTCGGAGCCCAGCAGGGTATTGGCTTGTGTTGTATCTCGGTCATCTCTATATGATCGTATTCGTGAGCCCCAGTATGATGATCCACATTTGGCTGTCCTTAGGGACAGAGTTCAGCATGATGACGCTAGAGATGTCACCATTGATAGTGACGGCGTATTGAGGATGCAGGGCCGGATATGTGTGCCCAATGTTGATGGCCTTCGTGAGTTGATTCTGGAAGAGGCCCATAGCTCGCGGTATTCTATCCATCCAGGAGCCGCGAAGATGTATCAAGATTTGAAACAGCACTATTGGTGGAGAAAGATGAAAATGGACATTGTCAGACATGTAGCACGGTGCCTCAACTGTCAGCGGGTTAAGTACGAGCACCAGAGGCCCGGTGGTGTATTTCAGCGCATTGTTATTCCCGAGTGGAAATGGGAGAGAGTCACTATGGATTTTGTTACTGGACTCCCTCGGACGGCGAGGAAGTTTGATTCTGTATGGGTGATTGTGGATAGACTGACCAAGTCAGCTCACTTCATTCCAGTTAGTACTACCTACTCATCGGAGCGGTTGGCATCGATCTTTATTCGAGAGATTGTTCGGTTGCATGGAGTCCCGGTGTCTATCATATCCGACAGGGGTACTCAGTTCACTTCTCAGTTTTGGAGAGCATTTCAGCGAGAGATGGGTACACGGGTTGAGTTGAGTACGGCATTTCACCCCCAGACTGACGGACAGTCTGAGCGCACTATTCAGATCTTGGAGGATATGTTGCGAGCTTGTGTGATTGATTTTGGTGGTTCGTGGGATGAGTTCCTACCACTTGCCGAGTTTGCCTACAACAACAGTTATCAGTCGAGTATTCGGATGGCCCCGTATGAGGCATTGTATAGCAGACAGTGTAGATTCCCCGTGGGATGGTTTGAGCCTGGTGAGGATAGATTGATAGGGACTGAGTTAGTCCAGGATGCTCTGGATAGAGCAAAGTTGATCCAGGAGAGGCTTCGTACGGCACAGTCTCGTCAGAAGAGTTATGCGGACCGTAGAGTTTGAGAGTTGTCTTTCATGGTTGGTGACAGAGTATTGTTGAAGGTTTCACCTATGAAGGGTGTCATGAGGTTTGGGAAGAAAGGAAAGTTGAGTCCCAGGTACATTGGTCCTTTTGAGATACTTAGGAGAGTTGGAGAGGTGGCATATGAGTTGGCCTTGCCGCCCGGCTTATCCAGCGTTCATCCAGTATTCCATGTGTCTATGCTCCGGAAGTACATTGGAGATCCGTCTCATGTATTAGATTTCAGCACCATTCAGCTTGATGGTGATCTATCCTATGATGTGGAGCCTATTGCCATTTTGGGACGTCGGGTGAGAAAATTGAGGTCTAAGGAGATTGCATCAGTTAAGGTTCAGTGGAGAGGTCGACCCGTGGAGGAGGCCACTTGGGAGATCGAGCGGGAGATGCGGAGCAGATATCCTCACTTGTTTGAGACTTCGGGTATGTTTCTTGACCCGCTCGAGGACGAGCGTTTGCTTAAGAGGGGGAGAATGTGACGACCCGGCCCGTCGTCACAGGAATTACCACCCCGTTATGTTGTAAATACATGTCTTATGATTTTATATCAGTGTTAGAGTCTATCGGGTGAGTTAAGGGTGAATTGGATTGAAAATGAGGCATATAGCCTTTTTGAAGGAGACTTGAATAAGGAAAGTCAACCCGGAGTTGACTATTTGGTTAGAGGGCTCGGAATCAGATTCTGATGATTCGATTAGTTCCGGGAGGTGATTTGTGACTTAGGGGAGCGATCGGAATTGAATTTGGAGGCCCGTGTAGAAATAGGCTTGAATTGGCTAAGGTTGAATTTTGGCGAAATCCGAACGGTAGGTGAGATTTTGATCCGGGGGTCGGAATGGAATTCCGACAGTTGCAGTAGCTTCGTTAGGTGATTTTGGATATGCTTGCAAATTTTCAGGTCATTCGGACATCGTTTGATCGGGTTTTGGATTGAATGTTAGTTTTGAAAGTTTTGAATAAACATAAGCTTGAATCCGTGTGTAATTGATGATTTTGATGTTTAGGATGGTGTTTTTATGATTGGAACAAGTCCGTATCGTGTTTTGGAGTATGTTGGTGGTTTTCGTTGGGGTCCCGGGGGCCTCGGGGTGAATCCGGACCATCATCCGGCACTTTTGGAGTATGAAGAGTCTGCTGTAAATTGCAGGTTGGTGCAGCAGGCCTTAAGCCTTCGCGTTCGCGTGGCCCAGGTCGCGTTCGCGAAGGCAGAGCTGGCTAAGGCATCGCGTTCGCGGTCAGGCTGCCGCGTTCGCGTAGGCAAGGTTGGACGAAGCTTCGCGTTCGCGTCCCAGATGGTCGCGTTCGCGTAGGAGAAAGATGGAGACCATCGCGATCGCGTGAAGGGTAGACGCGTTCGCGTAGAAGAAATCCGGGTGGCTGGGAGTTTGAACATCGCGAACGCGTGGGATGCGTCGCGTCCGCGAAGTGTATCAGGAATTGGGCATCGCGAACGCGTGGTTAGCGTCGCGTTCGCGTAGAGTAAGGCGGGGCTGCTCATCGCGAATGCGTAGAGGGTCACGCGAACGCGATGAACAATTGTGTCTGGCAGAGAATAAAAATCCAGAATCAGAGAGTTACGGGTTTCATTCATGAACCCTCCATTTTTGAGTTCTAGAGAGAGAAACTCACGAGAATTGCTGGTAATTCATCGGGGATTCATTGGAGGTAAGTTTTGTGGCTTAATTACATCATTTTAACATGAAATCATGGGTTAAATTTCTGTAAATGGAAGGATTTATGGAGGATTTAGCCCTAGGCTTGAACTTTAGAAAATCAAGGTTTTGAATGGGCAAATGGAGTCCGAATTTGGTAAAATTGATATGCTTAGACTCGTATCGAGATGAGGGTTCCGAATATGTGACTTTCGTAATTTTTCGGCAAGCGTACCGAAAGTCGGGTTTTGACAACTTTGGGAATTTTGATGTAAATCGAGTTGTATTGATTGGGTGTCGTCCCATTGGCCTAATTTGTTGTATTTCTACTGTATTTGATCAGATTCTACGCGTGCGGAGCTTTATTCTCGTGGCAAGGGCATTGCGGAGTAGTCGTCGCGCCGTATTGAGGTGAGTAATAGATGTGGGTGATGACCAGCGGGTTCGAAACCCCGGTATACCACTTTGTGACGCCGTATAGCGGCGAGACACGCACACTCTTGAGAGTGCGGGGTCGATCATGAACTGGAGACTATATATTAGTCCGACCTGTTGATACTGTATTATTGGCTATTCTAGAGCCGTCGAACCTCCTTCTCGGATGGTTGTATATATATATATTGTGATAATGGCCACTCTTGAGCCGAGGAACCCCCTTCTTGGGCGGTTGAGTATACATGTGGGCCGTGAGCCAGTTATTGGATCCCGCGAGGATCGTTGTCATTGTCTTATCATATAGACATGCTAGTTTACTACTAGTCCGCAGCCATTTTTGTTATTATGCTAATTCCAATCTCTGGAACTTGATATTACTGTTTTCCAACCGAAAAATGATAAAAGAGTTTTCAAAAACTACTTTTGAGCCTGCGAGGCTGTATCTGCATATTAGCTGACTAGTAGTGGATCGGGCTGCGCGCCGCAGCGAGATATATGTTGGATCGGACTGCACGCCGCAGGAATATCTCTATGAGATGTGCTTGGGCTGTAGGAGCCCCTCCGGAGTCTGAACCCCCACAGTGAGCACGGGTACCCAAAAAAAATTGGAGTCGGGCTACGCGCCGTAGCGGTCATATCATGCATTGCATTGCATTTAGCTACATCTGCTAGCTGTTATGCTATTTATTGGTATTTGTTGGTACAGGTACAGTGAAGATTGATTCTATGACAGGGTAGCCGATTATAGCTTTACATAGTGCTTTATTGCGGATTTCTTATCTGCGCTGTCTTACCCTTGTTTATTACCACTGAGTCTGGCAGTACTCATTTTACTCCCCGCACCTTGTGTGCAGATCCAGGTACCTCTCAGCAGTGATCCAGTAGCTGTGCGAGGCGACGTTTGTGGATATTCGAGGTAGCTGCAGAGTCCGCAGGACCCGATATTCCTTCTTACTGTCTTGATGTTGTATTGACTTTTCTTTCCGCACTTGGTATCTTGTAAACCTTTATACACTCATGTTCAGTAGAGGCTCATGACTCTTGACCCTTCGGTCTATGGGAGTTAGTATATTTTGGGACTTGGTTTCCCCGCTGTTGTACTATTGTTTCATATTTTGAAATGCTTAAATGGGTTAAAGAGAGCTTCTAGCTCCGTTGTTGATATTGATTGGTCAGGCTGGCTTAGCAATGTGCGGTGCCTCAGCTTGCTGGACCTCGACCTCAGAACTAAACTGAAGAATTCTCCGTTTTAAAGCTTTGAACAAATAATGTCGTCGCAAATCAGCACAACGACTGGATCGGAAAGATTATTTTGATAACCACGACGTTCACCAGTGAACTCAAACTAAACCAAAAATGAACCTAATGAACTCCATGACAGTAGTTCGTGGTTTGGAATCGTTGCGGGCTGCTTCAGGTTGTTTGGGTGAGAACTGGAAGTTAACGATGGTGAGCTGTGGGTTTGACGTCGTGGACTGTTTTAGGTGTGGAGGCGAGAATGGAGCTGCCTAGCTGGTATTCGTTTGGTCGTGAGGAACGGGTTGTTTGTCGATGAGGGTGGTCGATGGTTTCCGGCGGGTTTTGTGAAGGGGGTGGTGTGAAGGAGATGATCTCAGAAGAAGACGAGGCAATAGTCTTTTTCTTTTTCCTTGCTGCCCCTTTCTCTTCTTAAAGAAGAAGACCTACAGTAACAATTTTTGTTACCAAAAAAAGTCCCTGAAGTCTCCTTTGTTTTATTTTTTTATTCTCTTTCTTTTCTTCACGTGAGCCCCCCCTTTATTTGTCTATCCCCTTTTCCTTTTTAAAAATCATTCCCCCTTTGTTTTTTTTTAAAATGAGCCAGCACTCAAAATAGTCACCCCTTCTCCCCCCTCACGTGAAAGATCCCTCTTTCCATTTTTAAAATCAACAACAAAATCCTCTACCCATCCCCTGTCCGTTGGAAATATTCCAATGCCCACGTGAGAGACCAAGAGTGATGGGTTCTTTTTCCCTTTGTCCTTTTCTTATTATTCCCACATCCCATTATTTATTGTCCTCCTTAGTGTAGTGGACTCGGATTATTACGGGCTAGGTCCAAAAATTATAAAACCGGGTAGTTTGAACCCGAATATTATTCTTCGCCCGGAACCGAGAATGGTGTTATTTAATTAATCCTAGGTAATCAAAATAACTATAATACTCATAATTAAAATAAAACTATTTTTTTATATTTTTCAAATTTAAAATAACTACAAAATATTAATGAAACTATTTTTTATTATTTTCGTTTTTATAAAAAGATAAAAATATAAAGTACTATATTTTTCTTTCAAAATTAAAGTAACTACAAAATGTTAATGCAACTATTTTTATTATTTTCGTTTTTATAAAAAGATAAAAATATAAAGTACTACTTTTGTATTTTTCAAGTTTAAAAATGACTACGAAACATTAATAAAACTATATTTTTGTTATTTTTCATTTTAAGGTAAAAATAAAGTAAAAGGGTCAAATTTAGCTAAAATAGCTATATTAAAACTAAACTAAATATTTTACGCTAAAAATATAAAAAATCTCGGGTAGGGTCAAAAATCACGCGTTTACAGCTGCCTCTCTTTGACTGAAAACACAAAGAGTTTTCAGACAAAGAACGACTAGACAAGTGTTTTTGACCCGACCCTTATTCGGAGGGACTAAACTAAAAGAAGAGGAATGTGACCGAGCCCTTGTATCTGAGCTGCCTACATATCCTTGGCTATAAAGGAATCAGGCCACGTGTAGTTCGAAAGTGAGTGAAGAAGGGGTATACCGAGGTGGAGAGCCAGTCGAGGTGTCGTTCCGTCGAGGTTCTGTTCCATCGAAGTTCCGGTCCGTGGTCCTGCTATTACATCAAAAATCAAAACATGAGAAAGACTAACTAAGCCTATCAGCTACTAGTTACAAGATTCCTATCTATAAGTCTTCCGAAGCTTGATCTTGAGTATTGGTTGGTGCTTCATGCGGACTCTAAATTTGAACCTTGATACTTGCTAGTTGTAGGTGTTGCTTTTCGGATCAAGACCAGGTATGCAGTGCTCGTGACCTCGGCCATGTCTTGAGCACACCACATCTTTCATCAACTTCTGCACTTGGATTAACTCCTTGTCTCTTTTTTTCATTGTGACTAACTTCTTGTTGATCATCTCGGACTGTTGACTCGCATTCTGGTCGCAAGATTCTTTTGTTGCTAACTTGCATTGCACTCCGAAGTGAATTCCTTTACTTGTGATCTTCGAACTATTCTCCTTCGAAGTCTGAATCTATCTTTTCTAATCCTTGTTGCATTCCTTCTGATTCATGCTGGGGATTTCCGTTACACTCAGTCACTTTCGATTGTTCACTATCCTTTTCAAATCTTGGAAACTGAGACGGCGTTCTGCTTTTCTGGCGGGCTTCCGACTTTAACAACAAACTCTAATCATAAATTGCCATTCCCTTCTTCAGTGGGCACCTGATTACCAAAACTTGAAATGTATAGATCGAATGATTACCATCTCAGGAGAAAGATTCCTCGGACTGAGATTTTGATGTCTTAGGAGAAAGATTCATCAGACTAAGACTTTGACGCTAGGAGATAATTCATCAGACTAGGTCTAAATCATTGTGATCATTCATCGGACTAGAACTTTGACGCTAGGAGATAATTCCTCAGACTAGCTCTAAATTGTTGTGATCTCAGGAGAAAGATTCATCAGACTGAGATTTTGATATCTTAGGAGAAAGATTCATCAGACTAAGATTTTGACGCTAGGAGATAATTCCTCAGACTAGAACTTTGACGCTAGGAGATAGTTCATCAGACCAGGTCTAAATCATTGTGATCTTAGGAGAAAAATTCATCAGACTAAGATTTTGATATCTTAGGAGAAAGATTCATCAGACTAAGACTTTGACGCTAGGAGATAATTCATCAGACTAGGTCTAAATCATTGTGATCTTAGGAGAAAAATTCATCAGACTAAGATTTTGATATCTTAGGAGAAAGATTCATCAGACTAAGATTTCGACGCTAGGAGATAATTCCTCAGACTAGCTCTAAATTGTTGCCTTACTTGAAATCTTCCAATTGTTGCTTCCTTCTTCTTGTTGCTTTCATCTAAAAGCTCTAATTGTTGTTTTTCTCTTCCTATTAAATTATCTTTAACTATAACTTCAAAACTAATTCGCCACTCCATTCTTCAGGCGGGCTCCCTGACTTCAACCACAACTCAAAAACTCAATCGCCACTCCATTCTTCAGGCGGGCTCCCTGACTTCAACAATAACTTCAAAACTAACTCGCCACTCCATTCTTCAGGCGGGCTTCCTGACTTCAACTATAACTTCAAAACTAACTCGCCACTCCATTCTTCAGGCGGGCTCCCTGACTTCAACTATAACTCAAAACTAAATCGCTACTCCATTCTTCAGGCAGGCTCCCTGACTTCAACTACAACTCAAAAACTCAATCGCCACTCAATTCTTCAGGCGGGCTCCCTGACTTCAACTATAACTTCAAAACTAACTCGCCACTCCATTCTTCAGGCGGGCTTCCTGACTTCAACTATAACTTCAAAACTAACTCGCCACTCTATTTTTCAGGCGGGCTCCCTGACTTCAACATCAACTCACTAACTCTATCTCATCCTTTCTTCCGAATTACCTTGTTTCGGAATTGCTTTCCTCATAGGTCGTGTTATTTTTCCCTTGACTGCTGGGGATATCTTTGGAATTGTTTACTTACCTGCTGGGGATGATGCTGCTGGGAAAATCTTCTCTATTTCCTCCTTTTCTACTTCCTTCAAAACCTTTTATTCTCTCCCGGGATTGCGGGGGATTGAAATGTCATTAGCTGAGGATTGTCCTGTCGGGGGACCCCTTTTCCTTTTTCCTATTTCCAAACCTCCTTCGAGACTTGCGCTTTGCTCCATTGAAAAACTTGTAGGATATAATGCTGCCGGGGAAATCTCGAAATCAGTGTTTCATTTTTCCGAGAACTGCTGGGGATGATACCGACTTCTTGCCTTTCTGAACGCAAGCTTCCTCGTTTTGTCCTGTCTGCTGGGGGTATAATTTCCTCTATCATAGCTTGTTGTTTTCTTTCTTTCAAAGCTGCTGGGGATAACCGGGTTCAAAGATCATTTCCTCGCGTTATCTGGCTTCTTTCCCCAACCGGGTATTTGGTTTCGAGAAAATTTTCGCAACGGGAGAAAATTTTCTGCCCCAGTTTGAGAATCTTCTTCGTGGCATGCTTTTCTTCCAACAACCCCTCTTTTTCCTGTTTCAAATCAAAGAAAAATTGGTTAATTTTAAAATGTGGTGGCTGGTTGTGGTACTCCTGCTGGGGATGGTCCTCCTCTTCTTTCCCTGCTCCGCGTTTCATTGTCAGACCCTGCTGGGGATGTTATCATTTGATGATATTCATGCTGGGGATAGTTTTGTCCTTTCTTGCTTCCCCGCCTTCCTTGACGACTCTTTATTCACGAGCCCTTTCACATGGTTTTCCACTGGTATCCCGACCACTAGAATTCCTATGATAGTGACCCTGCGTGAAGACCTTGCATGTTTTACTGGTGAACCATTTTCTTTGTTCACCCTTGTCACTGGAAATACCTTTCTGCTGGGGATATCTCCCCTTCTTTTGCGGCATATCTAAGGAATGGGCATTTCCCGACCTTTGAGTCTCATTAACCTTGGCCTTGAGGTCGTTAACCTTCCTTGAGATATCCTCATTGACACCAATCCATCCCTTTGTCATTTTCCTATTGCTGGGGAATATCCCTCTGGACACTGGCCTTGCGATTGATCCCTCCTGACTTATACCACGTGGGTGTACCAATTAGAATCCCGTCTTGCATAATTGGAAAGCTGATGGAAAATTTTGCAGTCATTTCTTGCAAACAGACTCTATTGGGGAATTTTCGATAAAAAGGAGAAAGATAAAAGGAAACAGAATAAAAGACAAAAAGGAAGATGACTCTCTAAAAAGAAAAATTATAAAGTAAACCTATCAAACGTGGATACCAACTCTAATGGACATGACATGCACATATAGCCTATCCTCCGTCGTTAAATCGCCTTTTGTAATCTTCGCCTGGGGCTTTCCCATCTGATTTCCAATCTTCGTTCAACTTGTAGTGCCCGAGGGGTTTTCACTATCAAGCCTCTCTCATTTCGGTTTTTCTCTCGGCTTTCATCGCCTTATGGTGCCTGTGAAGGTTTTCACCGCTAAGACTCTCTCATTCGTGCTTCTCTTCAGCTGGGGATTGGGAGTGTTACCGCTAAGATTCTCTCATATTTACTCTGCTGCAGATCAGAGTCTTTTCTGATGGGAATCAGAGTGTTATGTTCTGATAAGACTTCTCTCATTTGCCTGACTTGGCCTCTTTCGAAGATTGGTCAAAAGGTCTTTCTTTGGACCGTAATGTGGGTTTGGATAGGGCTAACATGAGATGGTATTAAAGGCTCAAAACAGAACAACGTGGGTTCAAAATTACAACCTTCGGGATCTACATTTTCCTTTATAAACACGACTTTTTACTGCCCCAGTTTTTTTGCTTGGGGATTTTTTATATTTTTATTTACACTATGACCGAGCCGTGAAGCGCCTACGTATCCTCTTTGAGGAATCAGGTCAAACGTAGTTCCCAATTCCTCGTTGTTTTGTTTCTTCCTTTTCATTTTTCATTCTTTTTTTTTCCTTTCTTTTTGGTTGTTTTCGTTGTTTTCTTTTTCTCTTTTTCTTTCTTTATCTTCTCCATTTGTGTTTCTAATTTTGGTACCGATTCCGAAGGAGGGGTATGAAAGAAATCAAAATAAGGCTCGAAGGGTTGACGATGGATAAAGTGTTTGGATAGCAGAACAAAATGCCTTCGTCATTCCAATCTTCAAAACATGCCAAGTGTAAACAACACAATTAATATTCGTCATATCTTTAAAGCACTCTTGGGCAACACTCTCATTTTCATTATTATGAACGACCCCATGTCAATTTTGGTAGCTTGCCTTTAACGGTTTTTTTTTGCTTGCCCCAGTTTCTCATGACTCGGGTTTCGAATAATCTCAAACCGTTCTTACTTCATTTAAATATCTCGATCACCTCCCAATGGTTTTGTGATTAACTTTTAAGATCAGGCCAGAACTATGCGCGCACGTCATGTCACTAGAGCTAGCAGAAAAAGAACTATAGGAAGGAGAGGACTAAATAATAGAAAATGTCTAGAAATAATATAAAATAGGTCATTGCATTAACCGATAAAACAACGACTCGAACAACCAAAAAATAAAACTGGGGTTACAACCCTTAGAACGAACCTAGACCCCTTAGATGAGACACTATGATCAAAAGAAAAATACAAGGATAAAAGGTTTGAGCCACAAAACAACATTCGGATTACCATTCTGAAATAACTCGGACAAATAGAAATGACAACAAAATAAGCCACCACAAATGACTCTCCAATTGATAAGCCTGACATTTAGCCACGAATTTGATTATCATAACCACTATGGCCTTCTCTCATTTCAGTCGGCAAATTCCCGAGTAGATTCTCATATTCCGTGTCACCAGGCATCACCGCCAGAAAGTGTGTATCATCAGGTGCAGGTAATGGATTCAGCGCGATATTCTGGGTGTCACCGTTATGAATCACAATCAATCTTTCTTGGATCATCCTTTCTATTTCCCTTTTCAAATCCCGACAACTTTCCATGTTGTGCCCTTGGGCATGGGAATGGTATTCACACCTTTTAGATGGGTCAAAGCTCCTTGCACGTGGGTCCACATGATTTGGAGGGATGGGTGCAATCATGTCCTGTTGCTTTAACTTCTCAAATAAGCTTTCATAGGAAACTCCTATTGGTGTGAAATTATCCTTCAACTTCGGTTCCCTTCTATGCCCTTGGTTTGGAAGTGGGTTATAAGGTATTTGGAAATTTTGCAGAGGTTGATAGAGATTTTGTGATGCTCGTGCTCGCTTTCTTGGATGATTTGATGGCTGAATAACATACTGGGGTGGATCAACTGAGTATGGTGGGTTCGGAGGTGGATAGTAATGCTCAGGGGAATTATGGAAAACTTGTCGAGACATCGCATACCGTCGAGGTACTCTTCTGGAACCTTTTCTTGACCCTGATATCATCATGACTTCTTCATCCCTCTCATTCGTGTCACTAGATTCAAATTGGACAGCCTGAGCTGCAGCCTTGAGAGCCGCTTGACTTATAATTCTGCCCGTCTTAAGACCGTTCTCTACCATTTCTCCCATTTTGATTACATCCAAGAAGGATTGACCAACCGCAGACATCATGTTCTGAAAATAATCCGGCTCTTGAGCCTGAAGGAAGACAGTGATTAACTCATGGTCATCCATGGGTGGCTCAACACGAGCCGCTTGCTCTCTCCATTTAAGGGCATATTCCCTGAAACTTTCACTTGATTTCTTCTTCAGATTTGAAAGGAAAATGCGGTCCGGGGCAATGTCAATGTTGTATTGGAATTGTTTGACAAAGGCCTGTGCCATGTCGTTCCAGACGTGCCAGCGAGATGCATCTTGATCCCAAAACCATTCAGAGGCTACTCCTGTAAGGCTTTCCCCAAAGTAAGCTATTAACAATTCTTCATTTCTTCCCAGACTCCTTAGTTGATTGCAATACCTTTTCAAATGGGCTATGGGATGTCCATGTCCATCGTACTTTTCAAATTTGGGAATCTTGAAACCAGGTGGCAAGTGGACATCGGGAAACAAGCATAGATCTTTGAAAGCAACACTCTTTTGACCTGCCAACCCGTGCATGTTTTTCAACCGCCGTTCTAAGCTTTTCAATCTTTGGGTTATTTCCTCCTGTACCATCTTTCGGGATCTTGCGTTGTCCGCTTGTCACAAACCAACCACCTTCTACTTACTTTACAATTCAAGACAAAACATGTTAGAATGGACTCGGACAGTCCTTATCAATTTATTTATTTATTTATTTTTTTTTATTTTATATTATATATATACATATACAATTGTGGTCGAATCTTATGGAGATTGCCTACGTATCATGACCCCGCATGAATCAGACCGAGCGTAGTTCTTGCAAATTAATGCAAGAAATAAAGAGATGTTTATTTGATTTTTTTTTCTTTTTTTTTGAAGAAAGATTGTAAAAGCCGACTCCAACTACAAACTCTGATGAAAAACTTTCACACCTTGTGCCAGAGATTTCTACAAGAACAAGAATATTTTTAGCGCCAATTATGACTATTTCTACAAAATTAGCCATGTAATGACATACTTGACAAAGCGGCTATTTTTGCAAAATTTTATTTAAGAGACTACAAATTCAAAATTTTTCATCTTAGGGCCCATGGGGCATCGTTCAACACCGACACAGGCCAACACAAGACTGAGAAAGTTTAAATGCCAAATGTGGCCATTTCAGCAAAACCCTATTTATATGTTTTTTTTTTGCAAAGTTGAGTGATGACTCAAACTTAATTTTGTGGATACGGCCTTTCAATATTTCCACGAGGGAATATTTCAAGGTTGTGCCCAAAAATTATTTACAAAGACTCAAAGTGGCTATTCTTGCAAAAATAGCCTTCCGGCGTCCTTTTGGGGAACATTCGGCTTATTTTAAACAAGAATAGCATCACCCGATTTATTTATAATAAACTCAAAAATTTGACACATTTTTTTTGGTTATTTTTGCAAAAGGGGTGTGAACCCGAACTTGATTTTGCGGCTATGGCCTTGCAACATTTCCACAAGGAATATTTCAAGGCTATGCTCGTAAATTATCTAAAATGACTCAAAGCGGCTATTTTTGCAAAAACAGCCTTCCGGCGTCCTTTCGGAACATTTTTTTTTTTGAAAACGGCATCACTTTGATTTTATTAACAAAATTAAACACACATTTGTTTTTGATTTTTTTTTTTAAAAGGGTGGTAACCCAAACTTTATTTTGAGGCTACGGCCTTTCAACATTTCCACATGGAATATTTCAAGGCTATTATTCAAAAAGAAAAAGAAAAGATTTCAAAGTGGCCATTTTTGCAAAAACAGCCTTCCGGTGTCCTTTCGGAACATTCGGCTATTTTCAAAAACAGCGTTACTTTGATTTTATTGAAAACAAAAACTTCGACACATTTTTTTTTAATTTTTTGAAGGGGTGGTTGGACCCGATGAGGGTTGCCTACGTATCCCACCTAATGGCGAGAATCAAACTTGCGTAGTTCGGTCAGATAAAGAAAACTACTTCTGAAAACAATGACATTTCCTTTTCTTTTATGTTTTTTTATTTATTTATTTCAGATGAAGAAAACTACTCCTGAAAACAATGACATTTCCTTTTCTTTTATGATTTTTTTTTATTATATATATATATATATATTTATTATTATTAACAAGCAACACGAATTATTTTTGAAAACAAACTATTATTTTTCAATTCATTGGCATATAAAACGAACTATTATAATTTTCATTTTATTAACAAACAAATGACTATTTTTTATGAATAAAATCACTTTTTTTTATTGAAAAATAAAGCTTTTTTTTTAAATTATTAAAATAAAACGTTTTTCTTTTTTTTTTCTTTTAAGTAATAACAAACTATTTTAAAAATAACAATTCTCTTTTTTTTCTTTTTATTCTCAAAATCCGGTAGAGTTTCAACACTACTTGGGCATTGGTTTGTTTTCTAAAAATGAGTAGTTATCTCTCTGCACTGTTACTTTTCTTTTCTCTTTTTTTTCTTCATTTTTCCTCAATATTTACAAATCGGTCGGCATGCAAGTCTGAAACAAATAATTGCGTGAAACAAACAGGATGCAACAGGATGGTCTTTTTTTTTATTTCAGGTTGCCTGTCCTAGACGGACCCAACCCCTGTGTTGAGTCCCCTAAGTCAAATGCAACATGATGCAAATAAGCGTTCCTACTAGGGATCCGGCATGAAGTCACGTTATTCTAAGTTTAAAACCTCGGTATGTGTTCTAGACTGTGTACCCGAGCGGACAACTCGAGTTGAGGAAGGAGCTCCTTTCCGGGAACCAAAAGGCCAGTCGGCTTAGAAACTTTCCGAGCCTCTTTCTTATTTTGGGGTATGACACTAACAGAATAGGGAGTCTCAACCAGTGAGCACATCCCCGGGGGTGAGAAAAGAAGGGTTTCGGCACAGTTTATATGTACAGTTCAGATAATATCAAAGCGGTAAACATATAGCACATTAATCAAACATATAATAAAATCAGATATAGACAAAAACAACAATTTAATTGAGCTCGAATTCTTAAACCCTGAACCGAAGTTCTGGTATCATCCCCAGCAGAGTCGCCAGAGCTGTCACACCTCCTTTTTCCGCGCCCGCGGGGGCGCGAGGGAGTTTTTCCAATTAAAGGACGCGGGGGTACAAGGGAGTTTTTCCAATTAAAGGACAATCGAAACGGGATCAATTTATTTAATTCAGAGTCGTCACTTGGGAAAATAATGGTGTCCCAAGTCACCGGTTTGATCCCGAACCGAGGAAATTTATGACTCTGTAATATAGTCTGCGAAACTAGAAACCTGGATAAGGAATTTTGTTAACCCGGGAGAAGGTGTTAGGCACTCCCGGATTCCGTGGTTCTAGCACGGTCGCTCAACTGCAATTTTTCTTTTATCTGATTTCTTTATATATTTTAACTATGTGCTTTTAATGTTCCGCTTTTTGATTTTAGAAGAATTGCGACGTCACGAAAACACATTTTTTCAAGTCACACCGCAACCAGTACGCCTGTGACTTTAATGTATTTCAGTTTCGCCGAGAGTAAGATTTGGGTCACATAAATGCGCACCCGTATTTAGGAAAGTAATTTTATTAAAGTCGTGCCTAAAGGTCTATCGTGTTGTTAACTTTGGGAAAGACCGTGAAATTCGCTAAACGGTATTCCCGAGTCTAAGTTTTCTTTTTGTAACAATTTATGTGAGGGCCCCGCAATTGTGTGTTGAGTTCAATTTACAGCATAAAACCGAAGCCATCCACATACTGAGGATCAATTTGATAAATTTGACAGGCAAAAAAAGAAAGGACAGTATAGAATGGTAGCTAAGAATAATGTAGTTTACAGTTCGTAAATAATTCTTCTAAAGCAAGATATACAAATGTTGGATCATGCACAACATTATACATTTGTGTTTGTTGATTACCAAGCATTACTAGTAGGTTAAAAACTAGGAGAGGTCCTAAGTACAAATTAAGTTTTAACTCAAAATAGTTGCTATTGCTTCATTTATATGCCAACACGGCAATAGGCCTCTTCTTCATCACTTGCTCATTGATATACATAATCTGCAATATTCAAGCATGCAATTGAGAGGACCAATTCTGATAACTAGCTTCTTTAATTTACAAATTCCTCTGTTATTCTTACGTCTTTAGTTAATTCATTGTACTTCAAAGCTATGAATCTGTTAACACAAGTTCACAAACTCTATTTTGGACAATACACTTTTGGACATAGTGCATGTGGTAACATATCAAACAAGAACAATGAATTAAATCATATTGCTATGCTAACACAGATGTTCAATAAACTGAAGCAGAAGTCAAGATTTCCATTCATATAGAGCACGCGTGTATGAAAATTGGAACTGACCTCTTCACACAAAGCCATATAAGAGCAGAAAATAGACCTTTGGAACTGAGATCGCAGCCTTTCACTACGCAACAAATCAACGAATACAATCTTCGGCTCTGAAAATCCAAACGAGCAAACCAAGGAATTGCCAACTAGAACACGGACGGTGCCTCAGCTTGCTGGACCTCGACCTCAGAACTAAACTGAAGAATTCTCCGTTTTAAAGCTTTGAACAAATAATGTCGTCGCAAATCAGCACAACGACTGGATCGGAAAGATTATTTTGATAACCACGACGTTCACCAGTGAACTCAAACTAAACCAAAAATGAACCTAATGAACTCCATGACAGTAGTTCGTGGTTTGGAATCGTTGCGGGCTGCTTCAGGTTGTTTGGGTGAGAACTGGAAGTTAACGATGGTGAGCTGTGGGTTTGACGTCGTGGACTGTTTCAGGTGTGGAGGCGAGAATGGAGCTGCCTAGCTGGTATTCGTTTGGTCGTGAGGAACGGGTTGTTTGTCGATGAGGGTGGTCGATGGTTTCCGGCGGGTTTTGTGAAGGGGGTGGTGTGAAGGAGATGAGCTTCAAGGGGGTGGGGTGTCGTGTGTAACGGCTGGTTCCAGCCCTTTTTTTTTTCTCTAGGTCTATGCGGCTGCCTAGGCTTTATGTAGCGTCCCCCCTCTCTTGTTTTATCCCAGCCCCTTTATATATATGTTTTTTCCATTTGTTCTCTTTCAAATGAGGAAGAAGCCTCCCCCTTTCCTTGCACCCGAGACCCATCAGGTATGTATTATGTATTGTATCTTTTTAAAATGAAACCCATACCAGTTTTTTGTCTTTTCCCTTTGTTTTTTTAAAATGAACCAGCACTCAAAATAGTCACCCCTTCTCCCCCCTCACGTGAAAGATCCCTCTTTCCCTTTTTAAAATCAACAACAAAATCCTCTACCCATCCCCTGTCCATTGGAAATATTCCAATGCCCACGTGAGAGACCAAGAGTGATGGGTCTCCACATGGGTTTCAAGAGTCGTGGGTTTATTCCCACATCCCATTATGTATTGTCCCCCTTAGTGTAGTGGACTCGGATTATTACGGGCTAGGTCCGAAAATTATAAAACCGGGTAGTTTGAACCCGAATATTATTCTTCGCCCGGAACCAAGAATGGTGTTATTTAATTAATCCTAGGTAATCAAAATAACTATAATACTCATAATTAAAATAAAACTATTTTTTTATATTTTTCAAATTTAAAATAACTACAAAATATTAATGAAACTATTTTTTATTATTTTCGTTTTTATAAAAAGATAAAAATATAAAAGTACTATTTTTATATTTTTCAAGTTTAAAATAACTACAAAATATTAATGAAACTATTTTTTTTTAATTATTTTCGTTTTTATAAAAAGATAAAAATATAAAGTACTATTTTTATATTTTTCAAGTTTAAAATGACTACGAAACATTAATAAAACTATATTTTTGTTATTTTTCATTTTATGGTAAAAATAAAGTAAAAGAGTCAAATTTAGCTAAAATAGCTATATTAAAACTAAACTAAATATTTTACGCTAAAAATATAAAAAATCTCGGGTAGGGGCAAAAATTAAGGACGGGTAGTCTTGAACTGGAGTTCCAAGCAAAAGTTAAGGACATGTAGTTCTGAACTTAGAGTTATAAGTTCAAAAGTTAAGGACAAGTAGTCCTAAACTTAGACTTACAAGATCATAAATTAAGGACAGCTAGTCTTGAACTTACATTAAACTCATAAGTTAAGGACAGTTGGTACCAAACGTTATGAGCAAAGGGTATTTTCGTCCGGACGGGTAAAATTTATTAAAGCAGTGGCTAAAGACAAAGATATTTTAAACAATGGCTTAAAAGTAAATATATGTCTTATAAGTGGATAACTGTGCACTTCCCCCTAATTCGTTGGTGGCTAGTTGGGTCATAATAGATGGATGGCGTTTTTATAAAATATAAAAGTTTTGTGTCATTTTTGAAATTGTTAAAAATCCAACAATGATATTTTGGACAAAAACAGGTCTAGAGCTACTTTTAGGATATGGGAATTTTAATTTCAAAATATGCCAAAACAAGGATAAAATCCATAAACAAACATATTTTGCCAAAAAAATGAAAAAAACTTAGTTATATCTATGGCAAAACGGAGGATATTGTTTGTTTTGGGTCAAGCCTCCACGATTTTTCCCAAAAGAGCTCACACCATTAAAAGTATTCTATCTCCTTAACTTATTTTTCTTTTCTACTTTCTACGTGAGTTTTTTCACACACACCCAACAATATCTCCCTTAAACTAAGTTATACATGACCTATCATCATTTACGGACTAATTTGGAGATTTAGTGTGTACAACCCACATGATCCGGGTCTTTATGACCACCGAAGCTACATGTAATGATAGTAAACTGGCCCATAGATGGGCAAAGGCACTAAGCCGGCCCTACGCTATCACTTCGCCATCTATATATTCATTCTGCCAAAACATTCGCTCTGATACTAGTTGTTGGCTAAAATGGCCCAAAAATACTCTTGACATGCTGTGAAGTGATATTGTCTGTTTTAGGCCAAGCTCGCACGTTTTATTTGGCAAAAAATTTTATTTTCTACTTTTCAAACTCCATTTATACACTTTTAACATTTATTTGTGTATTTCTAGTGTTATGAAGTAGTTGTGTGGTAAATTATTGGTTTCTAATTTAAATCATTTTTTACCTTAATTGGAGAAGAGGAAAAAAGATTTGCTGATGGTGACCTATAGTTGTGTCTATGTGGTAAGGGTGGATAGAGCGGGAAGCCTGCAAATCATTCTGGGTGTTCATATAATGCTCTGTAATCTTTTATAGGACTTTGTGAATAGATCATAAAACAAAATAGTGAAATCTCCCTAAAAGAGGTACTGATACCATTTGTCACAGATTTGTTATTAACTGAGAGTTCTCAATTCACGAAGGAAACCTGGAAATCCAATGAAGAATGAAGGAAAATAAAGTTAATGGAGATTAACAAAAAGTTTGCTAATCGTTAGAAGTGATCATTCATGCTCCAAATTTTATTCATATTACATCTTATATGATGCATACAGAGCTCTGGAAATATCACCTAATGCAAAATGGCTGATATACTTGAGCATGAATCCAACATATGATCATACATATATAAAAAAACAATTTATATTTCTAGGTGTTGGATTCAGTAGCAGAAGCCAAGGTTAATGGGCAAAAACCATGATCAAGACTAGCTTTCCATACTTTGTCAATATCAAACATCATGTTGCCACACTCGTGCTCTTTCCAACCTTCCAACGCGTGCAAAATTCCTGCTATCCTCCACGCGCTCATCACTCTTCTTGGCAGCCAATTCTGGAATTATGATAAATTCAATCGTGATCAATTTCTTTTACTATGATATGTAAGAGGATTAAAAAAAAAGACGAAAATAAAGGATTTTAGATAACCGTTTCTAACCTCACAAGAGTCTACATTTTCAAGATGTTTTGGAGTAATCATAGATGGTGTGCTGAAGTAGAAGCAATCCTTTCGAGCTTTACTTGGTGGGAATTGTGAATAAGAAATGAATAATGTTCCTTTTGGTGCTTTCAATTGTTCATCTTCAATCAATCCATCCCCTACGAGCCATGTCTGCAGCATAATTCAAGAACCTCTTTTAATGATTCAATACTGTATACTTTTTGATGTACTTTTGTTTATACGTACCTTTGAAACATTATAGGATTTCGACAGGACTAACTTAGTTGCAGCCTCGGGAGTTAGCTTTGTTTTAAGTCTCTTGAACTCTTCTTCATCTAACGTGACAACCTATATATACAAAAATTACATTCAAAATGAGATAAAGGAAAATAAATATTATTGAGTAGACTCAACAACAACAACAACAACAACAACAACAACAACCCCTCTTGTCTAATATTGTTGAGTAGACTAATAACCAAAAATACCTGAATTCCTCCTT
This sequence comes from Nicotiana noctiflora, assembly GCA_032618575.1. Taxonomy (NCBI): domain Eukaryota; kingdom Viridiplantae; phylum Streptophyta; class Magnoliopsida; order Solanales; family Solanaceae; genus Nicotiana; species Nicotiana noctiflora. The sequence continues at coordinate 80,656 of JASVEL010005761.1, forward strand.
GGCACAATGCTAAGGCAATGGAGTAAGCAACTTTGGATAAACGGCCGCGAAGGACAACTTGGGAAGTTCCTTTAGGAATAGAATTTATGACCACAGCAACAACTAGGCTACTTCCATCTACCACCTTTACTTTCAGCTGAGGGTTCCTTCTTATGTAAAGTTCACCACTATTATTCAGCTGCTCTTCCTGGAAAGTTACATTTGTGATAGCTAGATGTATGCAAGAAAGTCACACATTGAAGAAGAATCATGTAATTCTCTCATATATTTTTGACTTACCTGATTTAAGAGTCCAAGGCTCAATACTTTTATGCCTTTCTGATCTGCTTCCATGATTGCTTCCTCAATCAAATTGTTAATAGTCTCTCTTTGCCATTTCATAAAGTACTGCAACAAAATCAAGAATCGGGATAAATTATCGTTGGATCCAAAATATGAAAACAATCTTGAATAATACTGATTACTCACTTGTATGCGATACTTTGGGATAGCCCAAGTTTGTAACTTGAGATTCTTGAACAAATTTCTCTCGACAATAAACGTGTGACCATAAATCCATGTGATCATTATGGACCATAGTGTGACAGGCCACATTAACCAGAAATACCATTTAGAGGATTGAGGCTTCGAGGCCAAGGATGCTAACCCTAGACGAAGATGGTAAATGGATTCAGGGGTTGTTAGATGTGTAAGGTGCACCACATCAGGCAATTCAGCTTCTCTCTCAAGTGACTTTTCATACAATGTATCTGATGATTTGTCCAGTGTATCATAAATATAGTCATACATTGGCATGAAAAGTGAATAATTTGTCCTAAATTGAGTGTGATGTAGTGAGTGGTACCTGTGCCATCAACACAAATGATATTAGTGCCAAAAGAACAAACAAAATCTTTACATGATCACTAGTGTGCTTAATAATCTATAGGAATTTTACATTCAAAAGAATACTTTGTTTTCCATAAAATTTTCAGTTACTTACCTTATAATTAAGTGACCTAATTGTATAAATATTTTGTATTAAATTAAGCTCGTTGAAATATAGTGCAAGAAGACTCACGAGGGCGTATACATCAAGTACTTGAGAGGGGGAAACATAGAGAATATCCACTTAGGAATGAGCTCAAAGTTGCAGTGCCCCATGTTGTTCATGAAATCAATGTAGGTGATGTACCCACCAAATGCAGTTATAGAAGCAGTTCCAGTGAGTGTAATGGTGAGTAATGGTATAGCAAAGAGCGTGAAATATGATATGTGCTCAGCAAACGGATGAATTACAGCTGCCAAAAAAGAACTTTTTAAGTCCTCATAAATATTTTTAAAAATATAATGATACTCCTATGTAGTAAAACGGTTTTGAGAGCTAGGACAACGTTACGTACAAGTGATGGGCTCAGTAACAATGGAGGAGTGGTGATGGGAATGATAACGAGAGTAGAGAAAATGGTGGTGAAGAGCTCTGTGAAGCCAATAATAGAGAAATTCGACAGGACCAATATGAAGCAAGGCAATAATAATAATGCCATTAGTCCTCCACAAAGGCATGTGATGAGCTTGTTCCAGCAACAGGTATCCGATATAGTATATCAGTCCATTAAATATGATCTGATCATCCCTACAAAAACATATATTCAACCTTAAATCAGTCATGCATGTATGATTAAATTTGTGTTTGCTTGCCTTTTGTTGGATGCCTTTTAGTTAAGAGTCCAAGAACCTAATAAATGGATAAGCACTTTTGAGAAAAATACAATTAGAAGCAATTTTTAAAAGTTAAGTTAAACACTAATTACTGCTCAAAAGTGTTTTTCTAATGAATTAGCCAAACACTAACTACTTCTCTTCAAAAGCACTTTTTTTACATGTACTTTTGAGAAAAATACTTCTCAAAATAAGCTGATTTTAGAAGCTTGGCCAAACGGGCTATAAACCTTTCCAAAGCTTTAGGAAATCTAAATATTGCAACATAAATGCCAACTTTAGGAATGCTTTAGAGAAGAGTTTTCTCCTCTTGTGCTATATTTTATTTATGTAAACTTACAATCTTTTTGCTCAAACCTTCTCAGCACGATTCTTTTTCATATGCTTATGTCATTGGTCTGGCAGGCACTATATGCTTGCGGTACCGGCCGCAGGTGGCGGAAGCTACTTAAATTTCTATCAAGATCCTAGAGACTCTAATACCATTTGAAGAAAAAATAGTGCATTCGTAAACTCAAAGATCTCAAAATTATCTATAATTTAGGTTTCTTATTATAATTTTGGATTATTTTTCAACATATACTAAAGATTAATAATATAAGCAAATTGGTGATTCTTAAAAACTTTGAGTACTAAAGATTAATAATTTTTTTTAAATCCAAATATCTGGTTCGCTTTGAAGCTGGATTATTCTGCATTTGCACCGTAAATATTTACTTTGAAGGGTAATACGCTCCCTATCAAAGGCAACACCATTTTCGGGACTCAACCCAAGACCTTTACTTCTGAATTGAGTAGTACTTACCACTCCATCATATCCTTTAGTGGTATAATAATATCTTAGTGTTAATGGAGCACATAACGTGAAGTTAAAATTTAAAATAATTACAATAAATTAACACCTGACCTTAACAAGTGAAAGAAGTCATTTTTTTTCCTTTTAGCTAGAAGTCACTTACAACTATTTACTAATGTATTATGGAGTAGATGAATGAAGGCGTAAGGATAGGAAATGGCATACCAGTTGCTTTCTCTGTCAACTTGATCAAATTCTATGCTTTTATCAACAATTCGATTATTACCCTTAGCAGTCCTGTGGCGGGATAGGGATATCCATATCTGGTTATGAATCACTCTCGACAGTAGAAGTGGGAGTATGATTATGTATATAGTGTCCCTCTGGCTTTCATCTTTGCTCATGAAGAATGAGTATATGCTATGACCCACAAATGGTGCCAAAACCAAGTACTTCATCCCACACAAATCAATATTGTAAAAGAGAGTAGTTAGCATAATTCTAGCAAGAATAACCTCATGATTCAGGGCGAAGATTAAAAACAGTAGAGTATCATAGCAGATTGACAATACAAACTTCATGCACTGCGTAATACTGGCTATGTAAAAATGGATTTCTCCAAAACAGACAGTTTAGTAGGACTTTTGAAAATACTAACCTGTTAGGATGTGTTTGGTACGGAGGGAAATATTTTTTAGAAAATGTTTTTCAATTTTTTCTCTGGTTTGGTTGACTTAAATATTTTGGAAAATATTTTCTTATCAATTTATTTTCCTCCAGTTGGAGGAAAATATTTTCTTTATCAAAAGAAGAGAAAATATTTTCCAAAGCTCCTTCTCAACCTTTCTCAGTCTTACCAACCCACATCCCACCCCCTCTACAAAAAAAAATCTTCTTTTTTAATTTCAGTTTTTCGTTACCATCCACCCTACTACCCCTTCCCCTCCCCTGCAAAAAATATTTTTTTTACCTTAAATTTTTTATTCAATTTTAAATTTCTGCTTTTAAATTTTTCTATACCACCCAGCCTCCACCCCACCCCACCCCCACCCCCCATAATTTGTTTTTTGTAATTTAAATTTTTATTTTTTGTTTTTCGTTTTACTGCCCCCCAGCTCCGTCCCCACCCCCAGCCCCCCTCCACATCCCGAAAAAAAATTTTGAAATAGTTTTCAATTTTTAATTTTATTATTTATCGTTTTAAAGGCTCAAAAATTTTACAAATTCCAAAATTATGAGTTCGGAGGTATATGTGTTCTGAAGTTTACGGGTTTAGAAATTATAAAGTTTACGGGTTCGAAAATACGCATTTTTGCGTTAAAAAGTAAAGCATCACATTAGTTCCTTTATAGTGTATCATTTTAAGAGACTTCGGGAAGGGGGAGGGGTGGGGGAGGTGGGAGGGGGAGGGGTGAGGAGAGTTGCATAAACGATATTTTCCTAAAAAAAAAACTATTTTCTACTCTCTAACCAAACAATTTTTACTTATCAAACAAACAAAAGAAAATAAGTCATAAAACCACTTATTTTCCATGAAAATATTTTTTAGGAAAATATTTTCCATGTAAAATATTTTCCTTCCATACCAAGCACACCCTTAGTCTAGAATATAACAACATACCCGGTGTCATCCTAACAAGAATCACTTAGTCTAGAATATTTATAAGAAAGAATAGTTGCGTGGAAGTAGGGTTCATGAACTACATGCATTTTGATATTCGACACAATACTCCCATCGAAAAATTATACTGTTAAAAGCAAATATTTAAATTTTTGAATCCATTCAGCACAAGAGAAGTTGATATCGTAGTGGCAAGGATGCCTCCAAAATTATTTTAAGTTACACGTACGTATCTGATATGTGGTATTGTAAATTATAAGTACTCTATGAAGTATTTTTCTCCCTCTTCTGGTTAACCGTATATCTCCGTTCCAGTATAGAGTATAGTAAGGAAAAGACCAGCCAATACAAAACAAACACGTAAAAAAATCATCTTCACTATTATGTGATAGGTATATGTCACAGATATATCTGATGCCTTCAAAGGGATAGGCTAAAAAGAAGAGAAGTGTTAATTAATCACTCAATTTCAAAATAAATTATATATTTCTAAATTTAAAAATATTTCAACTTTAAATTCATAATTTTACCCATTTTACCCTTAATAAAAAGCTTTTATACCAGAAATATTATGGTCTCAAACAAACTTTTATGCGAAAGTGGAAGAATGATTGGGAATATTATTCAAACAAATTCAAGAAAGCGTACCTTGAAGTTTCCAAGGCGTGCCCAAGGCCACTCTGTGAGAATGCCAGGTTTTGTAGCCATTCTTTTGTTACTTCACCACAAAGCTTGAGAAAACTACGTAGTTCTACTTGTTCTTTCCTTGTATATGTTCCTCACAACCCTCTGCTTTCACTGTCTTATATAGAGTTATATATGCTATGTACAGGATTCGGGGCATGTGTATTTCCTATTTACCGAGTTTATGTTAACTTATTTCTTTTTTGAGTACTAAAAAAATTAATTGCGAGATACCCGTAATCTGGACCGGACAGTGTCATCAATTAGCAACTCTAGTCCACCTAGAAGTAGCTTATGCTATATTGTGTGCTTGCGTATAAATTGGAAATATCCATCAAATAATTAAAGTGTGTGACACGTGCATATATGTCAATGCTATGATTCATGACAAGTTGCACTAAACAGGAAATATGCAATTCTAATGTGTAATGCGCTTCCTATAGTACCATGCAATTGCTTCCTATTTAATAGCATTGCCAGATTTTTCATTTAAGTTTAACTACTGTATGATCCCGGAGCAGACCTAGTGCATAGGTAATTATGGGTTCTCGATAACCCAGTAACTCTTGTTTACACCATGTATTTATATTAAGAAATTCATAAAATATTGGTAAATATCTTATTGTGAACCCAATTATTATTGCATATTAATCTGAATTTACAGTAGGAACTCATAAGCCTCAAATTCTGGATCCGCCACTATTATTCACATATATTACTAATTGATTTTTTTATCCATAAACATATTAATTAGTATAATCATTTTATAGACATATATACATATTATTTATAATGTTTGGTATAGTACTAATTAATCTATTACTGAGTTAAACTAATTGTTAGGTTGCATGTTGGTTATTTATGCACGTATATATGTTGTTTTCATTAAAACTTCAGTTCACCAGAGACGGTCTTGACAATCACCACATTATTTATTTTATATTTTTTCACTTGATCATTATGTCTGAAAGTAGCACTAAACTTTGATGTGCATATAATTTGTTTATAGGCACGTAAGTATTTTAACTTTGTTATAAATAGAATTTTATTTATGGTAAAAATAGAATTTTATTTATGGTAAATGTCTATATTTAGAGATATTTTAGGTTTTATTACTTGGTGGCTAAGTCACCATCTCCCTATATATAGAGGATTCTATTCCATTGTAATTAATCCCAAAATTTAATAAGAATTCCCTCTCTCTTTTTCTCTACAATATTATTTTTCTTCTTTTAATATTTCATAACACGTTATCAGCACTAGACTCTAACCAATTGAGTAGAAGCTTTGAGATTGAGCATAATGATTGTCAATTGTTCCATGAACTTCCTTCATGACTAAATTTTAGATTTAAGGTAAGTATTTTACTTTTCTCTTTCAAATTCTTGACATTCTATTATTTGATTTTAAATACAAGCAAAGACGATAAATTTTGATTGCAACTCTAATGGAGTTTGAAAGAAATTATAACCATCCAAAGTGGTAAAGTTTCTACGCCTTGCCATGATTAAATTCATGTATGATTGTGGGCAAAGAATTTAAAACATGTTCCATTGAATTTGCTCCATTCTCATTCCCTTTAGAGAATGCAATAGTAGTATGTGATAAGTCTGAAAGAAGACAAATTTATTACCATGAATAATCAATGGATATGGACGTGACAATAGACGAAATTATATCGTCATCATTGTGGTAATGACAACAATAAGTATTCTCAAAATAATCCTTCACTTTGTGAAAGTAATATTTGTCATCGATTTGACATGAGATTTTATAAAGCACATATAGATGATTATGGTCCATTCATGATGTGAATGTGACAACATCTTACTTATGAATACATCTTCATTCTTCAAAGAATATGAACGTGCTAGTGGTAGTGAATATACCACACTCACCTCTAGAAGAAGGTTTGAGATGATATCATAAATAATGTCATTATTATGGCATGAATGGTCATTGGTCACGTACCTATTGTACGCCAAAATATTTTGGCATTGTGATTATTAAAAGACAACGGTAATGCAAGAAACAGATCTTGCATATAATTTTGACCATACACATAATGGTATAACTTTCTCTTTAAAAGAGATATTCACCACATGGATGTTGATGAATCAGTGATAGTACAAAATTAATTGAGAGCTCTAGAAGAGCCAATTATTACTATTTTGGAGAAATACAATTAATTACTAATAAGGTATTGTGTTGTAGTACGTCTCAAAGAAACTTATTCAGTTTTCAAAGTATACGCGAAAGCGGTTGATTATATTGAGACTATAAATAAAGGAAAGATTTAATATCTTCTATTACTACAACTTGTAGCGGGGTAATATGTATGTGAAAAGCTATCCGCTTTATTCTCCAATTTGTACTACATAAATAAAAGAATATCACAATGAAGTGGATATTTATTGATATAAAAATCCATATCATAATAAACCTGGAGTTTATTCATAATTGCACACATCATGGTGTAAACCTAAAGTTTATCAATATTAATAATTTATTCAGTTGTCATAATTGATTTAGCCATATCAATTTAAGTATGATGTGCAAAAATAATAGAGAATTCACATTGGTAAATATTACAACAACAACAACAACCCAGTATAATCCCACAAGTGAGGTCTGGGGAGGGTAATATGTACGCAGGCCTTACCCCTACCTGGGGGAAGAGAGGCTGTTTCTAGGAGACCCTCGGCTCAAGACATCAACAAAAGACGATAAATTAGTACTATCAATAGACTCATACTAAAAATAACATAAAATAACAACATAACACAAAATAATAAAGTAGCAACAGTATAAGAAATATAAGAAATACGAAATAGATGAAAGGTATACTAATATCCAATAAATAACTCCATGTACCGATCAGTAACCTCCTACGATTACCTCCTAACTAGCTAATATCACTCTAGTGCGCTGTGGAATTATCCACAACTTCCCCTAACCTACAACTTTAATGTTCGACTTCCACAATCCCCTATCAAGAGCCATGTCCTCAGTAATCCTAAGACGCGCTAAGTCCTGCCTTATCACCTCTCCCCAATACTTCTTAGGTCTTCCTCTACCTCTTCTCATGCCCACCACAGCCAGTCGCTCACACCTTCTCACCGGTGCATCAGTGCTCCTCCTCCGAATGTGCCCGAACCATCTGAGTCTTGCTTCTCGCATCTTGTCCTCTATGGGGGCCACACCCACCTTCTCTCTAACATATTCATTTCTAATCTTATCCATCCTTGTATGCCCGCACATCCACCTCAACATCCTCATCTCTGCTACTTTCATCTTCTGGGTGTGTGAGTTCTTAACCGACCAACACTCGGTCCCATACAACATTGCCAGCCTAACCACTGCTTTATAAAACTTACCTTTTAGTAAAGGTGGAACTTTCTTGTCACACAGGACTCCCGTCGCTAACCTCCACTTCATCCAACCTACCCCTATACGGTGTGTGACATCCTCGTCGATCTCCCCGATCCCCTGAATAACTGACCCTAGGTACTTGAAACTACTCTTCTTAGGGATGATTTGAGAGTCCAGTCTCACTTCCACTCCCGTTTCCGTCGGCCCCGCCCCAAACTTGCACTCGAGGTATTCCGTCTTTGTCCTGCTCAACCTGAATCCTTTAGACTCAAGGGCATGCCTCCAAACCTCTAGCCTTTCGTTCACCCCGCGTCGTGTTTCGTCAATTAGGACTATATCATCAGCAAATAGCATGCACCATGGCACCTCCCCTTGAATATGATGCGTTATGACATCCATCACCAGGGCAAATAGGAAAGGGCTGAGTGCCGACCCTTGGTGCAACCCCGTAACAACTGGAAAATGCTCGGAATCACCTCCTATTGTCCTAACCCGAGTCTTAGCTCCTTCATACATGTCTCTAATCACCCTAATGTAGGCTACGGAACCCCTTTAACCTCTAAGCAGCTCCATAAGACCTCCCTAGGAACCCTGTCATACGCTTTCTCTAGATCAATAAACACCATGTGAAGATCCTTCTTCTTATCCCTGTACTGTTCTGCCATCCTCCTAATAAGATGGATAGCTTATGTGGTAGATCGCCCGGCATAAATCCGAACTGGTTGTCCGAGATAGACACCATCCTTCGCACTCTCATCTCTACCACTCTCTCCCAGATTTTCATGGTATGACTTAGTAATTTGATACCTCTATAATTGTTACAGCTTTGGATATCGCCTTTGTTCTTATACAACGAAACCATTGTACTCCACCTCCACTCTTCAGGCATCCTATTAGTCTTGAATATCACATTATACAACCCAGTAAGCCATTCCAATCCTGCTCTACCCACACACCTCCAAAGTTCAACCGGAATTTCATCTGGCTCGGTAGCTCTACCCCTCCTCATCTTACGCATTGCCTCGATGACCTCATCGACTTCAATGTCCCTACAATAACTTAATTCATGGGGAATGTCGGTGTTTCTCAATCCACCTAGTACAATACCTTGATCCCCTTCTTCATTTAGGAGTTTATGAAAGTAGGTCTGCCATCTCCTCTTAATCTGGTTCATCCCCCATCAGAACTTTGCCGTCCTCATCTTTTATGCACCTCACCCGGTCCAGATCCCGAGCCGCCCTCTCTCTTAGCTTAGCGAGGCGGAATAACTTCTTCTCCCCGCCTTTGCTACCTAGTTCCTCATACAAACGAGCAAAAGTTGCCGTCTTAGCCTCCGTTACTGCCTCTCCACAAACACACCACCAAAAATACAACAACAACAACAAAAACCCAATAAAATCTCATAACTGGGGTTTACTAATCGCATGTAAGCTGCCTTCTTCGCTTCCACTTTACCTTGGACAGTAGTATTCCACCACCAGTCTCCTTTATGGCCACCGGTGTGGCCAGAAGATAACCCCAACACATCTCCCGCCGCCTTCCTTATACAATCAGCTGTCGTCGACCACATAGTGTTTGCTTCCCCACTACTACTTCCCCAGGCTCCCATTTCTGATAACTTTCTTTCCAACTCCTGAGCTTTATCCGCAGTCAAGGCGCCCCACTTAATCCTCTGGCGGCCTCGTATTGATCTTTTCTTCCTCCTTATCATAATGTCAAAGTCCATCACCAAAAGCCTATGTTGTGTTGCAAGGGTCTCACCTGGGATAACTTTGCAGTCCACGCACCACCTTCTATCGCCTCTTCTGAGGAGTAGATAGTCAATCTGAGTCTTCGCCACCGAACTTTGGTAAGTAACCAAATGCTCCTCCCGCTTCGGGAAACTTGAGTTCGCAATCGCTAAATCGAATGCCTTGGCAAAGTCCAACAACGAAGTGCCCCCTCCATTTCGCTCCCCGAAACCAAAGCCGCCATGAACCTCCGAATAACCACCCGTAGACGACCCAATATGACCATTAAAATCTCCTCCTATGAATAACCTCTCGGAGGGCAGGATACTACGAACAATGTCGTCCAACCCCTCCCGAAAGCGCCTTTTAGTATCCTCATCCAAGCCTACTTGCGGCGCGTATGCACTAACAACATTTAAGGTACACTCGCCCACCACCAATTTAATAGTCATTAGTCTATCATTCACCCGCCTGACCTCTACCACTGACTCTCTAAGATGGCTATCTACCAAGATCCCCACTCCATTTTTACCCCTCATGGCTCCAGAGTACCACAACTTCACATTGGTAAATATTAAAGAACTAGAAAGTTCTTTACGAATTCTCTTACATTGCTTGTTCTCATTAATTAATTGACCAACTAAAATTGGGATTGAATCCAATGAATATTGGAAATATCAAAGGTGAATATGGGTTCGTTCACCTGCCATGTATACCACATAAGATGCATCTATGAGATAGTTTGCGATTATTATTAACCCGCAATATGGTATTTGTGAGGCAACTTGCTCAATAATTTAATTTAGAGCATATTCCAGATTTTTTATTCAAAAAGTTCATCTTGATAAGTTGGTTTACATCACAACTGGTTTAGCAAAATAATTTATTGAGTGATTCCACTTGATAGCTAAACAATTGCTTATGAGAATAAAGTTTTGTATATCAGTTCGATATACGTTATATACGAAAGTATATTACATTCTCTCCTCACAAGTGGTTCAGGATCATGAACCAAATAATTCCATCATATTATTATTGATGTGCGGTGTATATTTTGATTAACACCATAAAGCACAAAGATGAGTTCTCAAAGTTGAGGAAACAAGTAGTATTCTAACATGAGGGGGAGAAAAGATACAACAGTCGAGAAAAGTTAGATGAAATGAATTATTATTTATACATCTAGATCCTCGAATAAAATAATATGAACTTGAAGTTCATAAAAGGATAATTTGTGTGCAATTTATTGCAAAGCATGCTAGACGCATTTGCTGACCCAAAGAATGTAACTATATTCTCAATGCAAATGCTCATATTAAGTCCTAGAAAGACAAAGTCTATAGTACGCTTAAAGCATATCGACAAATCGGTTTCAAATAAACTTTTTGACAAAGAAGATGAGCAAATGATCAAAAAGATCATAATAAAGGAGGAAAGTGATATAGAAGAACACATGACATAACACTTCATAATATCTCATGAGAGATTCAGGTACCTGAATATATGAATGAAGAGATTTCTATGTTATGTCATTACGAAAATACATTGAAACCGATATAAAATCTTTGTCGACGTCAACCTTCAAGAAGCTAGTGCACAAGATTGGGATGTGAAGGCACAAGGATGTGAGTTGATGCTATCATCAAGAGGAGTTAATGCGCCTTGCACTTTTTTTTCCTTACAAGGTTTTGTCCCACTGGGTTTTCCTTGCAAGGTTTTTAACGAGGCAACCAAAAGGCGTATTGTAGATATGTGTACTCTTTTTCCTTCTCTAGATTTTTTTTCCCATTGGGTTTTTCTTTTAGATAAAGTTTTAACGAGGCACATTATCTGTTGAACAGACATTCAAGGGGGGGGATGTTATAAATAGAATTATATTTATGGTGAATGTCTATATTTAGAGAGATTCTATGTTTTATTACTTGGTGGCTAAGTCACCATCTCCCTATAAATAGAGGATTCTATTCCATTGTAATTAATCCCAAAATTCAATAAGAATTCCCCCTCTCTTTTTCTCTACAATATTGTTTTTCTTTCTTTTATTATTACATAACAAACTTAAATTTTTTTGTCTTCTTTCCTTATCTCCTAAAGAAAACGTTGGTTAAGTATACCAAGGTCGTGATCTGAACCAAATGAGTTAAATTTTGATTAGATTAAAGTTTTTAATTTTATAAGGTAACTGTTTGCGATTCTTGAATCCAAGAAAATGACCAATATATATATTTTCATATACTATTATTTAAGAAAATAGCATTTTTGGGAGCCCATCACACAAATGGTCACTTGACTATTCGAAATTATCTAGTAAACACGTATCAGAATTCGATCTCACGGTAATTAACGGAGTTAATCTCGTCTGGAGCTAATCCATAATTAATAAGTGATATGACCACTCATTCATAAAATTACTCAACTCTTGTTCGGTTTGATTTATGAGGGCACGGCCCATCCACTCCCCCATGAGGATGGAACCTCAGCGTGGCCACGGCCACTTGCTGCCAGCTTACGGAACTCACAACTATAAATACTAAAAGAGGGAGCCCTAGTAAGGGGGGCTTCTTCTTCAATATTATCCTCCAGAAAGAGGGAGAGAGAGAGAACAGACAAAAGGTACCCATCTTATGGGAAGATAAAGCACCATTGTAAGGCTCTCAACCTCTTCATGGAGAGGCAAACCAAATCAATATTGTCAGTAAAAGTTGTTAATATTTCTTCTCCTGATCTTGAGTATTTATTATATTTTCTTTCAGTTGGCCCATGGATTATTACTATTTTCTATGATTTGCCCGTAACTCATATATATTTTTTTTGTATTCATAAAGTGTGTGATAACTTTTGAGCAAATCATTTGGCACCGTCTGCGAGGATTTCCTAGAAAAATTACGTAATTCCTCTCTGGACCAAAAGGAAAGAAACACCAACAAAAAAACCCCGCTCGAAGAAGCCAAAACGGCCCTCCGACAAGAGGAACTCGAACTTCTCAAATCAATATCCACGTTCTCTCTCTCACCGAGCTCCGATAGTGCGAACAAGAAGAAGAAGGCCCCCCTTTTAAGGGAGAATTCCCGTGAGGCATCTCCCGTATCCCAGGTACGGGATCCGGCCGGAAGCCATCATAGAAATATCTTGAGCCAAGATCCACCTCAAAACAGCCTACATGCCCCGATCGGGAACACAACGCATAAAACTACTCAAAGTCTCGAATCAAAACCGAGCTTCAGCACTTAGTACCTACAACGCGGGGACTCAGGCTATGCGTCTTCGCCATCAAAATTGATAAAGTTCAGCAACAGTTGAACTGGGACTCAGGCTATGCGCCTTCACCAAAAAGTTAAACTATGGTTAAACCAAGACTCAGACTATGCGCCTTCGCCATCAAAATTGATAAAGATCAACAATAGTTGAACTGGGACTCGAGCTATGCGCCTTCACCAAAAAGTTCAACTATGGTTGAACCAAGACTCGGGCTATGCGCCTTCGCCATCAAAATTAATAAAGTTCAAGTCGAATTGGGACTCATGCTATGCACATTCGCCAAAAGTTCAACTATGGTTGAACTAAGATTCGGGCTATGCGTCTTTGCCACCAAAATTGATAAAGTTCAACAACAGTCGAACTGGGACTCAGGCTATGCGCCTTCACCAAAAAGTTCAAGTATGGTTGAACCAAGACTCAAGCTATGCACTTTTGCCATCAAAATTGATAAAGTTCAACAACAGTTGAACTGGAACTCAGGCTATGTGCCTTCGCCAAAAAGTTCAACTATGGTTGAACCAAGACTCAGGCTATGCGCCTTTGCCATCAAAATTGATAAAGTTCAATAACAGTTGAACTAGGAATCAGGCTGTGCGCCTTGGCTACAAAGTTCAACTATGGTTGAACCAAGACTTAGTCTATGCGCCTTCGCAATCAAAATTAATAAAGTTCTACAACAGTTGAACTGGGTGCGCCTCCAAAAAGTTCAACTATGGTTGAACCAAGACTCAGGCTATGCTCCTTCACCAACAAAATTGATAAAGTTCAACAACAATTGAACTGGGACTCAGGCTATGCGCCTTCGCCAAAAAGTTCAACTATGGCTGAACCAAGACTCAGGCTATGCGCTTTCGCCAAAGTTCAACAGTAGTTGAACTGGGACTCATGCTATGCGCCTTCACAAAAACGTTTAACTATGGTTGAACCAAGATTCAGGCTATGCGCATTTGCCACCAAAATTGATAAAGTTCAACAACAGTTGAACTGGGACTCAGGCTATGCGCCTTCGCCAAAAAGTTTAACTATGGTTGAACCAAGACTCAGGCTATGCGCCCTCGCCATTAAAATTGACAAAGTTCAACAACAGTTGAACCTGGGACTCAGGCTATGCGCCTTCACTAAAAATTTCAACTATGGTTGAACCAAAATTCAGGCTATGTGCCTTCGCCATCAAAATTGATAAAGTTCAACAACAATTGAACTGGACTCGAACTATGCGCCTTCGCCAAAAAGTTCAACTATAGTTGAACCAAGACTTAAGCTATGTGCCTTCGCCATCAAAATTGATAAAGTTCAACAACAGTTAAATTGGGACTCAGGGTATACGCCTTCGCCAAAAAGTTCATCTATGGTTGAACCAAGACTCAAGTTATGCGCCTTTCGCCATCAAAATCTATAAAGTTCAACAATAGTTGAACTGGAACTCAGGCTATATGCCTTCGCGAAAAAGTTCAAATATGGTTGAATCAAGACTCAGGCTATCCACCTTCGCCATCAAAATTGATAAAATTCAACAATAGTCGAACTGGGACTCAGGCTATGTGCCTTCGCCAAAAAATTCAACTATGGTTGAACCAAGACTCAGGCTATGCGCCTTCGCCATCAAAATTGATAAATTAAAGTTCAACAACAGTTGAATTGAAACACATGCTATGCGCTTTCGCCAAAAAGTTAAACTATGGTTTAACCAAGACTTAGGCTATGCGCCTTCACCATCAAAATTGATAAAGTTAAACAACAGTTGAACTGGGACTCAGGCTAGACGCCTTCGCCAAAAAGTTCAACTATGGTTGATCCAAGACTCAGGCTGTGCGCCTTCGCCTCAAAATTGATAAACCATGTGACCTCTTCTTCGATTTTAAACCGCGTATGCGGTTGCCGCTTTTGCGATTAAGATGACCGCTTATGCGGTCTCTACAACACTCTCATGTCCGCTTCTGCGGTCAAATACCGCACCTACGGTATCCGCTTTTGCGGAAGGATTCCGCTTATGCGGAATGAGGCAAGCCCCCCTCCAGGACCGCCTATGCGACCCCATAGCCGCATCTCCGGAACTGCTTCTCCGGCTCTTTTTCCGCAGATGCGTCAATACCAGAAGCCAAAAATATCAGACGTGTTGTAAGCTTCCAAAATTCCCGTTTAACCATCCAAAATCACCCCGAGTCCGCGGGACCTCAACTAAAGCACCAACACATCCCAAAATCTTATTCAAACTTCTTCCAATCCTCAAAACACGTCAAACAATGCTAAAACTATTATATCACATCGAATTCAAGCTTAAGTTTCTCCAAAACATCCGCAATACGTACTTAATCAAAAACCCGATCAAACGACGTCCGAATGACCTCAAAATTTGTAGACATATCCAAAATCACCTAACAAAGCTATTGCAAGTCTCGGAATTATATTAAGACCCTCAGATCAAAATTTCACCTATCAACCAGAATTCCCCAAAATTCCAACCTCGCCAATTCAAGCCTTTTTCTACACCGGACCTCCAAATTCAACTCTGATCGCACTCTTAAGTCACAAATCATTCCCTGAAGCTAACCGAATCACCGAAATTCACATCTGAGCCATCTAACCACATAGTCAACTTACGATTGACTTTTCTAAAACAAACTTTCTTCTAAGAAGCTAAGTGCCTCATTTCCAACTAAAATCAATTCCATTCAACCCGATCAACTCAAATACTGATATAGGAACACAAGGCAACATAATATGGGGGAAACGGGGCGGAAACACATGAGTCGACGGGTCGGGTCGTCTCAAAGGTATAACGATATCTAGCAGATAAAGTCCTGCATCATTAACTGACCAATACCTTCCTAGGACTAACTCATATCTGGCTAGTCTCACTCTAGTGCGTTGTAGAAATATTCACAACTTCCCCCTATTCTACAACCTTAATGGCCGACCTCCACAATTCCCTGTCAAGGGCCATGTCGTTTGTAATCCTAAATCACGTCATACTAAACGTAATATGATATGGAATTCAGCACTTCCTAAGATGCAGATTTAAGTTTGCTCCCAAATCTCTTTCAGGGTCCTTTGTTTCTCACTTTCGTTATTATGTTAACTTATCTTAATTCGTCTACGTGAAACAATTTGATATTTTGTTGCACTTCTGCCCATACAAGTAGTCAAGACAACAGGCCAGGTACCATCCGAAGAATAGTACCTCAGGTTCAATTTTTTTTCGCAGAATCTGTCGAAACAGATATGAAAGACAGAACAGCCAATCGCAATGTGCTTTGGTTTGAGTCCTTGTCCAATTCGGAATTTACATAACTGCTTCACGATTAATTCGAAATCAATAAGCTCCTCCATTAATATATTTATACGTCCTGTATTCACAAGCATCTAAAAACTTAACGCTCTAGTTGATTTCCATAAGCCTGTCGGTTCTCACACGAGTGTGTTTGGTACGGAGGAAAATATTTTTTAATTTTTTTATGTTTGGTTGGGTTAAATATTTTACAAAATATTTTTTTTATCAAAAGAAGAGAAAATATTTTCCAAAGATCCTTCTTAACCTTCTCGACCCACCAAGCCACCCCACCTCCTCTCCAAAGAAAGGATTTTTTTTTTAAATTTCAATTCTTCCGTCACCATCCATCCTACTGCCCCTCAACCCCCTCAGCAATTGTATTTTAACCTTAATTTTTTTTTTTTTGCAATTTTAAATTTTTGTTTTTTTATTTTTCTGCACCACTCACTACCCACCCCCACCCCGCGCAAAAAAAAAAGGAATTTTTACTTTTTTTTTGTAATTTAAATTTCTATTTTTTTATTTTACTGCCCCCCTCCCCACTTAGCCCTGCCCCCAGGCCCCCAGAATCTTTTTTTAAATATATTGTCCAGTTTTAATTTTATTATTTATCGGTTGAAAGACTCAAAATTTTACAAGTTTCAAAATTATGAGTTTGGAGGTTTATGTGTTTGGAAGATTACGAGTTTAGAAATTATAAAGTTTACATGTTCGAAATTCCGCGGTTTTAAAAGTTTAGTGGTCCGAAAGTTTATGAAATTTGTGGGTCCGTAAGGTTGTTGGTTTGAAAGTTTATAGTTTGATGCTTATTATATCTAAATTAATTATGAATACTCTTGAGAAGTCATTTTCCTTAATTGGCGTACCAAACACTGAAAATGAATATGATTATTACTTGTTTTTCAGGAAAATATTTTCTTGGAAAATATTTTTCATGAAAAATATTTTTCATTATACCAAACACACCCTCATTGATCCATTTATGAAAGTAGTGATACAAAGCTCTTCCAGGGAAGCTCTATCTTGTATTCTTGTTCAATAGAAGTCATCACTAATACTCCCAAATGGTTCATATTACATTTTATATAATACATACCGAGCTCTGGACATAATTATAACCTAATGCAAATGGCTCATATACTTGACCATGGATCCAAGATATGATCATATATCAGAAACGATCTATATTTCTATGTGTTGGATTCAGTAGCAGAAGCCATGGTTAATGGGCAAAAACCATGATCAAGACTAGCTTTCCATACTTTGTCAATATCAAACATCATGTTATCACACTCGTGCTCTTTCCAACCTTCCAACGCATGCAAAATTCCTGCTATTCTCCACGCGCTCATCACTCTTCTTGGCAGCCAATTCTAGAATTATAATATGAATTACAATTATAAGACTATCAAAAAAATTAAAGAGAAATTAAGGATATTAAACAATAGTAATATTTTCTAACCTCACAAGAGTCTACATTTTCAAGATGTTTTGGAGTAATCATAGCTGGTGTGATGAAGTAGAAGCAATCCTTTCGAGCTTTCTTTGGTGGGAATTGTGAATAAGGAATGAATAATGTTCCTTTTGGTGCTTTCAATTGTTCATCTTCACCCAATCCATCTCCTACTAACCATATCTGCAGCATAATCAAGAACCTCTTTTAATTGGTATGCATTATCAAGATTCCGGACAGTAAGCATTTGGATGTATTTTGGTTTATAAGTACCTTTGAAACATTATAAGATTTTGACAGGACCAGCTTAGTTGCAGCCTCGGGGGTTAGCTTTGTTTTAAGTCTCTTGTGTTCTTCTTCGTTAAACGTAACAACCTATGTATACAAAATTTACATTCAAAACGAGCAAAAAGAAAACGGATATTGTGGAGTAGATTGATAATCAAATATACCTGAATTCCTCCTTGGCACAAGGCTAAGGAAATGGAGTAAGCAACTTTGGATAAATGGCCTCGAAGGACAATTTGGGAAGTTCCTTTAGGAATGGAATTTACGACCACAGCAGCAGCTAGGCTATTTCCATCTACCACCTTCACTTTTAGTTGAGGATTTCTCCTTATGCAAAGTTCACCATTGCTATTCAGCCTCTCTTCCTGGAAAGTTACATTTGTATAAAAGCATAAGTATCAGCTGCTCATTTTGGTTCAGCCTACAAACGATGGCGAAACCAGAAATGTTTCCAAGGGTGTTCAGACTTGAAAGAACTAAAAATAATTTCGGACAAATGGTATTCAATGTATATTTTATATATCAAAAATTAATATTTTACTTATATACACAGTGTAATTTTTCATAATATTTCGGTGAAGGGTGATTAGTGACACCCTTTGTAAAATATGGCTTGGCCCCTGCCTACAAACCTTGATATCGGGTGAGGGGTGAATTTTCTTTAGATCTTTTTCTCCATAATAACAATTTTGTGATATATATCTTACATAACATTTTGCAGAAGCTTGCAAGAATATTACTACCAGTTAAGCATATGTCATGCATTTTTCTCATATATAAAGTAAGGATGAGTGTAAGACTTTTTACACATATACTTGCCTGATTTAAGAGTCCAAGACTCAAAACTTTTATGCCTTTCTGATCTGCTTCAATGATTGCTTCCTCAATCAAATTGTTAATAGTTTCTCTTTGAGATTTCATTAAGTACTGCAACACAATCAAGAATTATGTCGAATAATCATTCTCTATAACAACGGATCCAAAATATGGAACAATCTTGAATAATTTTTCATTACTTACTTGTATGCGATACTTTGGGATAGCCCAAGTTTGTAATTTGAGATTCTTGAACAAATTTCTCTCAACAATAAATGTGCGACCATAAATCCAAGTAATCATTATAGACCATAATGTGATGGGCCATATAAACCAGAAATACCACTTAGAGGACTGAGGCTTCGAGGCCAGAGACGCAAACCCTAGTCGAAGATGGTAGATGGATTCTGGGGTTGTTAGATGTGTAAGGTGCACCACATCAGGCACATCAGCTTCCCTCTCAAGTGACTTTTCGTACAATGTGTCTGACGACTTGTCGACCGTATCATAGATATAGTCATACAGTGGCATGAAAAGTGAATAATTTGTCCTGAACTGAGTGTGATGTAGCGAGTGGTACCTGTGCCATCAAAACATTGATATTAGTGGCATAAGAATAAACAGGATCTTATAAAAATGTTGTTATATTCACCTTATTAGTGACCTGGTCGCTTAAATATTTACATACAATTAAACTCGTTGAAATATAGGCAAGAGGACTCACGAGGGCGTATACATCAAGTACTTGAGAGGAGGAAATACAGAGAACATCCACTTAGGAATGAACTCAAAGTTGCAATGCCCCATGTTGTTCATGAAATCAATATAGGTGACATAAGCACCAACTGCAGCTATAGAGACAGTCCGAGTGAATATAGTAGTGAGCAATGGTATGGCAAAGAGCGTGAAATATGATAAGTGCTCAGCAAATGGATGAATTACAGCTGCCAAAGTAAATACAATAAGTACTTTGTAAATAAAAAATAATAATACAAAACGTTTTTGAGAGGACAACGTTACTTACAAGTGATGGGCTCAGTAACAATAGAGGAGTGGTGATGAGAATGGTAACGAGAGTAGAGAAAATGGTGGTGAAGAGCTCTGTGAAGCCAATAATAAAGAAACTCGACTGGACCAATATGAAGCAAAGCAATAATAATGATGCCATCAGTTCTCCACAAAGGCGGGTGATGAGCTTGTTCCAGCATCAGATATATGATATAATATAACAGCCCATTAAGTATGATCTGATCATCCCTACAACACGCCAACCTTAATATGGGTTATGTTATCCGATCCATGGGGAAGAAGTGGAGCACGAGGGTGTGTATCTTAACGCTTACCACCAGGGGTAGCCCATCCATAAAGTAAGGCAACAAATTTAGGCCCCATATTTGTTACGCCTAATAGACTATATATATATATATATATATATATATATGTTTAAAACTACAACAAATTTAGACCTATATTTGTTACGCCTAATAGACTATATATATTTATATATATATGTTTAAAACTAGAGTTCAGTTAGGTGAAGAAGTTTGATTTCTTTCTTTAACAAAATCTAGAGAAAAAAATTTGCTACTATTATGATTTCTTCAAAGAAAATTGCACTTGAAATGAACATCGAACCCGAATTTCGTAAGTAACATGTGATATATGGGAAGTAACAATTTGATGCAAATGTTGATAATAAAATCTCAAAATCTTTCGAAGAATCCTTTAGAGTTGATTATATTTATACATAATAAACAAGGCTATTTTTTCACTTCAAAATAGATTTAAACAATTCGAAGCATATGAAAATATTTTTAGTTTTCTATTTGACTGTAAAAACTAAGATCATTAGATGTTGGAAATTTAAAAAAATATTACCTTAATTTGAATGTTCCTTAAAACATAAATAATCAATTCGATATTGATAGTTTAGATTTATTTTCTGTTTTAAAAGTATTACGAAAAATAGTACAATTAGAAGATAACAGTTTAATTGATACACTTTATCAAATAAAGATTCAATTCTTTTTCAAATGCCTAAATTGCTTATGGAGTAATGTTCATAACTCAGGTAATCGTTGCTTTAGGGGAAAGAAGTTTTTAAAATTGAAATTGATAAATTTGTACATAAGAACAACAATAACATAAGAAAGGTTAAATGGATTAGCTATATTGTAAATTGAGAAATACTTATTCAGAGTTATTGATTATAAGAAAAATATTATAATAACTTTGTATCTAAGAAAAGCTAAATGAAAATAGACTTCAACTAAATAATAATAAAAAGTTAAGGCCCCTCATAGTCTATCGAAAATAAAATCTTTGCCCTATCGGGGTAGTGGTAAGATGTGCATACATACTATCCTCCTAGACCCCACTTAGTGAGATTTTACTCGACCATTATTGTTGTTCAAATTGTTAAGACCCCTCGTAAAGTTTGGCTTTAGGCCACAAAATTCGTCGGGCAGCCCCTGGTTACAACTATTTAGTGTGGAGGAGATCAAGAATAAATTAAGGCGTAAAGGTATAGGAAATGGCATACCAGTTGCTTTCTCTGTCAACTTGATCAAATTCGATGCTTTTATCAACAATCCGATTATTACCCTTAGCAGTCCTGTGGCGGGATAGGGATATCCATATCTGATTGTGAACCACTCTCGATAGTAGAAGTGGGAGTATGATTATGTATATAGTGTCCCTCTGGCTTTCATCTTTGCTCATGAAGAATGAGTATATGCTATGACCCACAAATGGTGCCAAAACCAAGTACTTCATCCCACACAAATCAATATTGTAAAAGAGTCAGCAGATTCATGATTAAAAAAACCACAAAAAGGAAAAAAAAAAGTCTCATGGTGCAGAGTCGTTACGTTATTGACAAAAAAAAGAAGAGGGAAGAAATTGAAGAAGTGTTGCATGAAGCTTAATTGTTACGTTTACCTTTTAATGAAAAAGGTAATGAGTTGCCAATACTATGAGAGACTTCTAAAAGACCGTAATTATTCTGTAGAATCTTTTAAACGCTAACCACGTACTTAATTTTATCATAAGAAAGCATATTTTCCTGGAAATTGCCACACTTATTAAATCTGTAGGAAAAAAGGTCCAAAGAATTCCTTTTCTCTCTTTTGGCCAACTGTCAACATCTCCCTAGCTCCATATATATTTGAACCATTTTTCCAAAGAAAGAAGGAAAAGAAGACGAAAAATGAAACAAAGACATACATTGGACCGTAAGAACTCAGCTCAATACCGTAGAAGAAACAAGATAAGCCACATGCTTTCGAATATACTTGAAAAACATATACTCCCTCCGGTCCACAATAAGTGATCTTTTTGGATGATTTCACACGTATTAAGAAAGTCACTTATTAGCATTAATTAGCAATAAAATTGATAATTTTAACCTTACTATCTCACATAAACACTCCTAACACATATTCTAATACTATTTACTCCAAGGACAATGTAGGAAAAATATCATTAAGTCATTCTTGAAATCAGAAAAAATTACTTATTTTGAACCACAAAAAAAGAGCCAAAAAATTACTTATTTTGAACCGGAGGAAGTATATGACGTTTTGACAGCATGCAAAAGAAAGGGGAAAAATAGTTGGGAAATTCAAGAAAGAGTACCTTGAAATTTCCCAGAAATGACCATGGCCATTCAGTGAGAATTCCCGGTTTAGAAGCCATGCTTTTGTACAGCTTCTTCCTTGCAGAATAAAGTGCTTGTAGTTTTGGCCACCTTAGATTGTTCTTCCTCTATATAGAACTGCATTGTAGATGCATAGTATTTAATATCCCTCCAATTAATGACCTTCACCAGTAAGCACATGTATGATATGTAACCAGACGAGTTCATACGACACTTCGCTAAAAAGATTAAGTACATAATATGTGTATATATATTAATTATATATTACAAATGGAGTACTTAATTATGAGCCCGTTTGGCTTAGCTGATTTAGAGTAGTTGATAAGTATTAGGTGCTGAAAAACACATTTAAGTGTTGAAACTAATTTAAAAATTAAGCAGTTACATGTTTGGATAAAAGTACTTAAATTAATAATAAGCAGCTGAACAACTAGGTATACGAAAAGTTTTGTTCGAAAAAGAAGTATTTTAGGGATAGAATAGTAAAAAATTTGGTCAAACCTAAAGTGCTTATAAGTTGAAATATGATAAGTTGGAGAAGACCAACTTATGACTTTTGGCTTATAAGTATTTAACATATAAGCACTTTTAATTTTATCAAATACATAAATAAGCCAAAAAGTATTTATAAACCAGTTTAATTAGCCAAACACCCTCTATTTTTCTGCTTGACTTGCAAAAGAAATTTACTTACGCACTTTTAAATTTGCTGATGACTTATTAAAGACTCCAACTTCACAAAAATGGAACTAGCTGGACCCCCTTACACTATCACGTGACAAGCGCGTGTTTAGCAAAAAAAATATATATACTATTGAAGTCATGTGTGAATGTATAAAAAAATAGTACTAACCATTTTCAGATTTTGTAGCACTACTGTCCATATACGAGTAGTACCTCAGATACAACTATTCGTCCCAAAATGATCTGTAGCAAGAACAGTTCAGGATGAATTCGAAGAAGTCAAATAATTAAGGAGTACAAGGCCTTGATTGTAACTTGCTGAATTCGAACGTCTTGCTTACGGACAATCTTAGTCTGTACTTGTCACTTGTCAGCTGATAATTGTTTAACCTAAAAATGGAGTAACAATTTGAATTTGTAATGTGATTTTAAAGATATATGATTTCGCTTGATACCAATTGGTTAATTTAGAGATAAATGATGAAGTTGATAAGAATGTAGAACAAACCGACATTTCGATAGTATCCTCGTGCTTGATGAAACCTCGAGAGTAATAGAGCAAGAACAGTTAAAGAACAACAGTTGAAGAACAATAATTAAAAAGCAGTAGGCTGATGAGCAGAAGAAAGAAATATCATATTGCCTTGATCTTTACGAATGTAACAGAGACTACAAATGATGAGGACCCCTTTTTATATACTAGAGGAATCCTAATTGAAGTACAATTATAATTACAAAAGTAAATCCCATGTCTCATACAAATAACCGCTCTTGATTTGATCCGTTCCAAGATTTCTGCCGTGATCTCCGACAAGTTATGGATATTTTTCCTTTCCATTATTGTTTTCCGCTCGAAGCTAGTCATATCCGGGTTCAATCATCGGGGACCTCGATCTCAACGGGTGCCTCGATCCCCGAACTGGCATCTTGTTTCCGTGTTCATGTCTAATCTATTACGAGGATGACCGTCAATTCATCTCAAAATAATGACAAAATTGGGCAAGCCCGATTTTACTCGTATACAGATAGTCCCCTCGTTTCATAGAATGTAAAGAAAAGAAATGAACTGAGTCTTCGGTCTCGTACATCGACCAATTATGACATCATCGTTATGACATAAGCGATTGAGGTGATCGAAACATCGCGTCGCACAACTCTCAAAATCATTAATTAGCGTAAGTTGATGGTCGGCCACTGATGCCCTTGAGTATTTGCAATATTATAAATAGATCTTTTTCATAATCTTCCCAAAATTTATTTTCAAAAACTTTTCTTTAAACTTCAAAGCTTTCCTACTTTCTTGAAGTTTCCTAATTCTGCAAATTCTTCGGAATTTGTTTGCCAATCCTTTCCTAAAACAACAAGCTTTATCTTCTTCTTTCTCTTAACTCATATAAAAAAGGTGAAACCATCTAAAATTGTTTCCCAAAAGTCAAAAGCCTTTACATCGCAGTTGGCCGGTGATAAAACATCGGTGGAACCACGCATCGAAGAGTGCATTCCCGGGTCATGCGACCTTTCTTCTCATTTTAAAATTGAAAAACCCTCTTCGGTCCCTGGCCGATGTGAGCACATGTCGAGGTATGTGCCTGATAACAAAAGGCAATCTCAAGCATGTGAAAAAGGACTACCACTAGGAAAACGTAGAGGAGGTGATTCTTACCCCCCGATGAGGATACTACTACTTACGTTGAAGGGTTTCTAAGTGTTTACACTTACCCTGTCATGTTGGCGCACATCGTTCCCGTTATTATCAAATTCTACCGCAAATACCGAATGACTCTCGGCCAGTACACCCTTTATTTTGGCGTATTGTTATCTCGCTTCAATTTTTCATGAGTAAGGTCGAAGATATGTCATTTACCCTCGACCGCCTCATGGGATGTATAGCCCCCGTCTCTATCGGGGTGGATTAATAAGGCTCCATTTTCGAGCCACAAAGGTGTTGTTCTCGAGTACAGACGAGGACAAGGATCGAGGATGGATGGGTCAGTTTGTCCAAGTGAGGACCTCCGATATTATATATCCCGGCCGAGAAAAGTCCATTCCCCAAAAAATGGAACATGAAGCATAAGTAAACCCATCAACACCTTATGCCAATCGCTTTGTTTCTTTTATCTTCCTTTACCCATATCTTTTCTCACTCGTGTCTTTTCTTGTGATGTAGCAGCCCTTTGGGTGCCTGGAGAAACTCCGAACCTCAAGAGTTGGGTTCGTAAGCTAGCTATGACTTCCTCGTATGTTGAGAGCTCGTGATGCGATTTAGCAAGGGGCCGATGGGAGGTCAAGAATCATAATAAGCTTATCTTGTTTGCTTTTGATGCTTTTTTTTGAAACGTTTCCTTTTATTTATACTTGACTCCCTTTTATGGAGTCTTCAAGGATGTTGCTGAAATGAGGCCGACCCCACCAGGAAAAGAGATGGCCCCGAAACTGGCTAAGGACAAGAAGAGGATAAGGTCATCACCTTCCAATACCCCGAAGCCTAAGAAGAGCAAGGCTTGTAAGTCGAAGAACGATACTGCCGCTCTACCGACGTAGCCCAAAAGCTATGAGAAGAATAAGAAGATGATGATGACTGAGAGCTGGTGGATTAAAAGGGGAGAAGCATCAAAGATTCAAAAATATCTAAGTGAGTGATGGTCGAGGAGGCTCGTCTTCGGACTGATCAGATCTCGGAAGATGGTCTGAGAGAAGTCCTCGATTCATCGAGGGCCGAAGATGTCTCCTGCGAAGATGAACTACCGATAAGTGCTCCCGAAGGGTCCGACTTCAAGGCCATTCAAAAGGGAGAGAGTGCCCCAAGTAACTTTCTTAGGGCAATCAATATTGATGATTCGCCGCCCGGCCCTACATTTTTTGAAGGAAAATTTCAGGAGGCTTGGTCTTTGGAGACCCGTGAAGCAGGAACTGCCCACGAGGGAGATGATATATTCTGTGGTTGTTTCATGGGAGTCAATGATTCTCCCGACCTAGATTCGATGATTATTTTATATAAGGCTCGGCGACTCCTGAACCAGGTAAATTTCAACTCTGGTTATTAGGTTTACGTTTGTTTTTATTTCCCTTTGTTTTATTTTCTTCATTTTTCCACAGGCTGTGACGCTCCATCGGGAAGCATTTTCCAAATCCCAAGCCGAGCTGAACCGATGTGAGGTCGATCTCAAAAGGCTCACGGAGGAAAGGGATGCCTTCAAATGCCTCTATGTGCTAAAAATAATTAGATTAGGGACCTCCGAGCTGAATTGTTAACAGCCTATAAAAGGCAGACCGATCTCATCGAACATGTAACGTAAATTTATAGGAGCTGGATGTATCAATTTGATATCAATGACTAAGACTTAGAACCTGCAGGTTTAGCAGAAGGCCGAGAAAACCGAGCAGCTTCGTGAGCAGACGAAGATTAAAGATGTAGTGTCTTTAGGGTGGAAGCAGAACATCGACCGCCTCGCCTCGAATAAAGATACGGCCCGAGCCAAGTTGTTTTCGGTTGAACATCAACTCCAAAGAGTTAAGGAGGAGAGCCTGGACCGAGCCAAGAAAATTGGAGAGCTTGAGACTCGATTAGCCGCTGAGCTTGCAAAAGCCACATCTGTGGCAAAAAAAAGTGAAAGCTAAGGTAGAGGCAGTCGTGGCCGTCTACCGAGCCGATGTTGAAGATGCTAACGCTCGAGCAAAGGAAATTTCTGAAGCTGCTGAGGTCCTGATTATCCCGCTTTGCTGACCATGCTAAGCACCAGTCTTGAAGAGAGACTCTTAGGAGATTCATGCTCGTGGCTTCGACCTCACGGCTGATATAGAGGATGCGGAAGTGCTAAAAGTCGAAGTCTTAATCGGGCAGGATATGACTAGAATGCGAATTTCTGAGGACATGACCCTTTATAGGAGAGTCTGGAGATCTAGTATCAAGGTTGTCGGATAGGGGCCCCTTGTATATTTCGCACTTCTTTCCTGGTCTGTGGGTTTGGTAGGGCTCTCAATAGTTGATTTGTGTTTTGGTTTATGTTTTGAGATTACTGTATGCCATTTTATTTATGGTTTATGGTTTATGGTTTATATTTTGATAATTACATGTCATTTGGTATTAGAATATTTTTTTTAGTGATTGTTACCAATGTATCCCCTTTTCCTGAGCCGAGGGTCGATTTGGAAACAGCCTCTGCCCTTTCGGGTAGGGGTAAGGCTTGGGTACGTATTACCCTACCCAGTATAATCCCACTTTGTGTGATTATACTGGGTAGTTGTTGTTGTTGTTGTTGTTGTTGTTGTATTGTTACCAATGTAATATATATGTGGCACTAATGCAATTCTCCTATCAGAAATATCGAAGGTTTTGTTCCTCTTTTTGGCACTTAGTGCTGGATTCTGTCTTGCTCGTGGCTGAAATTGTTTTGCAAAATAATTTATGGAAGTTGAAGTTGTATTTAGACATCCATTTTGTTTGAACAAAAGTTGAAGTTTTTAAAACAATTTCATAAAATGACAATATTCCATGAACAACAGTATTTAAACAAAGAAAAAATTTGAAAAAACAAACTGTCAAAATCTATGATCAAACGGGAGCTAAATTGGTTGTCCTTTCATTATCGTACATGTACGATTCACGGTCAATATTAAAAAAATATTAACCAATATTTAATATTTGCTTTCTTTTTGTCATATATGAGAAGATTTATAATTTATTACTGTTGAAATATTTTTTTTATTTTAAATTTTATTCTATTATTTTTAATAATATTATCTAAATTTTAATGAACAAAATCTCTCTGAAACTAACGGGACTTATACAGTGAGCGCATTGAATAACTTTTTTTGTTATGTATTTTTCTTTATTATATCATCTAATATTTAATATTATTATATTGCTTATACAAGGAGCACATAGAACAAAATCTCTACATTTTTCTTTGTAGAGCCAGCTTTTAATCTGTGACGTTGACCCGCATCTGTCTTTGTATATTCCTAATGTATTATGAAGAAGTTCCATGGTAAATTATTGATTTCGGATTTAAATCTTCTTCTTTTTTTCCCTTAATTAGAGAAGACGAGAAAAGATTTGCGGTGATAATGACAAACTGGTTGTACTGTAATGCTCTGAATATCTCTTGAGTCTTGAAATTCGCGACAAGTTTAATTTGGTGATTATATGGCTTGCGATCCATTAAGTGACTGCCAAAGTTAACAATGAATAATTGCACTAATATAGTAGTAGATTTGAGGTTCAGGCAATTGGGAATTGACATTGGCTTGCCATCTTTTTACTCATATCCCTTGAAACCCATATTCTGTTCTTTTTCATTGACTATTTTAGTTTTCATTTTTATTAGCTTATAATTGATGCGACGAGTAAGACTTATAAATGGCTTTTATGATTTGTCCAAAAGTTATATATTGCTCTTTCTTTGTGGTGTTTTATACTTGAATAGCATACAAGAGGGATGATTTATGTGTTGCCTAATTTTTGTGTGCACAATTATCGAAAAATATGGTTATTCTATTTGTTTCTTATATCACAGTTGCGGAATAAATAATACAAAATAATAAAGAACAAAAAAAAATTATGTGGAAAATAGCCGGCTCAAAAGGTGAAAATATTACGACCTACTACCAAATAGAATTTTTTCCAACACTTCACTACAACTCTTAGCCAACAACAAAGTTTACAAACCGCATGCAAACCTAAGGATTAATACTCCATGGGTTGTTGCGACTACTTCAGGTTATCTTTAACTTGAATAAAACAGCTCAAGTACCTACTACAATTTGCTTATAAAGAAAGTTGAAAGGTACAATTCAAAACACCTACTACACTTTGAACTAGAAAGAAAGACACACATAAAACTATTTATGGAATTGGTTCTTTAATCTAGTTCGTGTATCTTCAGATCCATACTCTTAAATCTCAGAGGAATTGCTCACATAATGCATTGCTATTTTGTTCTCAATTTGTGCTTTCACTTGAATAAGGATTAACTAAAGTTCTAATGTTTTACTTCTTTTTTTTATGGAAGAGTTCTAGTTATCTTCAATTTTTTACTCTTTTCTTATCTTGGATAGAGTTCTCTTCAAGTTGGCGGTCCAGCTCCTTATCAAATATGCAACCTTTTTGTTCAGGTATTGTTATAGATAACCACTTATACTTATCCATTGCACGTACATACCTTTTATTTGAATCTAACCGTAGCATGTGTACATTGTCCATGAACCTAGTTTATTTATATGTTACTTTGTCAATCATTAAAACCAAAACCACTCATTGCAAACACTTTGTTTGACGACACAATCACTAGCTGAATTTTACAATCAATAACAATGGTCACAGCACATAGAGAAATTTCGAAGACTATATGTGGTGTGCATTTTTGCATGGAACAGAGTAATTTTTAGTAGTTGCTCCGGCGCATTTAAGAATTCCCTCTTTTTTCTTTTATATGAACTTTGTGAATCACAAAACAAAATAGTAGAGGCTCCCTAAAAGAGGTGCTGATACCATTTGTAACAAATTTGTTATTAATTAGGAGTTCTCAATTCACAAAGGAAACCTGGAAATCCAATGAAGAATGGAAGAAACTAAAGGAAATGGGAAAGAAAAGGGAAGTCATCATTCATGCTCCAAAGTTTGTTCATATTACATCTTATATAACGCATACAGAGCTAATGCAAATGGTTGATATACTTGAGCACGGATCCAGGATATGATCATATATCAAAAACAGCCTATATTTCTAGTTGTTGGATTCAATAGCAGAAGCTAATGTTAATGGAAAAAACCCATGATCAAGACTAGCTTTCCATACTTTCTCAATATCAAGCATCATGTTGCCGCACTCGTGCTCTTTCCAACCTTCCAACGTATGCAAAATCCCAGCTATTCTCCACGCACTCATCACTCTTCTTGGCAGCCAATTCTACAATTTTGAAAAATTCAGTCGTGATCAAATTCTTTTACTATGATATGTAAGACGATTAGAAAAATAAAGAGAAATAAAGGATACTAGATAACCGTTTCTAACCTCACAAGAGTCTACATTTTCAAGTTCTTTTGGAGTAATCATAGCTGGTGTGCTGAAGTAGAAGCAATCCTTTCGAGCTTTACTTGGTGGGAATTGTGAATAAGGAATGAATAATGTTCCTTTTGGTGCTTTCAATTGGTCATCTTCACTCAATCCATCCCCTACTAGCCATGTCTGCAGCATAATTCAAGAACCTCTTTTAATAATTCAGGACTGTATACTTTTCAATATACTTTAGTTTATACGTACCTTTGAAACATTATAGGATTTCGACAGGACTAACTTAGTTGCAGCCTCAGGGGTTAGCTTTGTTTTAAGTCTCTTGAACTCTTCTTCATCTAACGTGACAACCTATATATAAAAAAATTACATTCAAAATGAGAAAAAGGAAAACGAATATAGTGGAGGAGATTAATAGTGATCAAATATACCTGAATTTCGCCTTGGCACAAGGCTAAGGCAATGGAGTAAGCAACTTTAGACAAACCGCCTCGAAGGACAACTTGGGAAGTTCCTTTAGGAATGGAGTTTATGACCACAGCAACAGCTAGGCTACTTCCATCTACCACCTTTATTTTCAGGTGAGGATTCCTTCTTATGTAAAGTTCACCACTATTATTCAGCTGCTCTTCCTGGAAAGTTATATTTGTGATAGCTAGATGTATGCAAGAAAATCACACATTGAAGAAGTAACATGTAATTCTCCAATATTTTTTTGACTTACCTGATTTAAGAGTCCAAGGCTCAATACTTTTATGTCGTTCTGATCTGCTTCCAAGATTGCTTCCTCAATCAAATTGTTAATAGTCTCTCTTTGCCATTTCATAAAGTACTGCAACAAAATCAAGAATCATGATAAATAATCAATGGATCCAAATTAAATATGAAAACAATATTGAATAATACTGATTACTTACTTGTATACGATACTTTGGGATAGCCCAAGTTTGTAATTTGAGATTCTTGAACAAATTTCTCTCAACAATAAACGTGTGACCAAAAATCCAAGTAATCATTATGGACCATAGTGTGACAGGCCACATTAACCAGAAATACCATTTAGAGGAATAAGGCTTTGAGGCCAAGGATGCTAACCCTAGACGAAGATGGTAAATGGATTCAGGGGTTGTTAGATGTGTAAGGTGCACCACATCAGGCAATTCAGCTTCTCTCTCAAGTGACTTTTCATACAATGTATCTGATGATTTGTCCAGTGTATCATAAATATAGTCATACATTGGCATGAAAAGTGAATAATTTGTCCTAAATTGAGTGTGATGTAGTGAGTGGTACCTGTTCGATCAACACAATCGCCTTATAAGTGACCTAATTGTATAAATATTTTGCGTTAAATTAAGCTCGTTGAAATATAGGGCAAGAAGACTCACGAGGGCGTATACATCAAGTACTTGAGAGGGGGGAACATAGAGAATATCCACTTAGGAATGAGCTCAAAGTTGCAGTGCCCCATGTTGTTCATGAAATCAATGTAGGTAATGTACCCACCAAATGCAGTTATAGAAGCAGTTCCAGTGAGTGTAATGGTGAGTAATGGTATAGCAAAGAGCGTGAAATATGATATGTGCTCAGCAAACGGATGAATTACAGCTGCCAAAAAAAAGAATCTTTTATAAGTCCTCATAAATATTTTAAAAAATGATATATGTAGTAAAACGGACAACGTTACGTACAAGTGATGGGCTCAGTAACAATGGAGGAGTGGTGATGGGAATGATAACGAGAGTAGAGAAAATGGTGGTGAAGAGCTCTGTGAAGCCAATAATAGAGAAACTCGACTGGACCACTATGAAGCAAGGCAATAATAATTATGCCATTAGTCCTCCACAAAGGCATGTGATGAGCTTGTTCCAGCAACAGGTATCCGATATAATATATCAGTCCATTAAATATGATCTGATCATCCCTACAAAAACAAAAACATATATTCAACCTTAAATCAGTCATGCATGTATGATTAAATTTGTGTTTGCTTGACTTTTGTCGGATGCCTTTTAGTTAAGAGTCCAAGAACCTAATAAATGGATAAGCACTTTAAGAAAAATACACTTAGAAGCAGTTTTTAAAAGTTTGGTTAAACATTAATTACTGCTCAAAAATGTTTTTCTAATTAATTAGCCAAACACTAACTACTTCTCATCAAAAGCATTTTTTTACAAACACTTTTGAGAAAAACACTTCTCAAAATAAATTGATTTTAAGAGCTTGGCCAAATGGGCTATAAACCTTTCCAAAGCTTTAGGAAATCTTAATATTGCAACATAAATGCCAACTTTAGGAAAGCTTTAGAAAAGAGTTTTTTCCTCTTACACTATTTTATTTATGTAAACTTACAATCATTTTGCTCAAACCTTCTCAGCATGATTCTTTTTCATATGCTTATGTCATTGGTCCGACAGGCACTACATGTTGGGGGTACCGGCCACTGGTGGCAGAAACTACTTAAATTTCTATCAAGATCTTAGAGACCCTTATTCCATTTGAAGAAAAAATAGTGCACTCGTAAACTCAAAGATCTCAAAATTATCTACAATTTAGGTTTGCATTATTTTTCAACATATACTAAAGATTAATAATATAAGCGAATTGGTGATTCTTAAAAACTTTGTGTACTAAAGATTAATAATTTTTTTTAAATCCAAATGTCTGGTCCGCTTTGAAGGTGGAGTAATCTGCATTTGTACTGTAAATTTTTACTTTGGAGAGTAACATGCTCCCTACTCGGGACTCAACCCAAAACCTTTACTTCTAAATTGAAAAGTACTTACCACTCTACCATATCCTTTAGTGGTATAATAATATCTTAGTGTTAGTGGAGCAAGTCACATGAAGTTAAAAGTTAAAATAATTACAATAAAATTAACAGTGACGTTAAAGAAGTCATTTTTTTTCCTTTTAGCTAGAAGTCACTTACAACTATTTACTAATGTATTATGGAGTAGATGAATGAAGGCGTAAGGATAGGAAATGGCATACCAGTTGCTTTCTCTGTCAACTTGATCAAATTCTATGCTTTTATCAACAATTCGATTATTACCCTTAGCAGTCCTGTGGCGGGATAGGGATATCCATATCTGGTTATGAATCACTCTCGACAGTAGAAGTGGGAGTATGATTATGTATATAGTGTCCCTCTGGCTTTCATCTTTGCTCATGAAGAATGAGTATATGCTATGACCCACAAATGGTGCCAAAACCAAGTACTTCATCCCAAACAAATCAATATTGTAAAAGAGTCAGCAGATTCATGATTAAAATACCACAAAAAGGAAAAAAAAAGGTAATGAGTTGCCAGTACTAGTACCAAAGTACGGACCTAACTATTTTGTAGAATTAACTCTATAAACACTAGCTACGTACTTATCATAATAAGAAAATAGTACACTGTAATTTCCTAAAACTTGTCACATTTAATAAATACTAGTTTTAGAATACACGTGTTACGCATGTACCTTACGTTAATGAATATAAAATTTAAAAGTTGCATAAATATTATATTAAAATTTGTGTTTGAGTTATAAATAAATCTAACAAAATATTAAAGTATTATCGCAAAAAGGTATTATTCCATCGCTGTATTTTTTATTAACTCTTTTTCATTTTGTAGTGAGCTTTCTTTTTCTATCTAGGCACATAACCATGTATATATATTCTTATAGAAGTAGGAGGTTAAGATTGTAATGAAGTTACTTATTATATGGATTCTAAAAGGACTATGCTACTTAGCAAAAAATATGGAGCTTAATGTTTAAAAAAAATCCTAAACAATTTGTAGTCTTAGCTACCCTCTAAAGTTGATTATTTGATAATTGATACACTTTGAACGTTGATGTGTTAAAGAGCAATGATATGTACTCTCTCCTTTAGGCGCGTGAAAGTGAATACTATTTGATAAAAATCAGAATTTGACCTTTATGGATTCAAGTTTGAAATTCTACGATATTTTATTTGATTTATTCGCTTGAGATTATAATATTATTTGTATTTATTTAGTCAATTTTCTGCATCCGCCGCTTCCTCAATATACGTAATTTAAACATATGACGTATTGACGGCAAAAAAATAACGGAAAATAAAACAGTTGGGGAATTCAAGAAAGATTACCTTGAAGTTTCCAAGAAATGACCATGGCCAATCAGTGAGAATGCCAGGTTTAGAAGCCATGCTTTTGTACAGCTTCTTCCTTGTAAAATAAATTAAGTTCTTGTAGTTTTGGCCACCTTGTTCTTCCTTTGTGTTCTCTTAAAAGCCTTTGCTTCCACTGCATTATATAGAGAACTCTATGACATCTAACAACCGTCCAATTAATGGCCTTTCGTACAACCCCCCCCCCCCCAAAACCCCAACCCACGAGCACAACCACAACCACATGTCGACAATGGAGTTCATCAGCTGAACTTTAAGACACACTCATAGGCTAAGGCACATGTAGCTAAATGGTTTCGTATGGCACAACTTGGTCAAAAGAAAGCAATTAGTATACATGTGTGTTTTACTAAAGACGGTGTAATACTTACTATTTCTCATTCAACTTGGTAAAGTACTTCTTTTTGGACTCTCCGGATAAAAAGTCGGTCAGCTTCATTATTTACTTTTCTTAATTGGTATGTATAATAATTATACATAATTATATATATATTATACATAAATTATATATATAGGATATATATGTATTATTTAAGTTAATTTTTTTACATGCTTTTAACTTTGTAAGTGACTTCTTACATAGACCCTTGGGTGTAGTTAGTTGGGAACAAGTTATTCTAAAATTAATTATCTTGGGATTAGTTATCCGGAGATTGTTATTCCATCCTCACATGGAGATAAAGATAACACTACAATCCAAGGAAAACTAATCTCGGGATTAGTTATACCATGATTTTAGGAACAAACTCATTTAATATTTAATCTTGAATTAATTATCCCTTATTTATCATACCAAACAACCCCTTACAGTTTCAGGTGACAAGGGTGTATAAGCGAAAAATTGAACGAGCTCGAAGAAACATTAATAACATAGCCAACAGAAAATCGAAATATCTGTGATCGATCGGATATTATGGCGGGAATCTTGGCACGTATCAATAAGGAACCAACAATCGGCAAATCAAGAGATATTTTACCTTTTATAGAATTGTACCTAAAGTAGGACTCCTCTACTATATAAAGAGGGTATGTTGGTTTAGTTGACACATGGTAACATGCATTCTAAAGCAATACATTATTATTTCTCTCTTTAAGCTCTTATTCTTCTATATCTTGATATTGATTGAAGTACATCCAGTTTGAGTGTGACTGACCTTCAAGACTGTAACCATTCTAATCATATGGTTTGATATACTTTATCATTGTTTATTTCATTACAACTTAATGTATATCCTTAAAATCATTTATAAATTCAATAATTATCCGATTTTGAGGGCAAACAGTTTCGCACTCACCATGGAGATAAGGATAATAGTGGTTATTTGATACAAAATTTCATAATACACAATACTTTACACTTGTTCTTTGAAGTGCTCTAAAGCTCAAAATGTCAAACTCACAATCAGCACCCTTACATGTTGAAAATAAGTCGGCCATCACGGTAAAAATAATAACATAGTGCCAGCAACGGGGTACCGCCAGTCGATCCCATTAGAATTCCGATCGCGGACTCGATTATTCTAACTCGCATGTGGCTATCGACATAAATACGCCTACCGACCCTAGAATAGTATCCATGGTGGAGCCCGATTGGCATCTCAAAATACACAAAATATTGGAGGAGACTGGATCAACTTAAGTATGGTCTTCGAAATATTGTGGCTCAACGGGACAATGATAACCTAATTACATAACCAAAGCCGTGCACCGAGCAGAATTGAACATGATTCATCCCGAAAAGTCACCCTCGTGGATGAACCAGTCACAAGGAGGTCGACTAAAAATGAATCAGGGACTAATCCCAATATCATAATGATGCTCGAGAAACTGCGATAATCAGGGGTGAAGAAAATCAAATCAAATGACAAAAAGGTGGAAACCTACAATTCCAGGGTCGGCCAAATCCCAGGAGCGCCGCCGATATTGAAAGGACTTGATCATTCCAAGAAGTTCGTACAAAAACATTTTCCTCTGAGTGCCGCTACAAAGCTGACCCATAAGAAGTTCCGCATGCCCGAGATTTCTAAGTACAACGGAACGACCGAACCAAATGAGCATGTAACCTTCTACACATCCGCCATCAAAGGGAACGACTTAGAGGATAATGAGATCGAGTTTGTCTTGTTGTAAAAGTTTGGGGAGACCCTATCAAAGGGACATATAATACGGTATCACAACTTACCTCATAGTTCTACTTGCAGATTCCTTCGTGAAAGCACATGTCGGCGCTATTAAGGTCGAGATCAGGATGTCAGACATTTTCAAAGTAAAACAAAAGGATAATGAGATGCTCAGAGAATTCGTGTCCCGGTTTCAAATGGAACGGATGGGCCTACCACCGGCCACTAATGATTGGGCAGTTCAGGCTTCCACCCAAGGACTCAACATTAAAGCTTGTTGGCTTCACAGTAGTTGAAACAAAACTTGGTACAATATCCGGTTGTCACTTGGGCCGATGTCCATATCCGGTATCAATCGAAAATCAGGATCAATGATGATCAGCTTGAGGCCCCTTACGAGTCTGTGTATCCCATTAGAACCATCGATAGATTCAAGAGATACACCGATCATGAACCGAGATTAAACATGAATTGGTATCATCAATACAGTAGAGATCGAAGAAGTAGTGGGTCCAGGTGAAACTCTATAAGAAATGAAAAGAGAAGCGATCGAGGTCAGAGAAACCAGGGACCATGAGCAAAAACAGTTTCAACAGGCCTGTCGGGCCTAAAGATGCACCGAGATTATCAAAGTACAACTTCAATGTCAAAGTTATCGTTATTGTATCTTCCATCGGGCGTATCAAAGATACCAAATGGAGTAGACCTTTACAGTTTGATCCATCCTAAAGGGATCCCAACATAATGTGCAAATATCACAGCACTCATGGCCACAGAACAGAAGGTTGCCGACAATTAAGAGAAGAGGTGGCTCGGCTGTTCAACAATGGACATATCCGAGAGTTCCTGAGTGATCAGCCCAAGAACCACTTCAGGAATAGAGATTCTAATAATCAGACCGATCAGGAGGAACCTCAGCACGTCATTAGCATGATCATCGGTAGGGGTCGAGATTCCCAAGGGCCAATGTTGAAGAGAACCAAAGTATCCATCATAAGGGAAAAATGGACTCGGGATCACGTACCAGAAGGAACCTTGTCTTTCAATGATGAAGATGTTGAGGGAATCATACATCCCCACAATGATGCACTGGTAATATCGGTACTCGCAAAATATATATCGAATTAAATGTGTTTTAATTGATCACGGTAGCTCAGCCAACACCATCAGATCAAGGGTTGTGGAACAACTCGGCCTACAAGACCAGATCATACCTGCGGTCCTAGTCCTGAATAGGTTCAACACCACTAACGGGGAAATAACATTACCGGTGGACATTGTCGGAACCGTGCAAGAATCCATGTTCAATATAATCGAAGGGTATATGAGATACAACACTTTGTTCAGGAGGCCATGGATTCGCAACATAAGAGTAGTACCCTCGACACTGCACAAGGTGCTTAAATTCCCAACACATGGATGAGTCAAAACATTTTATAGGGAACATCCGTCGTTAAGGATATGTTCGCGGTCGATGAGGTGATCCAGGAATCCACACTTTTGACATTGGGAGACCCGAATCAGATTGTCAAATACGGGGCCAAATAGCAATCACTAATACTAGCCTCGACAAGATCAAAATAATGAGGGGTAGATGAGGACAACGACTACAGAGTTCCTAGATACTTCACAGCCCTTGATGATTCCGAAACTACCAAATCAACAGTCGAGGAACTGGAGAAACTCGTACAAAGTGAACACTCGCCTAATCGAAAGGTATACCTAGGCACGAGGTTAAGCTTCAAGCTTAGGAAAAAACTCATTCAGTTTCTTATAACTAACGAAGATTGTTTTGCTTGGTCCTACCTCGCTATGACAGGGATCCCGCAGAAAATAACCACTCACAAACTAAGCCTAGACCCAAAGTTTCACCTAGTCAAGCAGAAAAAGAGACTCTAGTCCAAGTCAAACATGCTTTCATCAAGTACGAGGTATCTAAATTCCTTAAAATAGGGTCCGTTCGGGAGGTTAAATACCCATATTGGTTAGCAAACAAAGTAGTAGCCCCTAAAAAGGTGAACAAATTAAGGATGTATGTAGACTATAAGGATTTAAATAAGGCATGTCCCAAGGACTTCTTCCCTTTGCCCAACATTAATTGTATGATCTATGCCATAGACAACCACGAGATCCTCAATTTTCTCGATACCTACTCCGGGTACCTAAATACTAATGAACCCAGATGACTAGGAAAAAACCTCCTTCATCAGCAAATATGGAACATACTACTATAACGTGATGCCACTCATATTAAAAAATATTTGTGCCACTTACCAACGCCTAGTAAATCGGATGTTCGAGGAACAAATAGGAAAATTAATGAAGGTTTACATTGACGATATGTTGGTTAAGTCTTTGCGATCAAAGGACCATCTGAAACATTCGCAGGAAATATTCAGCATATTAAAGAAATACAATATGAAATTGAACCCGGAGAAATGTGCATTTGGAGTTGGATCAGGTAAATTCCTCGAATTTATGGTGTCCAGCCAGGGAATCGAGATCAACCCTAACAAGATCAAAGCCATCGAATATATCACTATTGTGGACAACGTAAAGGTCGTGCGAATATTAACCGGATGCATAGCCTCCCTAGGGTGATTCATATCAAGGTCCTCCGACAAGATTTACTGATTTTCTCACTATTTAAGAAGAAAAATAAGTTCTCATGGACCCTGGAGTGCGAAAGGTCCTTGAAGAAACTCAAGCGGTATCTATAGAGCTCACCGCTGCTTCACACACAGAAGACAGACGAACAACTATACTTATACTTGGCAATAACGAAGATAGCGATAAATGGATTATTGGTTCAAGAAGAGAAAGGTATTCAATTTCCAATCTACTCTATTAGTAGTACACTTTGCGAGGCCAAAACTAGGTAACCTCACCTAGAAAAGTTGGCGCTCGCTTTGCTAAGCGCCTCTAGGAAGCTAAAACCATACTTCCAATATCACCCCATATGTGTTGTGACTACTTACCCATTGAGGAATGTTATGCATAAGCTCGGGCTCTCAGGGACAGCTTGCCAAATGGGTCATGGAAATCAGTGGGTAGAATATTGAATATCTTCCCTGGATCGCCATTATATCTTAAATTTTGGCAAATTTTGTGGCCGACTTTATGCCGGCCCTAATACGCGAGCTCGAAAGAGAATTATTGTTAAAAACAGGGACCTCTTCAGGGATTTGGACCCTCTTTATGGATGGCACCTCGAACGCAAAATGGTCCGGACTTGGCATTGTATTAAAGCCACTAACGGGCAACGAGTTAGACAATCTATTAGCACATTAAAATTGACTAACAATGAGGCCGAATATGAGCACATGATTGTAGGTATCAAACTAGCCAGAAGCTTGGGCGCGGAGGTAATCGAAGCCAAGTGCAACTCCCTTCTCGTGGTGAACCAAGTTAATGGGATGTTCGAGGTTAGAAAGGAACGAATGGAAAGGTACATGGATAAATTGCAGGTAACATTACAATGATTCAAGGAGTGGACTCTCCAACATGTGCCTCAGGATCAAAATAGTGAGGTCGATGCCCTTATTAACCTAGGGTCGGCGGTCGAGGACGATAAGTTCAACTTGGGGGTTGTCGTACAACTTATGAGATTGGTAATGGAAGAAGGCCACGCTGAGATAAATCCGACGATCCTGACTTAGGACTGGAGAAACAAATATATACAATATATGAAGACTGGAAAGCTGCCCCCGGATCCAAAAGAATCAAGGGCCCTACATACGAAGGCGGCCTAGTTTAGTTTGTTCGAAGACGGAACTTTATTCAGAAGAACATTTGATGTCCTGCTCCCGATATATCTAAGGGCAGGAGACACCGAGTATATTCTGAAGGAAATCCACGAAGGCACCTACAAAAATCATCCAGTCATCGAATCATTAGTTCGAAAAGTAATAATAGTAGGCTACTACTGGATCGATACAAAAAGTGACACAAAGGATTTCATACGAAAATGTGATTAATGTTACAAACATGCTCTGATGATTCATCAACGCGGGGAGCTGTTTCATTCGGTTTTGTCACCATGGTCATCCATGAAGTGGGGAATGGACATCGTTATCTCCCTTCTACGGGCACCCGATAAAGCTCAATTTATATTATTTATGACTAACTATTTTTCTAAGTGGGCAGGCATATGAGAAGGTCAAAGAAAAAGAAGCAATCGATTTCATTTGGGACCACACCATACGTCGGTTTGGAAGACCAGTCAAGATTATGTACGACAACAGGAAGCAATTTATTGGCAGCAAAGTAAGCAAGTTTCTCGAAGACCATAAGATAAAAGGAATCCTATCAACACCCTACCACCCTAGTGGGAACGGACAAGCAGAATCGGCCAACAGAACCATATTCCAAAATCTTAAAAAGAGGTTAACCGACGCTAAAGAAAATGGAAGGAAATCTTGCCCGAAGTCCTATAGGCATATTGTATGACCTCGAAGTTTAATACTAGGTCCACCCCGTTCTCGCTGGTTTACGGCACTGAAGATCTAATACTGGTTGAAGACGGAGATAAAATTCTTAGGTTCTAATATGCAACCAAGGTACCGAACGACGAGGCCATGAATACAATCCTGGAGCTAATAGATGAAAGGCATGAAGTCGCCCTTATCCAATTGGCCTCCCAAAGTAGCGAATTGAGAGGTATGATAATCAAAGAGCGAACCTTCGACATTTCAACGTCAGGTACTTGGTATTAAAAAAGGTCACGCTACGTATACGGAACCCATACGAACGGAAGCCGGGATCGAATTAGAAATGTCTTTATCAAATTATCGAAATCGCTATTAAGGGATCGTAAAAACTCGAAACAATGAATAGAAAGCAACTACCGAACAACTGAAACATAACTCGCTTGAAGTGATATTACTGCGAAGGTACGGCCCCATTCATTCCTTTTACTTACCTGCATTTTGAACTAACACTCACAGGTGACCATCAAAGAATGACATAACTTTTAGGTCTGAAAACACATGTTTCACTCTTTTTCCATTGAACTTGTTTTGTCCCAAATGAGTTTTCCGACAAAGTTTTTAATAAGTCAATAGTACATTGTGCTAACTTAGAATTGAATATCGGTTATGAATCTGTATCGAAGATCACGACAGCAGTATTCGAGGTCTCTCTACGATCAGCCTCAAACACTGGGGGGAATTACACTCGGATAAAGACTTTAGCAAGGAAAGAAACTTTGTGATTGAATGGTCTCGACTCGATCGACAAGATCTATTGTAAGGGCAAATGGTCAAATGAACCGTGTCTGCATAGACTTCTCGAGCCTTGGCACAAAGCTTGTACACATGTGTAACTATTACGTACAAGAATAAAAAGAAGCCTCTACCTTGCGGATAAATATCTTGTCCCACAAACAAAATTTTTTTATTAAGGAATTTCCTACATCTGATCCCATGAAGGTATCGAGCCCAAGGTCCAACTTCATTCAATTTCAAATTATCACTCCTACTCGGGGACTACCATCAAAAGACAAACTCGGACGGACCGAGCTATCAGAGCCTTGGTGCATAAGACCTATTAGGCAACGCTCGAACCTTAAAGGCTACGATCATACCCATTCGGGGATTGTTATATTAGGCGAAGCCTAGATAACTCGGGATAACAAGCCTACTGGGAAATGCCTGAACTAAAAAGGCTACGACTATACTAAACGGCTCGAAAAAGTCTGAGACCCGTAACAAAAAATAAGGCCTTTAAATTTCTTAACCAGTTCTAAAGGCTACCCTCGGCAAACTATAACCTAAAAAATTGTAAGTACTTCGTGGAAAAAGTTTCTGATCATACTAAACCTGCACGATTCCTTAAACAAATAATGTTGAAGGCAAGACTTATTTGATCATTTGAACATGATCTAACTATTTCATGCTAAGGCATTTCGATCTTTGCAAATATAAATAATAAAGTAAAGGGAAATAAAACTTAGAGATTGTTAAAGGGAAAAAGAATCCTTGTATTATATATACATATAATCTTTACGAAGGCCAAACGGCCTTAACAAAAAGTATAAAAGTACACAAATGGAATAAAAATAAAAAATAAAGAAAAATGTACAAGGCCTTTAAAGGGACAGGTCTTTATCAGAGCTTGCCTCGTCACCATAGTCTTCGGAGTCTCCTCCACCCTCGGATTTTCTTGAATCCTCGGAGCCTTCTTTATCATCAAGATAAGGCAACTTCTTGGCCTCGACATTGTGCCCCTTAGCACTTTCAATTTTGGCTGACAAATTGAAACCTCGAGCATGAATTTCCTTGAGGGTCCCCCTTTGGGATTGCCGCTATGCATGCTAAATAATTTCCTTTGTTCGATCCTGGGCCGCCTTAGCATCAGCCTTATATTGGGCCACCATCTCATTGGCATTAGATTTAACCACCACGACCACCGACTTGGCCGTTACAAGCTCCTTGGCCAGAGTTTCTCAATCAAAGATGGTGAAACTTTGATGAGACTAGAGCTCTTCAACCTTTTTGGCCTGCACCTTACCTTTTCCTTTGATACTCGAAGCTGGACCTTATCTGGAGTAAGCTGCACCCGAGCAGTCTATTTTCTCGAGGCCAGGTGGTCCATCCTGCCTCTCTGTTTATCAGTCTCAGCCTTGACGGCATCTATCTCAGCTCAAAGATGGCCGATCAGATCAACCTTCTATTGGACATGCGGATTTCGACCATTACTCAGCGAGTCTAGCTCATCATCACAAACTTCAAATATTTTTACCTGCTTGATCAGGTCAGCTTGCTACTTCTGAGTCACCTTTAGCTCTGCTCAGAAGCTCTTAGCCTCCCTTTTACATTGCTCGATAAGAAGTTTGTAAGTATCTCTCTTCTCAGTGAGCCATCGGTTCTCAGCCTCAAGTTGGATTAGCTCTACCCGGTATTATAGAAAAGTCTCATGATGGAGCACTCAGGCCTACAGACACAAAGAAAAATATAGGACTATCTATAAATTATTCTAAGTACAAATTAAAAAATCATCAAGAGGTATCTGAATAACCCAGTATCGTATGTTATGCTTCACTGAACAGGAAGAGCGCGCCCACCTCATTTATCTTGGCTTGATCTTCCTCGGTCACCAGACACAGAAAGTAGCTGGCCACCCCTACGGAGGCAGAGAGGACCCGAGCATCCTCCGGAATGGATATGGCGATCGATCACTTTCGGTCAGGATCCACACTCAGAGTTGGGAATCGGTTGATTCATTTTGGGATTGAGGAAGTCCCGCTTGTCCCTGAAGATGGACTCTTCTTCAGCACCTCTAAGAAAACTAATCTAGTAATGTCATTTGTGGTTGTAGAATCCACGTCATCAAAAAAGTCGCGAAAGGGGTCGTCCGCCCCATGGGCCCCCTTGTTGGGATGTTATTTCACTATCTGAGCCTCGTTATACGTGGACTCGGTGAACAAAGGCGACATAGTGATGTCTGTCACACTATGAACTTCTTTCAAGGCATTGACTGCATCCGAGGAAGCCTCCGCCCAGGCCTCCTCGTCAGCCTCCCAAACTTAAGGCAGATCGACCTCTTTTTTTTCCGATTCAGAGGCCCCTTGCCCTTTGAGTTACTGTGACACGCGGGATATTAGATTAAGGCTTCTTATTCTTCTTCGGATTCATTCCTCAACCCATAGAGTAAACCCGAAATTGATGCTCGAGATCTTGTTCTATCTTCGTATTTGCGCACTATCCTTCTCCTTCGTTTCTTTTTTTCCGAGTTTTAAGAATTCGGAGCCCTTTTCCTTTTTTTCTCATCACCTTGTCTCGGAGCAAGGGACTCTGCGAGGAAGTTTTCACCACCAGATGGAGGCCTCATTGTGACGTCATTGGATAAACCTACAAAAGGAAACGAAACAAATGAGAACTTAATGACAGGAGAGGAACCCAAATATTGCTTACTAGGGAAATTAATCTCACCATGGTAACGGTAATCCCAACGGCCCTCTGAAAGTTCATTACATGAGCACTCAGAATATGGACTTTGTAATATGATACCCTTGACCTATTCTTGAGTCGAGTGACTGCAGTCGGGACCCGGGCGAAAGCTACACCACCACAAAGCACAGATAAGAAGGAAGGAAAAAAGAGTAAAATAAAATTCTGAAAATGAAATTTTACTTACATGATATATTCCACTTCTCGGGGAACGGCATACGCTCAGCTTGGATTAAGTTCGAAGTCCTCACTCGGACAAAACGGCCTAGCCAGCCTCGATCTCGTTCTTCATCAAAAGATTTGGGGACTGTGTAGGTGCATAAGGTGGTCGACGGTGAACGGACATCCATCGATCTTCCTTACGAGAAGCAGAAGAAGGATTACGATCCTCCAGAATGA
Source organism: Nicotiana noctiflora (assembly GCA_032618575.1). Taxonomy (NCBI): domain Eukaryota; kingdom Viridiplantae; phylum Streptophyta; class Magnoliopsida; order Solanales; family Solanaceae; genus Nicotiana; species Nicotiana noctiflora. Next base: position 125,633 of record JASVEL010005761.1, read on the forward strand.
ATGGTGAATTTACCCAAGGCATACCTTGTATCTTTTGCAGAAGCCGATGATGACCAGATCTAATGGTCCTAGTGTAAAGGGATAAGTGTAAACACTTAAGTATCCTTCGGCGTGGGTGGTGATATCTTCATCTAGATCGGGTACCACCACTGGCTTGTCTACCCAATTGCAATATTTTTTACTGTGTGGAGGACTTCTTTAGTGATTGATCATATGTATCTCGAGACCTTCTTACACCGGCCTTGTATGGGGGAGGGTTTTTCAACCTTGAAATCGGCGGTTACCAAGTATCCTCCAGGAATGAACATTTTCAATGGGGGTTTCGGTACTGGTTTCTCAACAGCATTACGTGAAATGATCTCCTCAGTAGCAAGCCGCAAGGTAGAAGGTGTTTCTTTTTGGGAACAGTTTTTGAATTCTTCCTATTTTCTTTGAAAATACAGGGAAAAATAAGGAAAATGAGGGAGGAGTACACTTGATGGTTTGGGATGAACACGAACGAAAGTTCTTACAAAAGATCTCAAATCACCAGGATATAAGTACCACAAAGTATTGAGATTCCTAAGGTACATGGGTAGAAGGTTTGAATTAAGGGTGTTAAACGGGACGGGTTGACCCGTTACCTGACTGGCCCGGACCGAAAAAAATCAGAACTGGACCGGTGGAGTTGGTAGTGTTGAAGTTGCTATAAGAGGTGGTGGTCATGGCACAAGTAGTAGACCGCATGTGGCTCCGACTACTATTCGTAGAAAAAGAAGTAAGGTTTTGAATTTTTTTGAAATAATAGAAGGTACTGATAGAGTTAAATGCAAACTTTGTAAAGGTAATTTTAACTATTTGACTGGAGAAAAATTATGGGGGACTGGGACGCTTAGTAGACATATGAGAACTGAGCATCCCATAGAATGGGACGGTGATGGTGATGGAAATCAAACAATTCTTAACCCTACAACTGGAGGTCTAGTAAAATATAATAAAATGAAGGATCGTGAGGAGTTAGCAAAAATGATTGCTTTGGGTTATTTATCTTTTTCTTTTGCTTATTCATCATATCTTATTATGTATATTCAAAGGATTTACAATCTTTTATTTAAAGGTATCTCTAGAAGTACTTGTAGAGCTGATATCTTTAGACTTCATGGACTATATCAAACAAACATACGTTATTTGTTTAGCCACCTTCCTTGTAGAGTTTCTCTAACTTTAGATATTGTCCATGTTGTTAATGAGAATGATTATTTGACAATTACATGTCATTGGATAGATGATACTACTTATATGCAAAAACGTATTATCGCTTTTATATATGATGAAGATAAGATTCATATTGTTGCATTTATAAGTAGTACTATTTGTGAAGTTATTAAATTCTATAATCTCAAGCAAAAAGTTTTGTGTATGTCTTTTGATAATGCTTCTAATAATGATGTCGCAATTTCAATATTAAAACTGCATTTGAAACCACCTTTTGATGAAATTTTTCATGTTAGGTGTGCATGTCATGTTTATAACTTAATTGTTAAAAGTGGCCTTGATTTATTTTCAACTAAGATTACTCATGTTAGAAGAGCAGTTGGTGTTATTCAACGAAATAATAGACAATCTAGAATAAAGGAATTTAAGAATAAGTGTGTCTAGTATAACCTTAAACCCAGATTCATGTCAGACAAATTATTACTAGATAGAATTGTACATATATATTTTCAAAATAGTACTATAAATATACATTCCCAATAACTGAAGTTGCTAATGCCCATTGTACTGATTCAAACCGTATGTTAACAACTAGTACTTGGGAGGTCATTAATGATGTTGTTAAATTTTTACATAAACTTTATACAGCTACTGTTGAGTTTTATGGAGAATAATATCATACTGTTACTATGGTTTTAGTACATATAGCTGAAGTTTCTTTTTTACTCTTTGAATTTAAGAAGAAAGAACAATATAAGGATGTTGTGGGAAAAAATGCAAGCATAATTCAAAAAATATTTCTTTTCAATTCCTCTGGTTTACTTGATTGGTGTTGTTTTAAATCATTCTATTAAGATGTCTGATTGTCACCAATTGATGAATGCCTTATATACTTATATGAAAATGGGACCAACTGAAAACCCAGATTTATATGTTTCTATGAACAAGCTAAATAATTATTTACATAAATTACATAAATACAAAAAAAAAAAAAGCTCAAGCCGGCCTTAACCCGTAATCCTTGCGGTTCAATTTTTACCAGGATGAACCTGAACCTGTTAAATTTGTTAAGACCCAACCTGTAACCAGCCCGGATCGTAACCCGTACGAGTCCAAAAAATAGCAACCCAGCCCGACCCGACCCGATCCGGCCCACCCGTTTAACATCTTTAGTTTGAATGTAAAGTTGGAATGAATAGAGGAAGAAGTATATATATAGTATTTCAGCGGTGGTTCACATCTATAGATGGCCGACCGGCAGCTGACATGCATTTAATGTCATTAAGACTTGACTGACGAGATGTTTCATTTATTCTGTTATTTCTGTCGCGGGATTTTAAAGTAAGAATCAGAAGCTCGTGTCATTTTTCGTCATATACTGTCCGAAAACAAGGGGACTATCTGTATACTGGTCGAAATTGATCTCGCCTACGACATGGTAGGTCAAGCTCAGAACATGGAAATGAAGGACTAAAGATCGAACTCAAGTCCCACCGGGCTAGAACTCGGGGTGATAATGCTGCCTTCGAGAATATCGAGGCCGTGATCCTAGAATCGACCATGGTCCCGAACGAGCTCGAGGAAACATTGAAAGCATAGCCAACAAAAGACCGAAATATCCATGACTGGTTGGATATTACGGCGGAAATCTCGGCACGTATCAATAAGGAGTTGGCAATGTAAATCAAGAGATGTTTTACCTTTTATAAAATTGTACCTAAAGTATGACTCCTCTACTATATAAAGGGGGTCTAATAATTCATTTGACACATGGTAACATGTATTCCAAAGCAATACATTATTATTTCTCTCTTTAAGCTCTTATTCTTTTGTATCTTGATATTGATCCAAGTGCATCCAGCTTTAGTGTGATTGGTCTTCCAAGACTGTAACTATTCAATTCGTATGGTTTGAATTTACTTTATCATTGTTTATTTCAATTGCAACTTAATTTATCGATTTGTGTCAAGTTAATCTGCATATCCTTAAAATCACTTACAAATTCAATTATTATCCGATTTTAAGGGTAAACAACTTTGCCTACCACTTCAAGCGTTTATATTATTAATCTATCCCTTTTAATTTAAGATAAATGAAACAAATTTAAATTTGTGATCTAAATATTAGGTATATCATTTTTATGATTGTAAATTCTTTTATACTTTTGGCATTAAATATATTATAAAATTTATGTGGTTAGAAAAGTTTCTCACTAATGATGAAATAAAAAATATAAAGTAAATTATTTTCAATTTTAGAAGTATATTATTATATTTGGAATAGACTAAAAGGGAAAATATGTCAAATAAACTAAACTAGATGGAGTACTGTTATTCAGGGTGTATTGTACAAGCAAATCAAGCTATAGCTCTTGTTCTACATCTTTAGTCTTAATGTAAAAGAATGTTTGCTTGAGTTCTTTTTGAAAAAAAATAAAGAAATTGTGAAGATCTTTCAAAAAAATCCAAAGATTAGTTTTCGAGTATTTTGGAAGATAAGAAAAATGAGTTTGGAAACTTTCAGAACAATATATATTTTATTTTTTTCAGAAACAACTCAAAGAAACAGAATTTTGTGCAAAATGTCTCAAAGAAGCAGAGTTTGGTGCAAAAAACGTCAAAGACTGAAAACTCACTTTTTACAAAATTTTCAAAATAATGGCGACTAAAGGCACATGAACTTTAGTAGTCTCTTTTCAGGCAGAGACAGAGACGTTCTTGATTTTGAACAGCTATTTTTGGAAAGTTTTGATCAAATACATTTATGATTCCCAACTACCAACTTGGAGGAATCGGAAAAGGGATGTTAAGGTTGGTGCATGTTACTGAATTGTTGCAGGTATAGAAGTAATTGCAGACCACCTAATAATTTTATCTTAATTACAAATAGTTTTTAATATTTGAATGATATAAATGCATTTTTGCCTGACAAAATAGTTTATAATTAATATTAGGAATAGTGGTATCGCGCAAACTGCAACATTGCTCAGCTGTTTTCTTAAAAGTTGGATATTATGCTTCCTCTTCTTAGAAAGGGAAGAAAGTGAAAGCAAATGAAAATAATGAAAATAATGAAAATATTGTATTTAAATACTCATTCTAAACATATCATCTAGTATGTAATATCTCTCCTATATATTTTCCTAATTATACTTCTACCAAAACCGTAGTCAACGATTGAAGAATAGAAAATGATTACTTATTAAGGTTTCTTGTTTCAATCAACTAAATAAACTTAACGAATACAGTACATACAGTGAACAATACTTACATTGTTCCAATTAATATTTGCCCCTTTCCAAATCTTTCTACCGAAAAGTAGTCAACCAATTGAAGAATAGAAATATATTGATAATAACGTCTTTAGTTTAATCTATTACGGATACTATGGGTGTATTTGGTATAGCGAAAAATATTTTTCGTGGAAAATATTTTCTTGGAAAATAATAGTAATCTTATTTATTTTCTAATATTTGGTACATAAATTAAGGAAAATGATTTCTCAAGAGTATTCATAAATAATTTAGATATAATAAACATAAAGACATAAACTTTCAAACCAACAAACTTCTGATCCCACATTTTTCATAAACTTTCGAACTGCTAAACTTTCGAAACCGCGGAACTTCTAACGTAACCTGTATACTTTATAATTTCTAAACCCGTAAACTTCCAAACACATAAACTTCCGAACTCAAAACTTTGGAACTTTTAAAACGATAAATAAAAAAATTAAAACTGAAAAATATATTAAAAATATTTGGGGCCTCAATGAGATTGTTCTCAAGGGTTTGTAAAGTGGTACTTGTGGGATAAAGGAATGATTTTTGGATTCCTGCTATCCTTGCTAGTAGCCTCTTTTTATTATGGAAGATATTTCCAAAGGCATGCCTATTTCAGTTGAGAGCACTAACCTTAAACAAAGAGGTGGAATGTATTATAGTAGAGTCAGGCTTGAAAGAATTCCTAACTAGGTTTTGGAACATGGGGTGGTTGCACCACATTGATTCAAACCTGAAGGATTATTGGTGGGATTAGGAATGGCACTGCTTAGATTGACAAGCATAGGGCAGTGATCAGACTGGGTCCTAGGAAGGTTGTGGGTGATGTTTGCTTCAGGGTATTCTTTTAACCAACGGTTATTAGCCAAGCATCTATCAATTCTTTCCATTATTAGATAGGTTCTGTTTTTGTACCGTTTTTGGACCAAGTATACTTGCTACCTTTAAACCCTAGATCTATCAGGTGACAGTTATTAATGCAATTCCAGAAGGAGTTGCTTCTGTGGGTATTTATGAGGTTGTCCCCAAATTTTTCTTCTGCTTTAAAGACTTCATTGAATTCACCACCCACAAACCAACTCCCTTTGTGAGTTTTTGAGATGTCAACAAGACTATCCTAGAGGCCTCTTCTATCTTCAAAGTGGTTACTGGCATAAATTGCAGAAAGGAACCAGGGTGGGTTTGAGGGTAATACCTTTACCACAGCATGGACACCCTGAGAGTTGACAGGCCTCATCAACTTGGAGGAAATTTTTCCTCCACATGATCATTATGCTTCCAGAATGGCCAATGGCAGGGAACTGGAAGTGCATATCAAATTGAAGCTCCTCGGTAAGCTTTTTGTGGTCTGTTATTTTGGTCTCCGGGAGAACCAACATCATAGGCTTGTGGAGCTTGCCCATTTCAGAGTAGTGCCTCTTAAACTCCGCATTGTTTGCCCTTCTAATATTCTATATGGTTACATTCAATAGAGGGTTCAGTGTTAGAGGGCTGGTGCTCGATGATGCTTTTTCTCTTCCCTGGGGTTGCATCATATCTCTCCCCTTATGTTGAGACTGTTGGGATCTCATCACTAGAGTTAGGGTTAGAAGGGGTTTGAGAGTATCTTGGCTCATGTGGGATGATAAGTCCATTCTGCAATGAGCCAGATTCTTTGGGCACAATAGGATCAGTATTTCGTTGTGGTCCATGCTAAACTCCACCGCCCTTACTGCTTCCTGTCACAGTGAGTCCACTCTCACTATATTATCGATTGGTATTTCTCCTTGGTCCATTGATATCTCGGTGTTCCTCGGTATCTCCAGGGTTGTTAAGATTCCTTTGGAGATGTTCCCCGGAGGTGATTGAGAAGGTTGTTGTTGTGGTGATTGTGGGTGTTTCTCCTGCTGTGAAGGTGAAGTTTTATGGGTTATTTCCGACTGGAATATTTTGAAGTGTGGTGTTGCATATGGATCCTCTACTGTGAATTCTGAAAAAAATGGGATGTTATTGAAGATCTGGTGTATCTGGTCTTGAATAGGCAAATCTCTGTTGGTGTTCAAGTTGGATAGATGGGTCTGCTTCATTACAGACTGCCACATTTGAGCTCCAAACATCCCCAATCCCCTATTTAGTGCTTCTGTTGTTACCCTTGCCAGATACGCTGGGTTCTAGATGATTAGAGAGATCTGTTGCTTGCTTAGTTTAAAATCGAAGCTGAGAACCTGTCCATGGAGTTCTAGTTCCAACTAAGAGGCTGGTAGATGGTCCAACGGTGGTGGGTTGGAGATTAGGAAGATTGGGGGGTTGGTGTTTGGTTCCATTTTTGGCTTTCTTGTTTTTATCCATTTTTGGGTTGGTAATAAAGGGTGGAGTGTTAGGGAATTCAATCGTTTCTGACGGTTATAACTTTTTATTGATAATCATTTTAATTATTTTGGGGTTTGTGTCTGATGTACTAGGGATAGGGTTAATTTGATATTTGGTTGAGTTGATTGGTTCTGTCAAATCATTGGAGATTTCTTGATTATACTGCGCTGGCTCTTGGTCTTTTATGGAGGGCTTTTCTCCAGTTGGTGTTGGTAAGGTAAAAGTAGTGTTGTAGTGGTTATCATTGTGGTCTACCATGGTTCCATTTCCTCTGATGTGTGTGGTGGCTCAGACTGGCATTTTTGGCTTTTCTCTTGGTATTTGGGCTATGTTGACTTGGTTGTGGGTCAGTGTCTATTTGGTTTCGGATAGTGGTTATGGGGTCCATCTTTGTTTTCGTTTGAGTCCTGGGTCCGGATTCACAATTTGTGTGCATTTGGGCATTTCCTAGGTCCGCCTTCCGTTTAACACTTATGTTAAGTCGTTCTCTTGTGGGCTACCTAGTTTTATTTTGTTGTATGGGCTGTGATCCGTTTGTGGAAGTGAGTTTGATATGGTCTATTTCCTATAGCATGTTAGATTTATTAGTGTAACGGGAAGTTTGGGTTTCAAGACTTATCGGATGTAGCATCGAACATTTTCACTTTGATGCCCTCTAGTTTTGTTGATGGATTATCTTTTGTAAAAATGTCTTGTGCTTCGTTTTGCTTTGTATTGAGTTCTTTCTTTCGTCTTCTGAAGAAGGAAACAACCTTCCATTATTCTTTTTCCCTCTTGTTTGGTGTATGGTAATACCATTTTGCTTAGTATTTGGGCATTCTCGGTTGTCTGGATTTTGTGATTGTTGTTGTTTTTGTCTGAGTAGGATCCTTTTAAGATGCCCTATCCTCTCAAAGCCAGCCAGTGCATAGAACGTTTTTTTCTTCATAGAGGACCAACTGTTTATGGTCCCCTATTTGTGACTGAGGTAGCAACTGATATTTTCAAGGGTACCTGAATGCATATTCGTGCATATCCTTGCATATCTTCCTCTGAGAGTGGATGAGGTGCATGTATTAAATTTTTAGAAGATTTCGTAGTTTCCTGTCCACCTTTTCAAGCTCTACCTTGTCATTGAACTCTATTGGTAGTTGTGGTAGTCTTACCCAGATTGCAGTGAAGGATAACGTTGCTTCCTGTGGGACGAATTTGGGTTCCCATCTTCTTATTGACAGGAAATTCCGTGATATGAACCAAGGCCCTTTTTGTATAGCTTTCACTAGATTCTTCTTTTTACTAAATTTGACTATGAGAAAATCTCATCCTAGATCAATCAAGATCTAGTGTTTTGATGGGTTCCATAGATCAATTAGTTCAGATCGGAGAAGGTAGTGTGACATTTTTTTGCTGAATAGCTTTATGATAACTCAGTAACGCCATGGTTCATAGAACCTGTGTTTGTCCTCATGTGAGAGCAGGGGCGGACGTAGGGGGGCGCAAGGGTGTTCACCCGAACACCCTTCGCCGAAAAATTACACTGTGTATATAAGGAAAAATCTATTTGTTATCTCTATATATTAAGTTTTGAACACCCTTAACACAAAGCAAATGCTTGGCTTAGTGGTCAAGGGTGTTCAAAATTAGTATAGGATCATGGGTTCAATTCCCATGAGTTGCATTTCAAATTTTTTGAACACCCTTACTATAAATCCTCCGTCCGCCACTGTGTGAGAGTACTATAGATCCTATTGTTTCCTTGCCTTTTTTAGAACCAATTCTATATATTATATTTTATATTATATCATATCATATATGTGTATATCCTTAATAATGACGAATTAATGACGCGAAATATTATTTTACTGATTCCTCAAAGCTTGTACAACGTACATCAAATATTCCTTATAAATTTAATCAACAAAAGTTTTATTGCTATTGAATATAAGGATCATATACAAGATATTATATTATAACTATTTGTTTTTATTACTATATCTTAGCAGACATATAGGTACGAAAGGTTCACAACCTACATAAAGCAATTAATTACAGTAAATAAAAAGACGGAAGAAGAAGGCTGGACTATTTGCTAATCTACACAAAAATTATTATCCCTGTTTTCCATTAATGCTATAACATCCTACTCAACTATATACTGCCAGCCTCTTTAATTTTCCTTTGACTATTATACTTTTTTGTAGAATAAATCCCTTCCGCTTGAAGAATTTAAGTTTCTTTTCTTAATTTAAAATGCGAATTCCCCCTCTTGCATAATTTGGAGTTTGGTATATATCAATAGTTGATGTGATATGAGTTGAGTTTAAACAAAAAAGTATGATCTCATATTATCGACCTCAACTTATTTAAACGTAATTGTTATTGTTATTATTGTCAAGCAATTATATTATCATTCAAAGTTGGCTAATATGACTATGCATGCTAAGCATCAGAGTTGCACTGGCTTAGGGACAAAATACTTTAATTTTGATATGTAAACATTAAAATACAAAACTATGGAGACCCATCACTTAAAAAACGACAGACAGAATGAGAAGAAAGAAAAAAGTGTAATAACATTTAATTAGACTACAAATACATACCTGACATGCAAGTTGATCATCATCATACATGAACGGAAATAATTTCTATGTTATAATTCATTTAATTTCTACACTTGGTAATTCATTCGTAGTTTTTCCTTGTTAAATTATTGAGGAAGATGGTCAAAGTTTCATATTATAACTGATGACAAGTAGCAAATTAACAGGTATGGATATTTAGAAATTAATTAAACCAGCCAAGGTTTCAGGATAACAAGTCATATGATGTATAAAAGAGTTTGGATTCAGGATTTTAAGTCTATGGGGTTCTGAACTAAAATTCTTTTTGCTTATTGGCTTCCAAAGAAATTATTTATACATATTAAATACTTAATTTTTTTGAAGTGAAACCTTAGAGCAATGGTAAAGTTGTCTACGTGTGACGTATAGGTCACGGGCTCGAATCGTGGAATCACCCATTAATACTTATATTAGGATAGGCTACCGATATCACGCTCATTGGGGTGCTGCCTTTCTCCGGACCCTGCTGAACGTTTCGTTCACCGGGCTGTCCTTTTTTTTATCCCTGCCCCCGCCTCTCTCCCTCGTTTGCCCATGATTTGAGGTCGCTGCATTAGGGGCAGTGAAGAAGGTAGATGATGAAGCCAGCAAATATTTGTCAAGACATAAATGCAGATGCATGTGGTAGGAACTGAACTCGAACCAACTACTACCAGATATGGCTTACAATTTCAATAAATTAAAACTAGGTTTATTTCCATGCATCACAAACCTGACAAGTGACAGCTAAGGTAAGGCGAGACAGAAGATTTGCCGATGGTTCAATATTCATAAATGACACCCAGCGGTGTTCATGATTCCGTTTGGATCGGTTTTTCCTTTTAAAAAAAAAAGCAAATCAAGTAAGTCAATTTTTCAAAGATTAAACCAAATCAAATCAAACCAATTAAGTCGATTTTTTCTCGATTCGATTTATGTCGGATTTTTCGCTTATTTACCAGTTTTTTCTTAAATATAAGACATACACTACCAAACACATATTTCGGTGACAACATTTTCAATATAACACTATCAAATCAATTGCCCTTTCGGAAATATATTATTTACTAAAATATATTGATGATAATTGAATTAAATAGTGATGAATAATTTCAGGACTCAATTCGAAAAATAATTTTTTAACATGAAATGAATTCTTACACTTAACAAAAAAAAATTACAATCAAACTAGAATATAAATGTAAAAAATTATATAAAAGTGCAAAAGATTAACATTCACCATAAAATTATTGAAATGTGTGTGAAATATATATATATGTGTGTGTGTAATAATAATAAATTTGAAATAGATACTCCTATAATCGGTTTGATTCTATTTATTCAATTATATTTTTGTTAAAACCAAAATCAAACCAAATTTGATCGATTTTTAAAATTAAAAATCAAAAATGAACCAAACCAAAAAAATATCAATTTTTTGATCGCTTTGATTTGATTTTCGATTTTTCTAATTTTTTTGACCACCCCTCACCCCACATACATTGATCACAAAGTAAAATTTGTCTTCGAATACTTTTGTTATCATACAACTAGTACGTGAGATTAGTAAATAAAACAACTTTGTTTGTTGTTGTTGGTTATCGCATAGATCACTTCTTTCTATAAAAAAAGGCTATTTATATCAAAAAGAAAAAGAAAGCTTCTAAATATATAGTTGAAATAAGATGATATTGTCTCTACTTTAAGAAAACTATAATACTCCCTCCGTTTTTTAAGTGATTTTTTTTTTTTTTGCTCTTTTCACACTTTTTAAGGAATTCACCTTTTATTATTAATTAGCCATAAATTAACCATATTAATCTTAGTTTGCTAATTGAAAATATAACAAATTATTTTTAAGCCCTTTACTTCAATGAAATTTTTTTTTTAAACAAAAAAAATTAATTCCATTTTGATATCCGAAACAATCAAATATTATGGATAAAAATACTTTAATTGTACTGGAGAGAGTATAATAGTACTAGGAGTATTATTTATGGTGTCACTATTCCTACATCTGCCAGGAGAAAAATGAAGTGACATTCCTTAATGAAATGTTTATTCAATGGTGGTCCTCATGAATTACAGTAATTATTTTAAACAATTTTCCGATGTTTCAAATAAATGAAAATGTGCAATTTGTGGGCCAAATAAGTGTGTGCTGAAAAATTTAGAGATCAATGTCAGGAGAGTACATAGCAATTCACTCATTTATTTATTACTGCTTACCGTCCACTTTAATTAGTTTTTTTTTCTTTTTACAAATATTAAAAAATTCATCTTTTTACAAATATTAAAAAATTAACCGTTTCTTTTTAAAAGTTGCCCATTGATTAAAGAGCCTTGAAGTATATTTATTATATTTTCAACGAATACATTAAAAAATTCGTCTTTTAGCGTTAACTAAGAATAAAATTGATCATATTAATTTTAATGTATTCGTTGAAAATATAATAAATATACTTCAAGGCTCTTTAATCAATGGGCAACTTTTAAAAAGAAACGGTTAATTCCTTCTTAATATCTAAAAAAATTAAATATTATTATCCATTAAAAAAGCTAAAAAATTAATTAAAGTGGACAGAATTTAGTATTGTTATCCGTTTGAAGAGATACACTAATTTCCAAAGGAGCATAATTTTGTATAAGAAACTATACTTTTCTAAAGATATACCGTCCAAGTCTTCGCACTTCTAGCAACTATATAAAGAAACTTAGCTAGCGTTTGGCAATAAATTTCTGAATTTATTTTTAAAAAAAATAATATAGGTAAAGTTTGATCTGAAGATGAAAATGTGTGGACATCGATTTTTAAAATATATTTCACTTTTTTAAAAAAAAAATAATATGAAATATGACTTATGACCACAAGTTCTAAAACTATCACAAATCCAATACTACCTTCATCAATGACATGCATTATATTATCACAAATCACAGTCCTAAACATAAATAAATTTGATACAAAATTATCATTTTTATAATGAACTACAAATACACTATCAGATGACCGAGAAGACGAAGCAACATGGTTACAAAATAATAAATGATGGGCTTTTTTATAAAATATAAGAGTTAGGGGCAATTTTTAAAAAAGAAATTTTTACACCCTATAGAAAACCTTAGTACCCTATTTATTTTAAATAAAATATCATTTTAAAATATTACATCCTATAAATACCTTCTATACTTTATAGCCAAATATCTAATTATAGTTGCATCCTACATTTAAGGCACCATATATGCTAAATAATATTTTTCTCTCTCTTTTTTAGTCTTTTCTCTCACATAATTACCGTAAAATTGACTAACCACATTCTCTCTCTCTTTTTGTATACACTTTACTCTTTCTCTCTCAACTCATGATTCATACCTCTTCTCCCACCCAAATTCTCTAGTTCTCCTCCATTACAATCCAAGTGCTATAAGGGGGAGGGGAAGAAGGGTAGTAAAGCCCAAAAATGCAGCAAATTGGAAACCGACGCTTCGAGTAATATCAGAAGAAAGAGTGATGTCTTATACTGTTAGCAATGGCAGCGGAGGAACATCAAAAGAACGTGCAGCTATTCCATCAAAAGAATGCGGCTCGATTCCATCAAAAGAATGTGGCTCAAAGTAGGTTTCACAGCTTTTGGATAATTCATGGCTTCGTTTGTGGGATTTGAGGGCTGGGGATTGTTTGTAGTTGTTGTAGGAGGTTGGGCAGATGTGTAAGGGGGCTGACCAGCCGGAATTAATAGCTGGTCGTCGGTCGGCAAAGCCATAAGGTTGTTTCTCTCTCTAGGTTGCCCAAATCGCCTATTTGTAATCAGTTATATTCGAACGTATATTTCAGATGTATTCACATGTATTCAACAACATTCATTTATATATTTTAGATGTATTAAAGAGTTAAGCGTATTCTCTTGTATTCAGTTTTAATCAATTGTATTTAACTATTTTATTCGGCAGTAGTTAGTTGTATTCAAGTGTATTATACAACTATATTTAATTGTAGTTAGTTATATTCAACTATTTTATTCAGCAGAAGTTAGTTGTATTTTATATACTTTGTTGCATTCAAGAGTTTTATTCAGCTGTATTCAGTTATATTTTGTTGTATTTAAGTATTTTATTCAGCTGATTTAAGTTGTATTTGGTTGTATTCAACTGTATACAGTTCTACTCAACTGTATTATTCATATAATTTCTCTTTATTCAGCTATAATCTTTATTATGTATCTTTCAAATACAGATTAATGAGGGATTGTTTTAGTTTATTGAGTTAAATTAGGAGAATATCATGTGATTTGATTTCCTTCTGTTTTTAACCAGTTTAATGAGTTAAATTAGGAGAATATCATGTGATTTGATTTCCTTCCGTTTTTAACTAGTTTAAACTTCTATATTTTGCGTTGGAATTCTATTTTTTACGCCTATTTCTTTGGTTGTATTAATGAATACAACAGCTTAAATACATGAAATACATTGTATAAAAATATAAAAGGTATATATAACATGTAATATAGCAAAGGGTATTTATAAATGGCTAATTAGACCTAAAAGATGGTGCTTTATGAAAAATTCTTTTTAATAAAAAAATCTAACAAAATACATGGTCTACCCAAAAGTTATTGGGTTCCCGAGAACCCATATAGTATAGAAATTTTTACACCCTATAGAAAATTTTAGTACTCTATTTTGTTTTAAATAAATACCATTTTAAAATATTATATCCTATAAATACCTCTTATCCTTTATAGCAAAAAAATTACATATAGTTACATCCTATAATTAAGGTACCATATATGCTAAATATTATTTTTCTCTCACCCTTTTTGTATTTTCTCTCACATAATTATCGCGTATCTGCAAACCCCAGTACAATCTCTCTCTGTTTGCATACAACCAGACTCTCTTCTCTTACAAGCCCTAGTTTCTTAACTCTTCTCCCACCCAAATTCAAAATTTTCTGCTCCGCGTCACCAATGTTATGATCAGCCACTGTCTGAGCCAGAATATGAGCAACCACACTCGCTTACTTCACAGAAGATCTAGATTCGGGCTGAGCAGTCAGCAACAATACACGAGCACCGTTCGATTTGGCCACACCATAGAGTGCATCCACGATGGAGAAACCTCCTGGGCCGTCGGAGGCAATTATGAGGTCCGACGGCCCAATTGGAGGAGTGTTCATGTCGAAGATGTAGTGGGCTGACAAACCTAGATGGGTACACGAACACATTGTCGTTGTAGGTAGCAGCAGCTGTGATTCCTTGCACCAGAACTTTCAAGGTTGTGGTTGATGTGTTAGGGGCTGACCAGGCGGAATTGATGGCTAGCCACCGGCCGGCGAAGCCATAGGGCTGTTTCTCTCTCTAGATCGCCCAAATCGCTTATTTGTATTTAGTTATATTCGAATGTATTCTTCAGCTGTATTCACTTGTATTAGGTTTAATCAGTTGCATTTAACTATTTTATTCAGCAATAGTTAGTTGCATTCAAGTGTTTTATACAACTGTATTCAGTTATATTCAACTATTTTATTCAGCACAGTCTTTTAATAAATTTTTATTTCCATTTTCCTTAACAATTTCAGTTATATTTTTGTTGTATTCAAGTATTTTATTCGGATGAATTAAGTTGTATTTTATTGTATTTAACTGTATTATTCATATGTATTTCTCTTTATTCAGCTATAAACTTTATTATGTATCTTTCAAATACAGATTAATGAGAGATCGTTTACTTCGTTGAGTTAAATTAGGAGAATATCATGTGATTTTATTCCTTCCATTTTTAGCGCAGATACGTTACTTTATTTAATGTTAATGTCGCTTGAATAAAGCTAAATACATGTCAAACTTAGCCGGAATTCCAGATTTTACGCCTATATTTTTTGTTGTATTAATGAATACAATAGCTTAAATACATGAAATACATTGTATAAAAACATAAAAGATATCTATAACACGTAATATAGCAAAGGGTATCTATAAATAGCTAATTAGACCAAAAAGATGGTGCTTTATGAAAAATTCTCTTTAAAAAATACAATAGTAATATTTTGGGCCAAAACTAGCTCTTGAGCTAGTTATGGGATTAGGATTTTGAGTATTGGGAATTTTCCAAAATATTGATAAAATTTATGAACAAATATGTATTTGCCAAAAAAAATCCAAATAAATTTTGACGGCTCCTTAACTTAGGGGCTAAGCCGCAACAACAGAACATGAGACACTAAACTCAATTAATAAGGGTGGCAATGGCCAGGTATGGCTAAATTTGGATGGGTCAAGATGGGTTACGTCAATAAATGGGTCATTGCCCAACCAACCCAAAAGAATTAGGAATCAGTGGGATGAAAAGGTAAGGTTGATTTCACAACAAAGAAAATCTTAAGCAAATTTTGAGTTGGATTAAATGACTGGGTGTGATTGAAATTGGTTGCAAATACCTAAAAGAGGCTATATACAAAATTTGAGCAAGATTATAAGTGATTTTGATTGGTTTCAAGTAAAAAATCAAACCTAAAAATCCAATTACGACACATGTATATCACGTTGTATATCGTGTGCATCAATGCATATCACATACAAATTTTTAAGGATGTCTGTATATATCACTTTGTATATCGTGTATACAATATAATTTTTTTATGGACGCCCATGTATATCACATTGTATAGCATATATATAACATAAATTTTTATGAATATACACAGATACACATAATATACATGAGATATCACTGATGTACATCGAGATATACATGGATTACAATAGGGGATACACATGCGGATTCATATTGAACTTTAGTTTTCATATTAAATGTGTTATACAAGAAGAAAAATAAAATTTTAATAATTTTTTTGTATACACATTATTATTATGTTATACACTGTGATATATAAATAATCTAATTTAGTTATTGATCAAAAAAGGAAAATAAATTTTTGATATAGTATATTTAAGCAAGTTATAAAATATAAAAATAATAAATATAATTGTGTAAGTAAATAATATTATGGTATACAGAGAAAATTAAGTTTTGATATACACAAAGAAGAAAAAATAAATTTATGATGTCTATTTTAATATACACATGCCCGATGTATATATACTATGATATACAAATAATACAATATTTTTATTGTGATATACATTGATATTAAAGCCAATATCTATAAGTAAGGCTATTTTTATTAATCTCTGGGCTGACTGAGTGGGTTTGGGCTCAAATTGCCACCCCTAACTCTATATATATATATGCAATAAAGGTATTTTGTGAAGCGACTTATTTTAAGGCATGAAAAGCCAAATGATTTTAAAAAAATAAGCAATCAAATACAATTATAAAAAATGTGACGACCCGGCCAATCGTATCATGAGTTACTGCTCATTTTCCCAATTTATGCTTCTTTATGTTTCGTTATCCGTGTTTTATATGGTCAAATTGAATAGTTTGTGTTCGAAATATTTTGGTAAGAAATGAGACACTTAGTCTCTTTTAAGAAGGTTTAAGCTGGAAAAGTCAACCGGATATTGACTTATGTGTTAGAGGGTTTGGATGTGAGTTCCGATGGTTCGGTTAGCATCGGAAGGTGATTTATACCTTAGGAGTGCAATCGAAATTGGTTTCGGATGTCTGGTGTAGAATTAGGCTTGAATTGGCAAAGTTAGTATTTTAATAAATTTTGATTGGTAAGTGAGATTTCGATCCGAGGGTCGTAATGGAATTTCAAGAAATGTTGTAGCTTTATTATGTTATTTGGGATGTGTGTGCAAAATTTCAATTTATTTGGATGTGGTTTTGGTTTTTTATCGAATGCGTATTACGGAAGTTTTTAGAAAACTTAGGCTTGAATTCGATGTGAATTGATGATTTTAGTGTTATTTGAGGTGTTTTGATGGTTGGAACAAGTTTGAATGAGATTTTAGGATATGTTGGTGCTTTGGATTGAGGTCCCGGGTGCCTCGGGTGAGTTTCAGGTAGTCAATCAGACCATGTTCTATGTTGGGAAGTTGCAGAAAATGCAGTAGCAATAACGAACAATTTTTGGCCTTCGCGATCGCGCGAGGTCCCTCGCGATCGCATAGAAGGAATTTGGGCAGGCATGAGATTGTGCTTCGCGTTCGCGTCTGAAGGCTCGCGTTCACAGAGGGTGAGCAGCTTGTGCTTCGCATTCGCATAAGGTCCCCCGCGTTCGCGTATGATGAATTGTGGGTCAGGGTCATTTCCCTTCGCATTCGCGGCTGGAGTCACGTGTTCGCGTAGATTAAAGAATCGAAGCATCGCGTTCGCAATAAGAGGTATCGCGTTCACATAGTGTTAATTTAGGAAGTTGAAAAATTGTGCTTTGCGGTCGCGTGGCATGGGTTGCGATCGCGATGAAAGAGTTTCAGAACCGGACAAAAAGATATAAAAAAAATATTTCATCCGCGATTTTGAACCATTTTTCCACTATAGCTGAGTATTTTGAGAGCTCTTTGAGGGAAATTGAAGAGGGATTCAAGGAGAAGTGATTGGAGGTCAAATTTATGAACCTAAAACGTGATTCTATTGTGAAATCTAGCTAGAAATTCATGGAAACCTGAACAAAAATAGAAGAACTAGGGCTTGGGATTTTAAAATTTTAATTTGGGATTTGAGGGGTTATGTGGACTCCAATTTTTGTGTTCTTTATATGCATAAACTCGTGGAGTGATAAGGAACCCGTTAGTGTAAAAAAAAATTGAGTTTCGAGAAGGGGCCCGAGGCTCGGGTTTTGCTAATTTTGGGATTTTTTATATTTTTTGATTATTTTTGCTTGGGATTTGTTCCCTTAGCATATTTTAACATATTTGTTCTGATTTTGGTTAGTTCAACGCACGTGGAGGCCGATTCGAGAGGCAAAGGCGTCGCGAGCTAGAGATTTAGCCGGTTCGAGGTGAGTAATGATATTAAATGATGTATTGAGGCTTTGAAATACCGGATTGCACATCGTAGTGCTATATTAAGGTGACTTGCACGTCAAATAACGAGAGTGGGATAGAGCACCATTGGGGATTGTGACTTGGTCTGTCCTAATTGATGAATTTACTACTTATTTGTTATCATCATGATTTGGGTTAATTATCGTATTTGGGCTTCGTGCCAACTATTTAAATCCTTCTGGGAGTTTGACTGATTTTTCACACTTTACTTGTTAAAAATCATATCCTCAGTCACGTTTCTATTTGTTTTAAATGATTTGATCCGACTTTATCATTCTAATCCTAAATGAGAGGAATATGTGGGTTGGGATCCCTACCTTCTATCATTGTGACCGAGAGGCTGTGAGATTAATGACTGAGAGGGATTAAGAACCCAATATGAGGATATTATATATGTTATGGATCGGGTTGCACGCTGCAGCAATACTTATATGGATCAGGTTGCGCACCGCAGCAATATAGCGCTTGGACTGTAGGAGCCTCTCCGGAGCCTGCACACCCCTAGTAAGCACAGTCGATTATCTATATGGATCAGGTTGCGAGCCGCAACGATGTATAGATCGAGCTACACGCCGTAGTGATTATTCTGATTTATGTTATTATGAGAGATATATGAGTCGAGTGCTGAGAATGAGTGCCAAGTGATGAGAGTGAGCCCGAAGGGCGGATTTCTACTTGTTATATACCTGTTTTACTTATTTTGAAGGGATTTCATTTGGCATCTTCACTGGGTTACTACTTAAGTAATTTTACTACTTTGATATAGAATTGTTTTGTGCCTTTACGTGTTTTCATGCTTTCAGTCATTATTTCTAATTATTACTCATTGGATCGGAGTACTCACATTACTCCCTACACCGTGAATGCAAATTCAAGCGTCGTAGAGTCTGCTCCTGAGTGCTGATCCTCCCAGTCCAGGCAGTGATTCGGAGACTACGAGGTAGTTATTGGCCTCTGCATCCCCTTGCCTATGACCTCTACTGTGTTAAAACACAAAATCAGAAAACTGTTAGAAAAATAAAAGAAACTGGAAAAACAGTATAGTTTAAGAAATATTCCGAGTCCACAATTTGCTTGTGCGTCCTTAAGGATTTTAACCCCCTCAGACGTTGCCAAGGTAATGGATTAAATCCTCCCAGGATAAAACGAAATAAATCTTCCTGTAACGGTGACAATCCAAACTGCAGGATACCAAAGAGCTTAAAGAACGGAGCAAAATCACACTTACGAATTCGAGAGAGAGAAAGAGTGCGAATGATAATGCAATATTTTCAGAAAGACGGAAGTTCTGTAATATTTTTGGTGCGTTAAAAATAAAGCCATGCCTCTGAATTTATAGGCAATTATTGGAAGAGGTGTGATGTCTGTTCTAGAAAAGGTGCATGTTCAGAAATTTTGCCTCCTGTCGCGGTCCTATCGCGGTTACGCCAGAACCGCGACCAAAGTGGCTCTCTGAACCTGTAGAAGGGTTCGGGCGCGGTCTTACCGCGGTTATGCCAGGACCGTGGTCAGACTATATTTCTGAATCTTCAGCAGTGATCTAGCATTAAATTAATTATTAAATAATTAATTAAATAAATTTTGCCCAAAAATAATCTTATCGATCGATCATTTGATATTTAAATCCGAAGCCGAAGCCAAGCCGAGCGAGCGACGACGATGGCGCGAGTGTTCATTTTCTTCAAATCCTTTTAAGAGATTTAAGAAGTGATTCTATATATATACTCACAAATGTAGTTGTCCCTCACCAATGAGGGACAAAGTGCAAGACAAAAGCTCACTTCTTCAAATTTTTATTTTTCTCTCCATTTTATTACCCTCCATTTCCAATTCACACTTTTATACTTTAAGCCCAATGGATTAAAAGTCTAACAATCCCCCACATGAATGGGAATGGTTGTATCAAGACAGATAGATGAAAACTGTATGATTTGCAAGTAAGGCTTAATTGCATATGGATAAGTAGGTTTCCCTTTGAACTTTCCGTTGTGATATATGTCGGATATACTTGGTCAATCGGTAGATTTGATATCTTTGAACCGTCGAACTTTAGTGTATAACTAGACAATCATCTGTCACACAACCAACCCTTAAATGTCTTTTAGTTCTCATTGTTGTGTTCATTTCATCCATGAACACCGCCTAGTCTCATAAGTGCGTAGAGAATTGACCTTACAAAATTCTCATTGAATCGGCTTCCACTTCACACTTACATCGGTGATTCCTAAACGTGTAATCATTTAAATTGACATTATTTGATAACTACCACATCAAACTTAGGTAATCATTAAAGAATGTGTAAAGTTCTATCCTTGTTACTGAACATTGTCTTCATCACGAGAAGGGACCGAAGATTTTACTTTGACAATGTTGAACCGGTTAATCACAACTTTGTTTGAGCTCCTTGAACCTAGATCTCGGAACATCCAAAATTCTAGGTAGAGTTACCGCCATGTTGACTTGTCCTCGGCCATAGTGCCATTCCCTTAGATGATTTCTCAACTCCATCTCTAGTTAAGCCTTTTGTAAGTGGATCTACCATATTATCCTTTGATCTTACATAATCAATAGTGATAATTCCAGTAGAAAGTAGTTGACTAACGGTGTTATGTCTTCGTCGTATATGACGAGACTTTTCATTATACATAACGCTCCCTGCCCATCCTATTGCCGCCTCACTGTCGCAATGTATGCAAATAGGAGCCAAAGGTTTTGGCCAGAACAGAATGTCTTCTAAGAAATTTTGAAGCCATTCAGCTTCTTCACCGGCTTTATCCAAAGCTATAAATCTGATTCCATTATAGAGCGAGCAATACACGTCTGCTCCTCTACTAACAGTAAAAACATATCCACTTGTGGACTTTATTTTTGTTGAGCCGGTTATCCAATTTGCATCACTATATCCGTCGATAACTGCAGGGTATTTATTATAGTGTAAAACATTGTCTTGGGTATATTCCAAATATCCCAGAACTCGTTTCATTTCCACCCAGTGATGTTTGTTGGGATTACTTGTGAATCGACTAAGTTTACTTACTGCACAAGCTATATCAGGTCGTGTACCGTTTATGATGTACATTAAGCTTCCCAACACACAAGCATACTCCAATTGAGACGTACTTTCACTATTGTTCTTTATAAGATGATGATTTAAGTCAATTGGAGTTATTTTACTTCTAAATTCCAAGTATTTGAATTTTTTAAGTACCATTTTCACGTAATGTGATTGAGACAAAGCTAGACCCTGAGGAGTCCTCTTGATTTTAATTCCTAGAATTACATCGGCAATTCCTAAATCTTTTATATCAAACTTACTAGCAAGAATACGTTTAGTAGATTGAATGTCGGCAATGTCTTTGCTCATTATTAACATATCATCACCATATAAGCAAACAATGGCTATATGATTCGGAACGTTCTTAATGTAAACATATTTATCACATTCATTAATCTCAAAGCCAATTGACAATATTGTTTGGTCAAATTTCGCATGCCATTGCTTGGGTGCTTGTTTTAGTCCATGAAGGGACTTAACAAGTAGACAAACCATATTTTCTTTTTCCGGAACCACAAACCCTTCAGGTTGGTCCATGTAAATTTCTTCCTCTAAATTACCATTTAAGAAGGCTATTTTTACATCCATTTGATGGATTTGAAGATCATATAAGGAGGCTAACGCTATTAGCATCTGAATGGATGTAATTCTTTTCACCGGCGAGTATGTGTCAAAATAGTCAAGACCTTCTCGTTGTGTAAATCTTTGACAATGAGTCTTGCCTTGTATTTGTCAATAGTACCATCGTCTTTAATTTTCTTCTTGGAAATCCATATAAAACCCAATGTTTTGTTACCTGGAGGAAGGTCAATCAATTCCCATGTATGGTTGCTCAATATGGATTCTATTTCACTATTGACAACTTCTTTCCAGCATTGTGCTTCTGAGGAAGACATTGCTTCCTTGAAGGTACGAGGTTCATTTTCTAACAGAAAAGTCAGAAAATTTGGACCGAATGAAGTAGATGTCCATTGACGTTTACTTCTTCTCGGATTTTTATCATTAGGCATACCATCTGTTGTTTCCTCCGAGGTCGTTTTGACTTTTGGTAGGTCACTTTACTTTTCTTTTTATACGGATAAATAGTTTCAAAGAATTCATCATTATCTAATTCTATTATCATATTAACATGAATCTCCGGATTTTCTGTCTTGTGAACCAGAAAACGATATGCCTTGCTATTGGTTACATATCCAATAAATACAGAATCAATCATTTTTGGACCTATCTTAACCCTTTAGGTTTAGGAACTTGTACCTTAGCTAGACACCCCCACACTTTAAAGTATTTTAAGCTGGGCTTCCTTCCTTTCCACTTTTTATAAGGAATGGACTGTATTTTACTATGAGGTACACGGTTGATTATTCGGTTAGCTATAAGTATAGATTCCCCCCACAAGTTCTGTGGTAAGCCAGAAATTATCAGCAACACATTCATCATCTCCTTCAACGTTCGATTCTTTCTCTCCGAAATTTCGTTAGATTGTGGAGAGTAAGGGAAGTTGTTTGGTGAATAATGCCATTTTTCAAAAATATTTCTTCAAAAGGAGATTTATATGCGCCACCCCTATCACTTCTTATCATTTTGATCTTTCTATTTAGTTGTGTTTGAACTTCACTCTTGTATTGCTTGAAAGCATCAATTGCCTCATCTTTACTATTTATTAAATAAACATAGCAATATCTCGTGCTATCGTCAATAAAAGGAATAAAATATTTTTTCCCACCACGAGATGGTGTTGACTTCATATCGCAAATATCTGTGTGAATTAAATCTAAAGGACTTGAATTCCTTTCAACGGACTTATAAGTATGTTTAGCATACTTTGATTCCACACATAATTGATATTTGGAATTAATGCAATCATATTTTGGCAATACTTCTAAATTTATCATTTTTCGCAATGTTTTGAAGTTTACGTGACCTAAACGCGAATGCCATAAAGTGTTTGACTCAAGTAAGTAAGAAGAAGCAGTAACTTTATTGATAGGAACTGCTATTACATTTAGCTTAAAAAGGCCCTCATTCAGGTAACATTTTCCTACATATACATCATTATTACTTAGTACAACACTATTTAAAAAAAATACATTTGAATCTATTCTTGACAAGAAGTGAGGTAGACACAAGATCCTTGCGAATTTCTAGAACATGGAGAACTTGGTTTAGAGTCACTATTTTTTCCGACGTCATCTTCAACACAATATTGCTAACTCCTTCAATTTTGGCTGTAGACGAATTTCCCATGAAAATTGTCTCATCGGGTCCTGCGAGGGCATAAGAATAAAATAACTCCTTGTTAGCACAAATATGGTGGGTGGCTCCAGAATCTATCCACCATTCTTTAGAATTTCCTACCAAGTTGCATTCAGACAATATGGCACACAAGTCCTCCATTTTATCAGCCTTTTCAACAATGTTAGCTTGATTCTTTTTCTTCTTATCATTCTTTGGCGCATGATAATTCACGACCTTATGCCCAGATTTTCCACAGTTGTGGCAATTACCCTTGAACTTCTTCTTGCTTGGGTAGTTCTTTGGTCCAGAAGCCTTCTTTCTCTTCTTGTTGTGTGGTGCTTCCTCAATAATGTTAGCTCTTATTATTGTCGAGTTCCCACGTGACTTCTTTTCAACATTTTTGTTATATTCTTCTATCCTCAAACGAACAATCAAGTCTTCTAGTGTCATTTCCCTCCGCTTGTATTTAAGATAGTTCTTAAAATCCTTCCACAACGGAGGTAATTTCTCAATGAAAGCAACGACTTGAAAGGCCTCATTTATGACCATACCTTCAATACCAAATTCATAATTAATAACAAGATAAATCTTATTAATAAAATTATTGATTCGGGTTATACCTTCATCAAGGAGGTCAAGCACAATGACTTGTAATTCTTGGACTTGAGTTATGACCAACCTAGTGTCAATCATCTTGAAATCCAAAAACCTAGCAACCACGAACTTCTTAAGTCTAGCATCCTCAGTCTTGTACTTCTTCTCAAGCGCATTCCATAATGCTTTTGAAGTTTCCATGACGCTATAGACGTTGTACAAGTCATCTTCCAAACAACTCAAAATGTAATTTTTGCACAAGAAATCAGAATGTTTCCATGCTTCAGTTATAACAAGTCGTTCATCATCCGGAGTACTTTCTGCCAAGACCGAAGGATCCTCCTTGATGAAACATTGCAAACTCAACGTAGTAAGATAGAAGAGCATCTTCATTTGCCAACATTTAAAGTCAATACCGGAAAGCTTTTCAGGTTTTTCTGGTGGTGCCATAGCATGAGTAGGAGTAGAAAAGCTTGACGAGGGAGCAAAACTCGTAACAGTAGCACCCATCCCCGCAATAGATCCATTAGTTTGGTTTTCATTCGTCATGTTTCTGTAGAGTTGGAAACAAAGCAGATCATTGTTAAATCAGTGAAGGTTTGATATCTTCAAACTGAATACTAAACCAAACAGACAACACGTAACATTGGTAAAGTGTTTATATACTTCAAACCCGTGCGTTTATTATTCCGGCAAAGTTTTTAATACTTTAAGTCGGACAGACCAATTATTGGAGTAGAAATCACCAAGACTTTAGTCTCCAACGCACTACAGAAAATAGTTTAGTATATAATTCAACACAGAAACATTAGTATAAAATTTCTTAAGCTTGTGACCGCTACTTTGTTAAAACACAAAATCAGAAAACTGTTATAAAAATAAAAGAAACTGGAAAAACAATAGAGATTAAGAAATATTCCAAGTCCACAATTTGCTTGTGCGTCCTTAAGAAATTTTAACCCTCTCACACGTTGCCAAGGTAATGGATTAAATCCTCCTAGGATAAAACGGAATAAACCTTCCTGCAACAGTGGCAGTCCAAACTGCAGGATACCAACGAACTTAAAGAACGGAGCAAAATCACACTTACGAATTTGAGAGAGAGAGAAAGACTGCGAATGATAATGCAGTATTTTCAGAAAGAAGAAAGTTCTATAATATTTTTGGTGTGTTAAAAACAAAGCCATGCCTCTGAATTTATAGAAAATTATTGGAGAGGTGTGTGTCTGTTCTGGAAAAGGTGTATGTTCAGGAATTTCGCCGCCTGTCGCGGTCTTACCGCGATTACGCCAGGACAGCGTCCACAGTGGCTCTCTAAATCTATAGCAGTGTTCTGGCGCGGTCCTACCACGTTACGCCAAGACCGCGACCAGACTATCTTTCTGAATCTTCAGCAATGATCTAGCATTTAATTAATTATTAAATAATTAATTAAATAAATTTTGTTCAAAAAATAATCTTATCGATCATTCGACATCCAATTCCGAAGTCGAAGCCGAAGCCGAGCCGACCAAGCGACGACGATGGCGCGAGGGTTCATTTTCTTCAACTCCTTTTAAGAGCTTTAAGAAGTGATTCTATATAAATACCCACAAATGTAGTTGTCCCTCACCAATGAGGGACAAAGTGCAAGACAAAAGCTCACTTCTTTAAATTTTTATTTTTCCCTCCATTTTATTTTTCTCAATTTTCAATTCACACTTTTATACTTTAAAGCACAATGGCTTAAAAGTCCAACATGCCTCCCTTATCTTATCATTTCATGTTCTTAGAACTATTGTATCAAATTTAGTGTTCAATAGACTAGTATCAGGCTTATTAGTGCTCATGACTTGTAACACTTCGGTTTGAGCTGTATCGGGGTTGTTTTTTCTACTGTTATCGTTATTTTTGTAAATTATGACTATTACATCATGTTTAACAACTGTTTATGGTACTTAACTGTTTAAAAGAGGTGTTCTGTTTGGTCTAGTTGGCCTTGTCTTCACAAGATGCGTCATTATAATCGGATTCGGGAATTGGATCGTGACAAAAAAAGAGGAAAAGAAATTGCTATTATCTAAATAAAGTCGCAGGATTAATTTTCATCTGAACGGATATATCGTCTAATTTTGTTATCCATATTCATAAATTAATGTGACCACTATGCTTGAGAGTATCCAGCAAGAAATCTATCCATTTAAAGAAACTATATACAATCCTTTTTTTCCAATCTGCTCAAATGTAATCACAATATGAATGTACCTGTCCCGTCCGATATTATAATGTTTTTTAATTAATTGACCACTACATACCTCCCATCCCATTCCTCTAAAACCCAGTCAAATTTCAGACCAAAGAAACAGCAACTGATACCGTACTTTTTTTTGTCTAAGTACTTTTGTTATGAAAGTGATTTATATTAAATTTTCTTAGTCGTTAGCACATCTCTAATAGCATGTTTGGAAAGCTACATAAGAATTAAATTTAGGTATGATTGGGTATAATTATATAGTTTGGCATGTTTGTTTGGCCAAGTAATTACTTGGTCAACATGAAATTGGGTGTAATTGGAGAGGTGTAATTACACTCTCCAATTCTCAAGGGGAGGTGAGAATTGGTGGTAATTACACTGTGTAATTACAAGGTTATTTTTTTATTTTTGTTCTTTTTTATTTTATTTTAATTTATTTTCCTTATAACTTTTTATTTCTATTATTTTAATTTTTAATTTTTAATTTTTACTTTTTAATTTCTTTTAAAATTATAAAATATATTTTTCTTTGTACATTATTTCTCTTCCTTTATTTCTTGTTATTTCATGTAATTGCTTATATTTTATTTTTATTTATTTTATTAATTCTATTTTTTGAAACTTCACCTCCTAATATTATAAATAATGAGTCATTTACAAACTTATCATATAACAAGTGTAATATATAGATAAATTTTTACAATATTAGTTTATATATGATTACTTATTAATGTATATTCATGACAAATATACATCTTAAATATTAAATATAATATTATTTATATTTATAAAAATTTATAGGCATATATTTAGTATATTAACTTTTAAGTTTTGATAATTACTTAATTTAAAATTTAATCTAATTATGTAATTACACTTGTACAACCAAACAGTAAACTTGTAATTACACTGTAATTACACTATGACAAACAAACATGTCGTCGTAATTACACAACTGAGTAATTACTAGTAGTAATTACACCAATTCCAATTACACGGTGGCTTTCCGAACAGACTCTTCTGATTAAGAGTTATGATTAATCGAATCAATTAGAAATTAATACTCAAATCTTCTGCTTTGGCTATATAGTGTTCTTAAGTTATAAGACTTCAATTCATTTGATCTTGGAAACGTAGATGTTGGAGATAGAAATTACTAATAAGTATTTATAAAATTAAGAACAAAAATTAAAACATATGAGCTGATGAATGTAAGGATTTGCAAGTATGCCAAACATGTATGATATTCAAGAATTTGAAAAATAGCTCCAAGTATGGAACGAATTCTTTTTCTTCTTTTCATATAGTTAACAGTAAAATGATTCACAGGCAATAATATATAGCCTTTTGGTTACTGAATTTTGTACTCGTAATATTACAATTTAGATTATGATTTTTTATTACCAGACTGTCTCCCCGTGAAACACAAATAAGTTGTTCAGCCATTATATTCTTCTTTTCCCCGTTAAGAAAATTTTCTTTCTTAGCTCGTTTAATAATTCAAGGATTATAACAAACAGCATAATCTCACAAATGACGTATGTGGAGAATAGTGTGTATGCATACTACATGAAGGAGTTGTTTATGATAGACCTTCGGCTCAAAGAAAATAATCAAGGATTAAAGCTGCAATATAAAGTGATTAAACCTGCAATAGAAATAATATTCCTTAGTTACTACAAGGTCATAAGCCTTTTGGAACTTCAACACCCTTAGCGTTAGAGCATTTTGAGGCTCTAAAATGGCAATCATTGATCCACATGCCTGGGCTATAGTTAAGTCCAAATACAAAATTCTTATGTTGGCCGGGGTTATTACACAAATAGACGGTCAGATTCATTATTTACTTTTTTAGCTGCTATATATATATATATTATATATATTTTATACAAAAGTTTTACATATATTATGCATCCACGGGTAATTTCTAGTTTAAGAAATTAATTGAGCGGCTATTTGAGTTATTTTTTCATTCTTTCTGTTCTTTCTTCATTTTCTTACACAGAGCCCAGCCCAGAATAATGGGCCTCCCAACCCATTAACTCTATTTTTCGCAAAAAGAAAATAAAAAGTTCTCTTTCCTCTCTCCAAATTTCCCTCCAAATCCACAGCTCCTCACTTTTTTTCTCTCTCTCTCTCTCTAATCTCATCAACCCTACCCTTACTCCATTGGAGATTAGTTTACAATTAACGCCCCCCAAAAGGAAAAAACGGGTAATTTTCTCTACTGATTTTTTCAGAAAATCTTATGGGTTTGCTGCTTTGTGATATGGTATTTATTTTGGGGGTTGTGCTGTGCCTGTGTATGTGTATGTGTGTGTGCTGCTATTGTTTGAGATCTTGGTCTGATCGTTTGTAAGAACAAATCTTTTGCCTAGTCTTTAAACTTTTTTGGATTTCTGTTTTATGAGAAATGAAATGGGCTTTGACAAGAATTTGGATGTATAATTTTTGTATTGGGCAATACTTCGTTAGAGTTCAGGCTTTATTTAGCTGTAAATTTTTGTTATTGCATTTTTCTCTATCTTGTTATGTATAATAATTAGCTCAAATTTATGATATTTTTCCTTCTGAGATTAATAGTGTGGTTAACTTTTGCTGGTTTTCTGATGTGACATAATCTGATTATCACAAGGTTTTTGGAAGTTAGCTTGACTTGTGCTGTTTTAGTAAGAGTAGTGAAATAAAATATTGAAGTTATCGTTTACATCATTGTTGAAAAGAATGAACTTTTGAAAGAATTTAAAATTTCGTACAAGAAGTTGTGGGATTTCCTAGGATGGAAAGTATCAAGTAAATTGTGAGAGAAGGAATTATATACTTTAGCATAAAATAGAGAACTTCAAGTATAAGTTTCAGGGAGAATGTGTTTTTAGGATAAGAAGACTTTGTCAAAGTATACCGTTGCCTTCAATTTTATGTGACAAGCTTAAGCCTTGTCTCGTTGGAAACTTTAGAGGCTTTTCAAGAGAAGCCATCAAAGTTTCGGCTGGAAAGCTATGTTTCCAAGACTTTTTTCTTAAAACTATAAAGATTTTTTTTCTGAGTTGACTTGAATGTTTCATGTTCTTGTAGTTCATTATCCTCTCTTGTTTTTTCTTCTTTTAGATGCAACATACATAATCATTTAGAGCAGGAGTCAGTTGGCCCTACTGTGTCATGTTAGCTCAGTTTCCTATTTTTATGGTGTTCGGCTTATTAAGTCTACAAGCTTTTAATCTTATCTTTATGTGATCACATAGACGATACAACTGATTCTTTATTTCGATCACTTTTTGAACAAGCTCAACCTTCAAAATGTTCTTTTTCTTCGGGATCTTCTACAGCTGGGAGTTACTTTTTCTTAGTTGATTCTTCTGTAGACATTCTTGCCAATAAGTACCTCTTAAACATCATTGCAGAATGTTCTCATTCATTATATTCAGGGCTCATAAAAACTGCACAATGTGAGTAGATAATCCTTGATGATATAGTTAGTCACTGGCCTTAATTTGGAAACAAGTTACAACCTTAAACAAAAATGAAGGTTGTCAAATTCAAATAAGAATCAATTTCATGATGTTCTCATATTTATCTGAACAGTATGCTTTTTAGTTACTTTATTACTTAAATTTACGCTACAGATGTTTTGTCGTGCAGGTAAAGTGTAGATACAGTTGTGGAAGCAAGGAAGTGAAACGGTCATTCGAGGTCTGTTGTCGTCTGGGGTTTCGACCCTGATAACTATTCTCTCACTACTGTTTGTGCTCCTATTTGTTTTATCAGTGTTTTCTTTGTATTGTTGCTCAAGAGATCCATTTTTTGAGAACTTTATAGACAAGGGACCTAGAGTAGATCATCTTCCTTTTGTTTTTCTTTTGAAAAATTTCCTCTTTTTTTCTTTTATTTTTACATTTTTTGGGACGTTGGGGGTATTGTAAGGTTTCTATTAAAGTATGGACCTGAAGATGGAAATAGAGAAATCACAAACTTATGCTGAAGGAGGAGCAGAGGCAATACTAAATGTTCAACCCAATTCATCAATCTCTATTGCTTATCACAATCTATTTGGTCCTCACGATGATTTAATGCTTCTTGAGCTTGATGAGAAACTCCTACCTGATATCCTCAATCAAAGGTGTGTTGTACCATTCTGTAAGGTTCTTCAATTTGCTATCTAAAGTTTTGAATTAAATTTATGCTTATTCTGTAGAGTAACATTAAGAGGTCAGCCAGATGAAGATGCAGTTCTCTGTAGCCAGTCAAAAACATATGCCATTAAATTTGTTGGAACTTCTAATTCTGTATTTCTTATACCTCCTTCCGACCTACCAATCACACACGGAGCTTCACCAAACTCAAGTGAAAAGCATCATGACACTTTGACAGTTGTTTCTGTCATCAAAGTAGTACCTGGCAGCATGGAACTTGTCGAGGTTGCTCCTAGATTGGACAAGCTCAAATTGCTTCTCTCAGAAAACCCTTATGGTTTTGATGAAGTGTCACAAATGGATACTGAATTTGCGCACAAGAACAGGGGCTTGTATACATGGAATGACCTTGTTGAAAAGGTGCAAGCCAGTGACGAGGAACTGCGCACAGGGTTACTAGCTCTTTCAGCAGTAGAGATAGATGGATATTGGCGACTTTTAGATGAGAACTTTGTGGATGAGATTCTGAACATGCTTTTGCATGATGCAGTGCTGAATGACTGGCCTTTAATTGCTCTAAATGAAGATGAAGTTTTGCGTGTGCTGGAAGCGGATGGATTCCCTCGGAAAATAGTAAGGCACTGTTTGGAAGTTTATGGAACTAAGTTGAATGATGACACTAGAGGCGGCTGTACGTGGAGGTTGGAAGAGAGGCCAGTTTGTGTGCATTTCGCCAGAGTAATCTTAAGAGGGAAGAAAATGAAACTTGAAAGATTTATGGAGGAGTGGAGAAAGAAAGTTCCTGAAGGGATGAGTGCAAGTTTTGATGTGCTAGAAGGGGAAGTCTTAACAGAAAAGCTCGGGATCGAGACTCGGATTTATGCTTTTAGTGTTTCTTCACTCCCATCTATGCCTGCTGAACGGTTTTCCAAATTATTCCAGGAGAAGCCGAAGTGGGAATGGAAGGAACTGCAGCCATTTGTCAGGTTGGCTTTTACATTTCATTGCCTAATGATTTCAATTTTGTTTCTTTCATCTTACTTGATACTTGAAATGATGTCATATGCTCCATTTCTGCTGTTATTATGTAATGTATAGGGATCTGAAGGTACCAGGACTTTCTCTAGAAGGTTTACTACTCAAGTACACTAGAAGAACTCAACCAAGCATGGATGCTGAGCCAATTTTCAGTGCAAGATAATCTCAAAGCGCGCCACATTATTTCCCATACCTGTTCACAACTGGGATGGTTTACTAGACTTGTGAAGAGGAAGATCATGTAATGTAAACTTGATTTTGGAATTTGTGAGCAAGTTTACTGTCTAGTTGCTTTGCCTCTGCAGTCGTTTGGAGATATGCAAGTTTCGGTTGTTTTAATATGCGTAGCAGCTCCTTATTCTGTTGTCCTTGTAACACTAAGAACTGTACCAGGGAGAAGAAACTCCTGAGTTGCATTTTGTGTTTTAGAGCTCATTCGTTTCTCAGTACTAAGTAGCATGTCACACACTGTCCATGCTAATTAACAATTCCCTTATGTAAAAATTTATATAACTCCGAAGTCCTAAACTTTGTCTAAAAATGTCAAGTCTCCTTACCCTCGAATGGTGACATTTACACGTTAGTTGTCATTTTCTGCTTGTGATAGTAGTCCAGTGTCAAAGATTATTCTCTCGTCTTCCGCTTTAGACTATGATTTCAAAGTAGAAATCAAATATTGAAATACAGTAGAATTTATGTTTTGATTCTGATCAACAAATAAGCCGTTAGTGTAAAGGAAAAAGAATAAAGCTTATAACAACATAGTGCATTAGTATTTGACAAGAATGAGTAGTTATCGATATGGTTGACCACTCTCATTTGGATTTTCTTTTCAGTTTATTCTATTACAAGAGGAGAAACAGAAATGAGAAGAGGGAAAATGAATTGTGAGAATCAATTTTGACATCTTACTATATAGAAAGATTTTTACCAGTACCACTAGACCAAAAAACTTTGATAGCCACTCTTGTTTGGACTAGAAATATATTTTGGAAGTTCTTGAAAAACTAAAATTGTACTCCGTGTTTATATATATATATATATATATATATATATATATATATATATATATATATATATATATATATATATATATATATATATATATATATATATATATATATATATATTGTAATTCAAAACAAAGTATTTTTGGAAAATATACTGAGGTAAGCTTTGGGAATAAAAGATAACACTGATTTCTCCGAAAATATTTTCGCAAAAGCCAGTTCAAACGCATAATTCATAAACTTCTTGTTTTAGCGCAGATGGTTTTCCAAAAATTTCTTAGCTGGAACTAAGAAAAAAGAAAACATTCTTCTTGTTTAGCGCATAAAACAAATTATAAATGGTGAATTATAGCTGGTTGGCCAAGCTTCTCCAAACCAAAAACATTTTTTTTTCTTTAAAAAAAGTGTTTTCTTTTCAAAGTTGAGGTGTTTGTGTAAGCTTTTAGAAGAAAAAAAAAATACTTTTGAGTAGAAGTAAAAACGATCTTTTTGAGAAGCAGAAAAAATAGTTTATCTCCGGAAGCATTTTTTAAAAAGCACTTTTAAAAAAAATATACTTAGACCCTGTTTGCCAAGCTTAGAGGACAAGTACTTTTTGAAAAATTTAAGGTGTTTGGCCAAAATAAAAAGGTACTTCTGAGCGGCAGCAGAAATAATTTTTCTACTTATGGAGAGAAGCTACAAATTCTAGCTTGTTTCAAAAAGCACGAGCAAAAGTAAAAAATTAATTTATTCAAGACAAAAATAACCTTACAATAAATTTATATTATCTAAATTATCCCTCATTAATTTAAAACTTTCTTTTCTTTCTACTATACATTTCTTCTCTTTTTTTATTTTAATTATTATATTTATATTCTCCTTCTCCTATCCTTAAGAGTAAATTTTCAATTTATATTTGAATGATGTATTTTAACATATTTAAATTATCATGCAAATAAGTAATATCAAACACTTAATGATATTAATTTGGAATAACTATATTTTATATTAATTAGATTATTTAATTTATGTTTTTACTTTACATTTTATATTTTAATTGAATTCTTTTCTGTTTAAATTTATTTTTCTTTTCTAAGTAATACCAATCGAAAATTGAACCTTTTGTCCCTTTTCGTAATTTTATTCCTAAAATTATTTTTTTAAAGATTGACCGAACACAATAAACTTGCAAAAAACACTGCTCAAACAGATTGACCAAACACATATTGCTATTTTTTAAAAGTGTTTTTTTCAAAAAGTACTTTTGACTAAAAGCGTTTTTCAAAATAAGCAGTTTGATCAAACGAGCTCTTAGAAATACTTTTAAAAGTTTGACCAAATATAATTGCTACTAAAAAATACTTTTCAGATTAATGTAGCCAAACACAAATATATTCTCACCGAAAGTGCTTTAAAAAGCAATTTTGAAAGTAGCTCTTTTGAAAATAAGTAGATTTTAGAAGCACAAAAATGCTTTTATCCATTACACCTTAAATCCTTTAAAATAAAATACAATTAAAAAAAACAGAAAAAAAAACTTTGTAATCAAATCCCAAGGCCCAACTTCACTCCCTCCAAAGCGTCCCTCTTCTCATTTGGCGGGAAAATCCCTTTCTCAGTTTCTAACATTTTTGCTCTCTTTCTTCAATCTTCTCCGATGACCTAAAACCCTAGTTAGTGTCATCTGTAATCTGTAATTGCACAAATCAGCTCAATCGAAACATTAAAATGGCTCCAAAGAAAAGAACAAGTTCAGGATCAACGAAGAAATCAAGCAATCAAAACCAGAACCTTCAGCAACAGCAGCAATCTCAGGCGTCCAAATTCGGGATTCAGCATTTCTTTGAACGCCACACCCAAAATGTCCTCTCGCAGAAATCCAAACCCCTCCTCGTTCCCCACAACTCCAATTCCAATTCATTTCAAAACCCTGAAGAAAATTCCAGTGTTTCAGTGCCAGAAACTTCTAGAAATAATGGATTGAATCTGAAGAAGTGTGACAAGGATAATGCGGTGTATCGAGATAAAGGTTATAAAAATGTCAATAAATCGGATCATATTGATGTAACAAAGAGATTTAAGGATAAGGGAGTTGGGGATGGTAAAAATAAGGAAAAAAGAGTTACTTTGAAAATGAATGAATCGGTTGGTCCGTCTCAGAGTACACCTACGGAGAGTGTGGTAACTGCAGGTTCAGGGGAGGGGAAAAATCAAGCAGAAATAACGCCTGAGTTTTGCAAGTCCGTGTCTGTGAAGCGCTTCAAGTTTTCTCCAGGAATGGTAATTATCTTTATTTTCTGATGGTTGGTTTTTAGTTATTGTTGTTGTTGTTTATTTATTTACCTTTTTATTGGTGAGTAACATCATCCATGAGGATTCATATAGCCAACACCAGCTTGTTTGGAATTGAGGCGCATTAATTGTTAGTTGCATCAGTGAAATTTTCTTGGATGGAGCTAGTTTTTAACGCGTGTATATGAATGAAGGGTCTTCTTGTTTACTTATTAATTACAAGATTGCGACTTTTTAGGCTCATTCTACAAGAAATCGTGCTATGATGGGTCAGGGCAAGGGTAGGAGGAAATTACTGAGTAAACTCATTGATGTAACATCATGCATAAGACTTTTAAGCAACCCAGTTCTCTGGGTCACTGAAGTTAAAGTTGCATTTGTCAATAGTATGCGATATTCATAGAAGGCAAATTTTTGTGCGACTTCTGTTTGAAGCCGGTAAGGCGGACACTATGTCCCCTAGGTTATTGCTGGACCAGGAAGCTTAGTCAAGCCAAAACAGTAGCAAGTCTAATCTGAGTCCATTACTGGGAGAAAGTATCAGGAAGAATTTCTAGTAGATGGTACACCATTCACCTAAAATTAGGACATTTAAGAACCAGGAAAGTTAAAGACTTGGTGCTAATCCTGACAATCAGAAAGTAGAAGATAACTAAGAGAAGTATTCTCTCCCTGCTCAATGCTACAGAACTTAGGTTGTTGCAGGGATACTTTTGCTTATGAGAGCTGTTTTTGGTCGAGGTTGGCAATCTCATACTGGAGAGCTGGGAGTTTGGGGTCCTAACCTCAGAGACCTGTCTAAACTTTGCATAGACATTGCATGGCTGTCCAGCTTTTAGAATTTTGAAGACATGTCAGTGCTCTTCTTTGACCCCAGCAAACTCTTCTATCTTGCAAGGAGGATTTTGAATCTATCAGTCTAATAAACTTGACACACCTTTTAGTCTATAGTTTTAAATGCTTCGACTGTTGCATTCATGGTTAAGAAAGCGTGAAAAATTCTAAAACCTCAGAGACCTGTCTAAACTTTGCATAGACATTGCATGGCTGTCCAGCTTTTAGAATTTTAAAGACATGTCAGTGCTCTTCTTTGACCCCAGCAAACTCTTCTATCTTGCAAGGAGGATTTTGAATCTATCAGTCTAATAAACTTGACACACCTTTTAGTCTATAGTTTTAAATGCTTCGACTGTTGCATTCATGGTTAAGAAAGCGTGAAAAAGAATTAAATCTAACTGATTCAAAAGTTGTACAAGTTTGCTTGTCAGTTGCATGTGATCTAATATATATGCTGTTGTTTGTTAGCTGATCAAGCAAAGCCAGGATGATGGAGGCGATGATGTAACATGGAGAATATCTCCAGTGAATGAACGACTTCATGCCGTGTCCAAACAATTACCAGAGATGGTAAAGGTGTTGGCGGATTCATCACGCTTCAACTCCTTAAGTATTCAAGAATGTTCGCTGAAAAAGGTACATTATCATAATGTACAATTATGCTGTGCCATATTTTGTTATAGATCATTGTAATACTATAAGACTAATGATTACTACAGACGTCTCCCGGGACAGAAAGAACGTTTGAGAAGCGGCTTTGTTCACCTCCACTGAAGGCGCTTGATAAATCATTAGTAAGCTCAAATAGGGCTAGCTTGAGAAACAGAAACACCGATCATGTAATGGATCTGTGGGAAACCGATGGAAACTTAAACTGCCAGAGCAAAACTGAAGTAACTAACAGTCAGAGTCCTTTTCAGACTCCACCATCTTTGACATACGGTAGTGATAAGGTAGTATCTGCATCGTCATACTAGTAAACATCTGTCACGCTTCATGTAGAAATGTTTCTGATGATTTCTGGCAATTAATGCAGCCCGCCAATGCAGTCAATAATAATGAAGTCACTGATCAGCTTGGTTCAAGGCAACACAAAAAGGTCTTTGACTGCTCTGACATTTTCAGCTAATGTAATTATTTGCTGTTAGTCATTTCTGACCCCATTTGTGCAGAAGATGTAACTAGTTGTACTTCGACAGTCCCCGTGCTTTATAGGTTATATATCCTGTTTCAGGCATTGATTGAGCTTTTAGACCAAGTAGAAGATGTAATTTCGGCTGAACCAAAATCTAAGGAGAAAGTTGCCCATAGTCATGACGAACCAGCTAAGCCAGCTTCCATTGTGCTAGAAGATGTAATTTCTGTTGTACCAAAATATGGGGAGAAAGTTGCATCCCATAGTCATGAAGAGCCAGCTTCCATAGTTCTAGAAGATGTCATTAATGTTGAACCAAAATGCGAGGAGAAAGTTGCATCCCGTAGTCATGATGAACCAGCTAAGCCAGCTGCCATTTTGCAGAAATCGGCAGAAATTTTTTGTGCACGTGACCAAAGGAAAGAGTCAACTATCTATTTTCTTGTATTGGAGGTATGTTGGAACTTCTCTTATTTAAATAGATCCTGTATGTGAATTATGGATCAATGTACTTCAAAACAAAGGTTACTACAGGTTTCTGAGAAGCATGGACAAGTTGAAACATCTAGACAGCAGTACTCCTTCAAGGTTTGTGCCAAAGCCCCTTGCTAAAACCTTTCCGAGTTCTCACTTCTCACTAACCCAAGTGTTGTACGGACACTTGACGATGACTTTCAGGTTTTGCGCATACTGAATGAACAAAGTGGAGAAGAGCGGGTTTTGCAATTGAGGGATGAGTGGTAATGAGTTGAATCTCTGTTATTTCATCTATTATCAATCTGCTGAATACCAAGTTGCTCCGACATGGCAGTTTAGGTGCCATACCCGTGTCGACACGACACTAGTATGGGTGTGGGTATGGGAACCGTACCGGATCTGGTCAAACAATTTCGGGTACTTTGACCACGCGAAAATTCTAGACGAGATACATTTTGGTTCCCAAAATCAGTATCCTAATCATTAGGGTAAAGTTGAAGAAAATAGCATACATTATCTAAGAAATCAATCCTTTACTTATTACAATTTGAGAATAAAAAGAAATCCACACTTTAGAGTCTATACTTACGTATTTCACATAATTTCTCA
Source organism: Nicotiana noctiflora (assembly GCA_032618575.1). Lineage (NCBI taxonomy): Eukaryota > Viridiplantae > Streptophyta > Magnoliopsida > Solanales > Solanaceae > Nicotiana > Nicotiana noctiflora. Next base: position 163,619 of record JASVEL010005761.1, read on the forward strand.
TAATTTAGAGACATTTTTTATATTTTTATTTTTTTGAATTATTTTGGAGCAGGATCCCTGCGCACCCGTATCTATACTAGGATCCGTATCCCCGAATCTTAGAATTTATATCTCGAAGGATCCAACCTCTAGATCCGTACCCGTGTAGGAGCAACTTAGCCTGAATATACTTGAAAACACAGATTCACAATCAAGCTATTTCGTTGAAAAGGGCCAATACTCTTGAATAGTTTCCTCTATTTCTGTTATAGTAGAATGTAGACAACATGGTGGATGGACTTTCCTGTTCACAATGACTTGTTACTCGAACACAAATACTTTTGCTACTCTTACATCATCTTCCCAACCAACAGTTCAGCTGTGATGATATTTAGTCATGCAGAACAACAATCTCAATGAGCAGTGTGTAACTTATATCTAATATTTTCTTCTTTGGATCTGTCATGGACCCAATGAGATTATCATGTGAACTAAACAAACAGAGATTACAGTGACACTGCCACTCGGATGGCCTTTCAAACACTAGTTTCTTCCCCCTTATTCTTGCTTCATGTCTTTTGATGTTGAGGTAGCTTTTATGTCTTTCTTGTCTTTGCATTTGAGTTTACAAAGACATCTTTATCCTAAATTCTAAAGCAGACAACGTTTTAGTCCCAGCCGCTTCTCTGCATTGCTTCATTTGATCAAAATACCTTCCGGTTGTGAGAAACTATAATTCATCATCTGTATGAACCTTCTGTGGAAGAGACCAGAGATCGTCTCTTGTTAAGCTTTGTAATTCTAATTGTTGACAGACAATTATGATGAGGAACTTACTTGCTTTCCAGGTGCTATAGTGTTGTTGCACCAGGAGATACTATTCATGTCATTGGTGAGTTTGACAGCGAAGGAAAATGTGAAATAAACCGTGAGAAGAATTTTCTCATTGTTCATCCAGATATTTTAGTCTCTGGAACAAGGGTATGTCCGTGCAATTATTTTTCATTTGTTTGTTTCGATTACTCAACATGTTGTCTTTAGCTGTTCTAGCTTCTGCAAAGTCCTGCTTCCATCAGTTGTTTTTCCTTCTTTCTCCATTGTTCTTGAACATTGAGTACTCTGTTAGGTTGCTTCCAGTTTCAGTTGCTCAAGGCGAGCGGTGCTGGATGAGAGGTTGAAATCTGGCGAGTATTCAGCTGCAGCATTGATTGGCACATTATTGCATCAGATGTTTCAGGTTTTATGAATGAAAATTTCTTGCCTTCTATGGCCATAGGCACATTTCCTATCATAGCTTAAATTTTCACTGCTATGCATGTACTATAAACTATGCCATTGAAAGTGACTGACGCTATTGCCAGGCTGGGCTGATCAGAGAGTCTCCTACACAAGAATTCTTGGAGGATTATGCAAGGATTGTGCTCCAGAAAAGTCTTGAGAGCCTATATGCATGTGGAGGTGAAAAACTTAAGTTTCTCCCAATTGCTACTTTGTGAAGTTGTAATTATTACGTTGGCATCTGGGAACATGCTTTCTTTGAAGTCCTCGGAAGATGATTCTCAACGACAAGTCTACAGTAAAGCACTTAAACTGTCCATTCCTTTCAATGCTGATACTTCTCAAACTTGTGGTAATTGCAGTTGATGAAAATGATACTCACAAGACATTGATTGAGGCAATTCCAAAACTGCTGAATTGGATACGTTCCTTCCAATATTCAGAGGTAAATGGCTACATATTTTGTTAAGCTTAGATTGTTGTTAAACACTATCCTGAGGCCATTAGTTACTAAGATGGGAAGGTGGGGTTGTGATTTTGATACTATAGAATGGTGTCAACTCCACCATGAAAGTCTTGGAGTGGGTGGTTGAGGCGAGGGTGAGGGCGATGACGTCTATCTCTGTGAACCAGTTCGGTTTCATGCCGGGTCGCTCTATTACAGAAGCTATCCACCTTGTCAGGAGATGTGGAAATGTTTAGGGACAAGAAGAAGGACCTGCACACGGTGTTTATCAACTTGGAGAAGGCGTACGACAAGGTTCCAAGAGAGGTGCTATGGAGGTGCCTGGAGGCGAAGAGCGTGCCTGAAGCCTACATCAGAGTGATCAAGGACATGTACGATGGAGCTAAGACGAGGGTTAGGACAGTGGGTGGCGACACAGACCACTTCCCGGTGGTTATGGGGCTCCACCAAGGATCTGCGCTCAGCCCTCTCCTATTTGCTTTGGTGATGGATGCTCTAACTCGTCATATCCAAGGGGAGGTGCCATGGTGTATGCTATTCGCTGACGACATAGTCTTAATAGACGAGATGAGGGTCGGTGTTAATGAGAGGTTGGAAGTTTGGAGACAGACTCTCGAGTCTAAGGGTTTCAAACTAAGCAGTTCTAAGACTGAATACCTGGAGTGCAAGTTTAGCGCTGAGCCGAGTCGAGCAAAATGGGCAGGGACGTGAAGCTTGGATCTTAGGTCATCGCCAAGAGAGACAGTTTCAAATATCTTGGGTCGGTAATTCAGGGGGACGGAGAGATCGACGGGGATGTCACCCGCCGTATAGGGGCGGGGTGGTCGAAATGTAGGCTTGCATTAGGAGTCTTGTGTGACAAAAAAGTACCATAGAAACTCAAGGGGAAGTTTTATATAGTTGTGGTTAGACGTGCCATGCTATATGGGGCGGAGTGCTGGCCGGTGAAAAACTCTCATATTTAGATAATGAAGGTTGCGGAGATGAGGATGCTCAGGTGGATGTGCGGGCTCACCAAGTTGGATAAGATTAGGAATGATTAATCGGGAAAAGGTGGGGGTGGCCTCGGTGGATGAGAAGATGCGAGAAGCAGGTGGTTCAGGCATGTGCGGAGGAGAAGCCCCGATGCCCCGGTGAGAAGTTATTCGGCAAAAGGTGGGGGTAGCCCCAATGGACGAGAAGCTGCGAGAAGCGAGACTCAGGTGGTTCAGGCATGTGCAGAGGAGAAGCCCCGATGCCCCGGAGAGGAGTTGTGAGCGGCTGTCGGTGATTGGCCCTAGTTGAGGCAGAGGGAGGCCAAAGAGGTATTGGGGAGAGGTGATTAGGCGGGACATGGCTATAATGCGGATTTCCGAGGACATGGCCCTTGATAGGAAAGTCTGGAGGTCTAGTATCAAGGTTTTAGGATAGAGGCTTCCATTATTTCACGCTCTTCTTCCCTGGGGTAGGGCTGGGGTTTGGGGGGGGGGTTTCCATATAGGCTTGGTGTAGTGTTTTGCATGCCATTCTACTTATGGCTTATGGTTTTGAAAGTATTTTTGTGATTTCTGCTGGAGTACTAATGCCATTTGTTCTTGTTGTTGTTTTGTTTATCTTGTCCTTCTATATGCCAGGTTATCTATGGTTTATGTTTATACAACGATTTATGTGATCTATCCTGGAGTCACTAATGCTTTGTTGTTTTTGTTTTTGGTCTTTTTTCTTTTCTTGTTCCTGTGCCGAGGGTCGATTGGAAACAGCCTCTCTGCCCTATCGGGTAGCGGTAAGGCCTGCGCCAATTACCCTCCCCAGACTCCATCCTGTGGGACTATACTGGAAAGTTGTTGTTGTTGTTGTTGTAGAATGGTGTCAACTCCTTGTTAGACATAGATTAAATTAGGCTACTTTGTTCAACAAAGCATGCAGCCCTATCAAGAACATGTCTTTTTTTTTTTCTTTCAGAAAGGTGATGGTTTATGGATTGATTACAATTTTGTGCTAACACTTGTAAAACCCAAATGAAACAATTGAAAAATAAAAAGGATATGGTACCTAAAGAAAGCAAAGTTAGAGCCATCTCCAAAGTACTTTGTTCCAAATTCTTTGTACATAGGCTAGTCCTCCTCTTAGTCACATCAACCTAAATGTGTGATGGATACTGGTGTGGTTTTATGGGTGTGGATCTAGAAGTATGATATGTCATCACCTAAATCTTAGGATTGGGGAATTAGGAAAGGTGACCAGGCTCGGGTGCTGAGATACCACTAATAAATGTATATTATAACATATATATTTGTATGGCTAATTCATTTGAAAGATCATCCGACAAAAACAAATAAATTGCTTTAAATATCTAAGCTTTTATTCCATAAGTATATCACATACAATTTCCTTATCAAAAAAATTCCATAAGTATATCACATACAATTAAAAATTTCAGAATACTTTATCTGAATACTTAAGTAAAACCCAAAATATGAAACCTAAAACACAACCAACCTATGCTTCTCGGCCATAGTTGTAGCCAATGCAGCCTAGGTGAATTAACCAAGTGCGGTGGTACTCACACCCATGCCCTTATCAATTTGGATCGACTTTGGTGCAGTGTTTTTTTTGAAGGATCCATGTAAAATAGGCAACACTTGTCCTTTTGCCATGTCCTTTACTATTTTCTACTTCGTTGGTGGGTAGTTCTTTGTGTTTGATTCTCAGTACATCTTGATTATAATTTGTGCCCATTCTCGCATTTGTTCCCACATTGATATAGTTTCTCTCCTTGTTTACGTAACATATTTATGAGCTTAACTTATGTTAGGTTTCAGAAGGCCCAAGTATTGATTTTGGAAGTGAAGATGGAGTTAAGAAGATTAAAGTATCTGAAGTAAGGAATCTCCTTCTATCTTTCTTGGTAATGCAGGCTTGAGTTAAAACTTGCAATCTATATCTCTTAAGGCTATCCATCTTGAATAATTTACTAATCTTGTGTTTGTTCTCAGAAGCATATGTTTCAAATATTTCTGATATACAAAGCATTAACCACATCAGGATGATCATTAGAAATGGTTCATCCAATTTAACACATTTATCTCTAACATTATTGTCTTTTTGTATTTATGATTTGTGACGAACAAAATAAGAAATAATCGACAAGCTTTCCACACAGCAACCTCAAATTGAAATTTAATTCACACTCTATCTACTATACTGTAGTGTCGCAACTGGAATATGAAAGTACATGTGAATTGTCCTCCTAAAGTATAACGTTAAGATTTTACAAAAAGAAAAGGTTCATTAATAATTGATGAGTTATGGGATATCAGATATAAATTGTGTTTTTAAAGTTTATGATAGCGAGATTATTAGGGGATGTCTAGTAATGAGCAACCAATGGAACATGTTAATCTAACATTTAACTAATATTATATTGCCCAAGTGGTTTACAGGATTTGTGCTTCAGTTCAGTTAGCTATATGCACTTGGGATTGCTTTCTTTAACCAAGATTATGCCCGATTTATTAGTTTTGACTGGATATTGAGTAGTTTCTGAAGGACATTATTTGTCTTAAAGGAGAATAAACTGCAACATGATGCAAAATTACTGGTGCTTTGTAGCATTATCTACACGACAAACCCTTCTTTTCTGGAAAACAAAGGAGAAACATTACTTACATCTCAAGAACATATGTTCACCTATAATTGTTTTGAAAATGCATATAACATGGTTCACTCTGTCCAGTCTGTCTATCCTCCCTGAGTTTATATTCTTTTCATTTTGGATATCCTTAAATATAGGTACTTGATATTGAAGAAATGGCATGGGCCCCAAAATATGGATTGAAAGGCATGGTTGATGCATCCTTGCGAGTAAATGTGAAATTCAACACCTGCAAACATAATGAGATGATTATGCCTCTCGAATTTAAAACTGGGAAGGCAACAAATGGACAGGCAAGTTTTTTTGAGCATTTGCAAAATAGTACCACTTAGTTGTGAAGTGATGATAATTTCCACTTTACACGTTCTTGCTAGGCACCTAACCTCTAGACTATTGTTGGCATTACATTCTGCAGACAGCTATGGAACATAATGCTCAAGTGATGCTGTATACCCTTCTAATGTCAGAAAGGTGCACCGAACCCTGCCTATTTGCATAATTATTCACCTACTGTTGGCATATGCTGTACGGCCATGTAGATTTTCCTTTAGTTCTGCTTCATAGATTCATCTCATTGCCATCTATTTTTCTCTTAATTAGATACTCGCAGCATATTGGACATGGTCTCCTGTATTATCTGCATACAGATCAGACGAAGGTAAAATCAAGCATTTGATTTTGAGAAGTAGGTGAAAACTAGCATCTGTAAGAATTATAAATATTGCTTTTCTTTCTTTTTTCTTTGCAACCTTCTAAATCACATTCATTTGTCAAGGGAATTACTGTTCGAAGATCTGACTTGGTTGGCCTAATAATGCGCCGTAATGAACTTGCAAATGATCTTCTCAAGACCACTATAACTCAACAACTGCCACCAATGTTACAGGTAAGGTATCTCCGTCTCATCCTGTTATACTTGAGTTAAATACAGATAGTGTTTGCTAGAACTGTATTTTGCATTAGCACTGTCTAGTCATTGAATATGTGGCTGATCAGTTTCCACATAATGGCGTGTTGTCCACTAAGCATTCAGGTTACACCACATTCCTTGTGTCCTTCTATTATTTTCTGTTCGTGCACAGTCCTGTAAATTTGTAGAAATTGTTAAGGTTAGAAGGCTCTTAATTGTATTCTGTAACCTGTTCTCTCTGGTACCTCATAAAAATCTCTACTGAAATATATCCTCCCCCTCCCCTTGGTTTGGTTGTCTTCATAGAGGTTGATGTTTTGCCCGCTAAGTGTAGTTCATTCCGAATACACCTTCATAATTAGTGTTGAATACTAGTTCTTCCTGTAGAGACCTAAGCATGGTTGTCATCTTCCACCACTATCCCAAGCCACAATCTTTTATCACCTTAATTATAAGTAAACACCATAAAAGGGATCAGAAAACTGAATTAGCTTATTACCTGACCAAGAGGAACTCATTTAACAAAATCTTCTTGATATTATTAACTTATTATTCTGGTGACTTCTTTCTTTTGATGCAGAGTCCAAATATGTGCAGAGGCTGTCGACACCTCAATGTCTGTACCGTTTATCATAAGGTAATTTGAGAAGTTCTCAGGGTCTTCATAGTGACAAGCATCCATTGTACTCTTTTACGTATATAGATTTTCAAAATAATTGGTTAAATGGGCTTCCACGTTTACTCAGTTTTCAATCCTAAAACATTTTAGCATCTTTACCTCTGTTCCATGTTAAGAAAATGTTCTCCTTTCAAAATAATCGAGATTCTGTGAAACACAGATGATAAACCCTCTATAGAAGAAAGGAAGGAAGCTTAGTTTTTGAAGTCAGTAACTAAATCCTTTGGTTGGCGAATGTGCATGTGATAAATATACAGAGCTATCTTCATCAAAATAAATATACATGGTAATATGCTTACACACATTGTAGTTCTCTTCTCCTAGTAAAACCTGTTCATGTGGTAACAGTAGCATAGGTGCTTGCTGATAGAAGAAGGGGTAATTAACAATCAAGAGAAAGTTATTGCCTCAAATGCCATGTTTAGAATACTAGTATTAGGCCTGATTCCTGAAATATATCAAAAGACTGTAACTTTGACATTTATGCTACAACTAGTACTTATTTGGAACCTGAATTGAGATAAAAGATTGCATTTATAACATCTGTGTTAGAATTCTAATTATGTCAGGTCTTAGTTTTTTTAACAAAGGTGCCAAAACTTGGTGCACGCCTAAGAAGCTAGACATGTAATCAAGGAAATCTAAAGGAATTTCTGAATACGAATCAATTTGCCTAATGATGAGGAGTCAGCATTTTGCAGTGTGCAATGTGGAAAGGACTAAAGGAACATATTTGCAATCGAGCAGCAATTCCTTCCTTTTGTTGTTACCAAATGGGTAGAATAATGGGGATGATAAATCAACATGCATGTTTTCCATATGAGCCTAATCAATGTTGACATGAAAATCAGCCATCTTTTCTTGGTGTATGCCCAAATACTTATTCTCATCTTAGTTGTGCTTATACATGATATTACAGGTAACATCAATACTCAATATTATTGGGACTTTGTTGAAAGTAAAAACTTATACTACTGGATCCTGAAAATTTTCATAGGCATACGGTGGCACCACAGAAGGTAGCGGTTTGGGTGGTGTGTTTGATTCACTTGTTAGCCATCTAACAAATGCACATAATAATTTTCTTCAAAAATGGGATCAGTTGATTGACTTGGAGGCTAAAGAAGTTGAGGTACGATACATTTGTTGACTGTAAATTAAAAAATCACTTCATGGCAATTGAATCTCTTTACTTGTTAATTTTTTTTCCAGGTTGCAAAGAAAGAAATTTGGTGTTCACAAAGTTCAAAGAATGACCTTTACGCTCCTTATTTATCTTCTCTTGTCCTTGATACGTCAGAACGAACCACACCAACAAACTTTTGCAAAGGAAATCAATTTACTTATCACTTTGTACATCGAGATTGGACTTCCTTGGGCACTCATCAGCAGGATGGAGATGCTCTTAATAGTTATAATTTTCCTATGAAAAAGTTTGAATCCTCACTTAGGAATGGGGATTATGTGGTATTCTTCTTTCTCATATTCTTTTCGTTTTATGCACTCCTGAATGTTCTATTTTCACAGCAATCAGCTGAAGCAAGAATTACTTGTCCATAGTTGTAACATCATCTGTTTGCCTCCAAGAGAAAAGTAGTGAGACGGAGCAGTTATATGCATCTATAGCAAACTGCATGATCCTGTCCCTGTGAATATATTAATCGGATGGCTTGAACTAATGGTTCAATTAGTTATTTTTGTGAAATAATGAAGCTTCATAGAATTCAATGAATCAACTATGCCTTGATCCTGAATTATTTGGGGTCGGCTACAGTAATCCTCGTATTCATTCCACTCTATCAGGGAGCACATGCCTTGATGGCTCTGGGATCATCCCACAAATTTAGTAATTCTCTACTAGCATCAAACCCTCGTGCTTTACTTGGGTCTGGGACCGCTAGGCTTCGTGAAGCTCATAGAGGAAAGGGAGTTCTCACTATTCAATAACAAAAAACAGAATAATAGTCAATATTTTCTTAAAAAATGGAGTAATTTCTGATTTAGTTGGGGCCATGGCTTATATTTGTATAAGTTGCCTGCAAATAGAGTAATTTTTAGTTTTGTTGAGCCTCTCATTAGCTGAACTTTTTGTTTCGTTCCTGCACTTTCAGCTCACCGTAGTGTATGAGTTGTGATCGTTTGAATTGAAAGTGCTGTCTTATAAACGCTATATGTTTGGTTCTGTTCATGGTCATGGTCAATTGACGGTATGACGAATATAAATTTTAAACATTTCAGATATTGAGCACTGAACCTGGTGGTATACTAATAGCTACTGGGGTTGTTGTAGATATGAGTTGCTCTCGCATCTCGGTGAGTATTAGATCTTTATTTGGTATTAATTCTTCAATGCAAGGAGCTATTACTTTATAGTGTTTGTCATTGCTGCAAAAAGCCTAGAATGCGTGGATATAACTTATTTTCAGTTCCTTCTTTCGTTGTCCTTAGATGGAGCAACCCGAACTTTTCAAATATTCTCATTTGTTCCAATGAAAATTAGGAAACTTATATTTCTCATTTGCCAATTATCTTCATTAATGCTGTTAGATCTCACTTTGGTCCCTTTCAACAGCTGAAAAGCTTTTGCCTTTCTTTAATAAATAAGGTAGCTCCAAACTATACAAGGAGATGATTAAGAATGAAATAGCTTGATTTGTTGAGACAAAATAGAACAAAAAAGTTAGAGCCCTGACCTTTAACAAAACTAAAGCTTCACATGGCTCTTCCTTTTTATCCCACTTTCAAAAGAAAAAGTACTTCAGAACCTGAAAATCTTTTTCCAAAATGAAAATTAAAGAAGTCCATATACGGAAGTCTTCTAAACCAGTGTTCGTCTTAAGAAATAATTACAACTAAAGCATACTAGTGTTTAGCTTACTGTATTTTGTTAGTGCTAAAGCATTCTTTTGTTAATATATCTATTTCTATACAAGATTTCCTTGCGACCTAACCTGTCTATCTTATCATAGTATTGTTTTCAAGTAGTAAAGGTCCATTGTCACTCATTCTGAAGTGAGCCAGGTTACATTCCCTTTAATGTCTTTGATTTAAGAAATAAAATATTTGTGGATTTGTCATAATCCTTTATGATAGTTCTGGAACTAATTAACAATTTTGGAATATAAAATGCCCTGGGTACTCCTTTTGATTTTGGGTCCAATATTATGTAAAAGGAGAAAAGCATGTGCAGATTTTAACTTGCAATATTTGCTTTCATAATTCAGGTATCTCTTTCCAAACGCTTAAGGCTTCCAGGTAGCAGCCGGACTTCACAAGCACAAGATCTTCATCAGCAGTTGTGGCGAATTCATAAAGATGAATTTATGGGTTCATTTGCAATTATGAGGTATTCAAATTTTTTCATGTGTTATTATCTCCATCTGAAGTACTTATATTTGTCCAAGCATAATTTACTCCTGCTTTGGTTTTGAAGATACAACCTCATACAACTATTTCTGCAAAATGAGCAGAGTTCTCATTTGAGGAAGATGATAGTTGATCTGGAGGTGAATGCTCTACTTAAGTATGAAATTTGATTTGCAGCTCCTCAGCCACAGCCCTCTTTAATGAATGAGAAGAAAATCTTACCTTTGAAATTCTGCAGGTGCCTAGGTTTGATAGTGGATGTCAATTTAGTCAAGACCCTGCCATCTCATACATTTGGTCAGAGAAAAACTTGAATGACGATCAGCGCCGAGCCATACTTAAGGTGAAAAGTTATAGAAACTCTCTATTATTGGGTTTATATCTGCACCTGCAAATCATAAGTATTGTGAATTATCAGAATCTTAATTGGATAAACCAGATACAAAGCAAAACTTACAGCATTCGAGTTGTCAGAACCCTCAACCAAATCAAACTGGCAGAATTGTATTGTGAATTATCAGAACAGCGCCATATATAATTGTCATTAATGCAGATACTTACGGCAAAGGATTATGCGCTGATACTAGGAATGCCAGGGACAGGCAAAACATCCACTATGGTCTATGCTGTGAAGGCGCTGTTGATGAGAGGTTCATCCATTTTGCTTACCTCCTATACAAACTCAGCTGTTGATAATCTGCTTCTCAAACTGAAGGCTCAGGTCATCTCCATCCTTGATGCTTCTATCAGAAATTTATTGCTTTGATCTTTATTTAACTACTACACTGTATCTCAAAATTTAGAAGGTATAAGCTGTTGAACTGGTGTCAACATAGTATAAAATTCTTGCATTAAATTATCTTGGGAAAGCTAGATTTAGCAAACTGAAGAAATCTATATTTGGTACAAGGTAGGCATAGGAGTTGATGTGTAGCATTAGAGGAAACTGGTTGATTTAAGAAGGGCCTACTATGGCAACTACACTAGCTGCTTCTACTGGTATTAGTATTAAATCATTATTTCCTCTTTATCCTTCGATCATTTAGAAGCATACCTCACATTTTACTACCTCAAATCTCCTGAAATAAATTCTAGCATAAAGCTGCTTGGTGGTAACTCCATAGAATAAAATCCTTTTTGAATCACCAAACTGTCGCATTCATTGAAATCCCTTCCTCCACTCATGAGAATTTGATGCATATGCAATGTGGTCAGTGAACGGGCGTTAAGGAGGATCTCCAGCTGTCATTTGAAGCTCTGCTGGCAGTATGTGTTCTCTCATGGAGTAAGGGGTTGAAGGAGCCATCAAGGAATTGGATATCCCTTTAGAAAAGGCTGGAAGACCCTTTTAAATGCAAAATTCTTCGTTTTTTTCTTACATGCTTCCAGTTGGTCAATGACCAACCAAGGTGCTCTATACTTCTTCACTACTTGTAAGGCGTGACGTATGATTCATTGACTTTTAAATTTAAAAAAAGAAGACATTCAAAATGTGAATTATCTAGCTATTTAATGGATAAGGGAATAGATTATAGCTGTTCAGCTAAACTCAATGCAATCTTGTAGAAAGAACAACTCAAACTAGGCATTCAACTGTTAGATATAAACCCTAAACCTATATTTGTAACTTGAAGCATTTTCAAGGAAAATTAACAAATGTCTATCAGAAAGTCTAAACAAGGTATATCTTGGGTCCAAATTGATAAACACAAGTCATTTACTTTGAAGTTTGATTCCCCCATATTGTAGATCATGTATAACTTGGTCTCACCATGAAAAGTTTCAGATAGCGCTGTTAGCTGTTGATGAATTAGTAGACAAGCTATTCAGATATATGTTAGTGGGGCTTAGGTGAAGGGACAAACAAATATAATCTATTAGCTTCATGGCAGATAACCAAAATTCTATCCTTTTAACTCTTATCCTCACACACATTTAGATCAAATGAAGAGCCTGCTGATTTCTAAGGTAAAACATAACGCAATTACCTCTTCGTGTATAAATGTATCAAGTTAAAGATCCTTCTTTTTATCCATTTAGATATTCAACTATATGCTGCAAGTAAATGAAGCTGATTGACTGACATGTAAGCGTTATCGAGGAAAATCTCTCTTTTCTTCTTCCTCTAAGGGCATGTTTTTCTGAAATGTCCTGCTAGGAATGATTTCTCGACATGCTTCACCTACATCTTACGAAGTATCATTTATTTTTCCTAGTGCTTTTATTCTCTGGTATGCTTCTGCTGACTGCCAACCACAAGGCACAATTAATGTAGTGCTTTTACATTTACATACAATCCTACTTCATTACCACTTCCGTGGACATTGGGACTAACATATATACTGTTGCAGGGTATAGATTTTATTCGTATTGGAAGATATGAGGTTGTACACGAGGAAGTTCGAGAGAATTGCTTATCAAGTTGGTTTCTGGTAACTTTGTCAAAAAGTTTGCTTCATGATTGGCTCACAGAATACTAATTTACTGCTGGACTTTCTCCTACAGTGATGGACATTCATGGTCTTGAAGAGATAAAGCAGAGGATAGAGCAAAGCAAAGTTGTTGCTGTTACTTGTTTGGGGATAACTAGCCCATTGCTTTCAAACAAGAGATTTGATGTGTGTGTCATGGATGAAGCCGGACAAACTACGTTGCCGGTACGTTTCTGTAGTTTGTGTTTGTAGTGCATTTGAACATTTTGGTCGATAGAGGTCGTGAATGAGGTTAAACTTGTCAAAGTTGCTATTGCTGATTGCAATTGTTCTATATATCCCAATTAATAATCTAACTATATTTTTGATAAGGTAAAGTTTTATTAATGAAGGTACCATGAGGGTACAATTACGCCAGACCAAAAATTGCCATAATACTTATCAAGTATCAACTACAAATCGACTCTCTCTCTAAGAAATCTATGTATTGTTCTAGATTTTCAATAGCACTCCTTTTACACCAATTTTTTTTTTCAAAAGACATCTATTTGTAATCCTGGATACATGCTGTCTTATCCCTTCAAAGCAAACTCTGTTTCTCTCCAACCATGTTGTCCATAAGACACGGGGATTGTTCTCCACACTGGCTGCTGACTTCTTGTCACTTGTTGATGTTGCCATGTCTCCAGCAGACTTTTACATTTTGTGGCATAACCCATTTGATACCATACCAAGCAAGGAATAGCTCCCAACTCTGTCTTGCCACATTGCAATGAATGAGGAGATGATTGGCTGTTTCTAATTCGTCTTCACACATATAGCATCTATCAATGAAAATAGTTCCTCTCTTCTGTAGATTATCCTGATTTAAACAAGCTTCCTTTGCTGCCACCCACTCAATACATGCTACTTTAACAGGAGCTTTTGATTTCCATATTGCTTTCCATGGCCAATCAGATTCATACCTGCCTTGTTGCTTCCGTAAAAGAGTATAACCTCAGCTAACTTTGAATTTCCCATCATTACTTGCTGCCCAAATCATTGAATCTCTCCTATTGCCCTCTAAACTGACACTGTCCAGCAATTGCATTAACTGCGTGAATTAATCTACTGCCCAGTCATTAAGGCCCCTCCTGAAGATCAACTCCCGGACATTACTTGAGTAAAAGCCTGCTACCTTCCCATTCTTGTCAGAGAAGCAGCGATATAAAACTGGAAATTTTGATTTGAGACTTTCATTCCCCATCCATACATCAATCCAGAATTTGATATTTTTACCATTCCCCAGCTTCAACTTTACAAACTGACTACATTCTTTCCATAGACTTCTGATAGTGCTCCAAAGTCCCCCTTTGGAAGAGGATTGGACTGCACGAGGAGTCCAAAACTCCTTCCTGCCATATTTGACATCTATGAGTTGTTTCCATAACCTATTGCTTTCATCATTATATCTCCAAAGCCACTTAAATAATAGGCTTTTGTTGTGCAGCCTTAAATTCCTTACCCCCAAAACAATCTCTTTTGCTTTTCCGTTTCTATGTTTTTAGAGCTAATTATTTTTATGAACTACATTCGTCACCAGATCACAAGTCCTTACTTGAAAAACAAATGACAATATTAGATTTACAATCCAGGTATCATTGGGACCATTGACATTTGCATCAAAATTTGTTCTAGTTGGGGATCATTATCAATTACCACCACTCGTCCAGGTAATGTTGGTTCTCTCTGTGTTGAGCTCCAATGCTTGTGTAACTTGTGATACCAAAACTTCGAACTGTTTCCATGTTAGAGTGCAGAGGCTAGAGAAAATGGAATGGCAGTAAGCCTGTTCTGCAGACTCTCAGAAGCTCATCCCCAAGCAATTTGTGCTTTGCAAAGCCAGGTATCTTCAAATTTCATTAAGATGTTTCTTTCCACCTCTGAAGTTCATTTGAGTTAATATAGTTGCCACTACTATGCTACAACTTGCAGTACCGCATGTGTGCAGCCATAATGGAATTGTCAAATGCCTTGATATATGGTCACAGATTGCGATGTGGTTCTTCTCAAGTAGAAAATGCCAAAATCAAGTACACAACATTGCCATCTGGACCTACGTGGATAAAGGAGGTAATAGTCAGTGATTACATTGCTTCCAAGTACAATGCTGCTTTATTTTAGTAATGATCCAAACATAAGAGGCCTGCCTCAGCTAGAAAAGAATGATCTTAGGATGGAAAATAGATGCTGCTTCCAAGTATGATACTACTTTATTCTATAAATTTCAAACTATAGAGGCATGCACCTTCTATAAAGAGATTGATGCCTGGATGGAAAATACGCCTGGTGAAACTTGTCCATTCTTTGAGCACCCATGAGTTCTTCCCTGTATATAAGTTAAGCGTTTGAGCTGCTGGTTCATTTCTGCAAAGTTAATTCCGGCAATAAAATTCCATTCAAATCTGCACTTTCTACTTGCTTCTCAAGGAGCAAGTCTGCTCATATTTTCGTGTCATAACCACAGTGATGCTCTCTCATCTTAGAGTGATTTACGCTTTCATTATATATATACTTTTTCAATGTACTTATTTAGGTATATGCACTCAAATTAAAGAGGTCATGTAAAACCTAGTGCACTTTTTAGTTTTTAGTGTTTCCGTCTGGTAACTAGACACAATATAAGACATCTTTTGCCTGTCCATTCTTTCCTGTCCTGATTCTCGAGAAAATTGAAAGATCCAGTTTCTAACTGATGCTCTACTACTTGTGAATTCTGAGGTTTTTATTGGTTGATCTAATAGGTTTAGACTACTGAGGAGAAAACAGAACAACCTAAACACATGTTCTTCACTACCCTTGTATTAATGAGACCGAATTGCTGGTTGATCTCTCTTACAACAACAACAACCCAGTAAAATTGCATTAGTGGGATCTGGAGAGGGTAGTGTGTATGCATACCTTACCCCTACCCCGAAGGAGTAGAGATGTTATCCAAAAGACCCTCGACGTAAGAAAATAAAAAGACAAAAGGAGACAATATTATTATCACCACAAAAATCATAGAAGAAATGGGAACATGAAATCCAGAAGAAAGATGCAAAGCAGAAGTGAGCTAGTAAATAGATCCTGCACCGAAAAGTGAAATAGTAAGACACAACATTGCCACTAGTTATTTTAGACAAAAACCCTTCCATACTAGTCTCACAAAGGTACGGAGTAAGGCAAGACTCAACTACCTCATAACCTACAACCCTAATACTCGACCTCCACATCTTTTCGGTGTGAGCTAGTAAATAGATCCTGCACTGAAAAGCAAAATAGTAAGACACAACATTGCCACTAGCTATTTTAGACAAAAACCCTACCATACTTGTCTCACAAAGGTACGAAGTAAGGCAAGATTCAACTACCTCATAACCTACAACCCTAATACTTGACCTCCACATCTTTCTATCAAGTGTCATGTCCTCGGAAATTTGAAGCCTCGCCATATCCTACCTGATCACCTCTCCCCGATATTTCTTAGGCCGCCCTCTACCTCTTCTCGTGCCCTCCACAACCAGCCTCTCACACCTCCTTACCGGAGCATCTGGGCTTCTCCAATGAACATGCCCGAACCATCTGAGCCTTGCTTCCCGCATCTTGTCATATATTGGAGCCACGTGCACCTTCTCCCAATATCATCATTCCTAATCTTATCCATCATAGCGTGCTCGCACATCTACCTCAACATCCTCATTTGCTACTTTCATCTTCTGAATATCATCATGACCGGTTTAACCACCGCTTTATAGAACTTACCTTTGAATAACGGTGGCACTCTCTTGTCACACAAGATTCCAAATGCTAACCTCCATTTCACCCATCCTACACCAATGCGGTGTGTGACATCCTCGTCGATCTCCCCTCCCCCGGGTAATCGACCCAAGGTAGTTGAAGTTACCTCTATTTGGGATGACCTGTGATTCAAGCGTCGCATCCACACCCACTTCCCCCGGCTCAGCGCTTAACTTACACTCCATGTATTCCGTCTTCGTCCTGCTCAGCTTGAAACCCTTAGACTCAAGAGCCAGTCTCCAAACCTCCATCCTCTTGTTAACACCGACTCGTGACTCATCAATCAAAACTATGTCATCGGCGAATAGCATGCACCATGGCACCTCCCCTTGAATATGGTGTGTTAACGCGTCCATCATCAGGGCGATCAAGAACAGACTGAGCGCAGAAACTTGGTGTAACCCCATCGCAACCGGAAATGCTCAGAGTCGCCTCCTACTGTCCTAACCCGAGTCTTAGCCCCATCATACATGTCCTTAATCACCATAAATCATAATGTAGGGAATAGACACACCTTTTGCCTCCAAACATCTCCAGAAAACATTGATGAGAATGCTCCAGATAGCATGAGATGGGGATCTAAAGGTATCTACACTGTTAAAGAATGCTACATACAACTTAACAATCAGCATCAGGTACTACATTCATGGTCGTGGAAACTGATATGGAAGGCAAAGCTACCTATGAAGTTGAAATGCTTCAACTGGATTGCACTTCACGGAGCATGCCTAACTCAAGATAACCTATGCAGAAGGGGATTTCAGTTGGTCAATAGATGCTACCTGTGCAAGGGACACCTGGAAACGGTTAATCACCTACTTTTACACTGCCCAGTAGCAATAGACCTCTGGAACACGTTCTTTTGTATTTTTGGTCTAAGCTGGGTAATGCCACAGACCCCGAGAGAGGCACATATGAGTAGGAGTCTTTGGGAGGTTGATAAGATCATTAAGGAAATTTGGCTTATGATCCCTGCAACTATTTTTTGGTATTTATGGAACGAGAGGAATAGAAGATGCTTTGATGACACATCAACACTGAACCACTTACTCAAATCCAAATGCCTTCTCAACCTCTTTTGCTGGACACAGTTGTCACCAATAAATAGTACAGAACAGCTATTGGATTTTATTAGCTCACTTGTCCTAGATTGAGACTTTGATTTGGGGCAAACATTATTCTACTGTAATTTTTTGTTTATTTAGCCCTTTTACTTCTTGTAACTTTGCATCTTCTTGATGCCTTCTTAATGAAACATATTACTTCATCAAAAACATCTCCAGAAAACATCTTTCGGAACCTTGTCATACGCTTTCTCTAGGTCAATAAACATCATGTGCAGATCCTTCTTCCTCTCTCTAGGAACCTGATTGATCTCTCTTGTATTTCAAAAAGTGAAATTTGTCTACCTGCTGTCCAAAGTTTGTCATTGCACATCTTAAAGGTCCTTAGAAAGGATGATTCTTACCATAGTATGATTCATACAAAGTTGTACATAACTGACAAGGAGGAGTTCAACTTTGTATACAAAGGTCGTGATGGAAATGTAGAACAACAGTATACAAGGAAGATGTGAGAATGCACCGGAGAAAAATATTATTGATGTATTCCATACGTTACAATAAGCCCTATATATATACACACATAACATGTCCTACTCCTAATATATATTGGATTAGGGTTATTTATTTTATTTATGTACTCTTATTTACATTAGTATTCTAACACTCCCCCTCAAGCTGGTGCATATAAATCATGTGCACCAAGATTGTTACATATGTAGTTAATACGAGGACCAGTGAGGGACTTTGTGAAAATATCTGCAAGCTGATCATTCGACTTCACAAACTTTGTAGCAATATCTCCCGAGAGTATCTTTTCTCTAACAAAATGACAGTCAATCTCAATGTGTTTAGTTCTCTCATAGAACACTGGATTTGACGTAATATGAAGAGCGGCTTGATTATTACAAACAAGTTCCATCTGACTGATCTCACCAAATTTCAACTCTTTGAGCAACTGTTTGATCCAACTTAGCTCACATGTCGCTATAGCAATCGCTCGATATTCTGCTTATGCACTAGACCAAGCAACCACATTCTGTTTCTTGCTATTCCATGACACCAAATTTCCTCCTACCAAGACACAATACCCAGACGTAGAACCTCTATTAGAAGGTGTTCCTGCCCAATCAGCATATGAGTATCCAACGATCTGCTCATGGCCTCTATCCTCAAACAATAAACCTTAGCTTGGAGCTGATTTTATATACCGAAGAATGCGAACAATTGCATCCCAATGACTATCACACGGAGAATCCATAAACTGACTCACAACACTCACAGAAAAAGAAATGTCAGGTCTTGTCACTGTAAGGTAATTTAATTTACCAACCAACCGTCTATATCTTGCAGGATCGCTAAGAGGCTCCCCGTGTCGTGGCATAAGTTTAGAATTCGGACCTATCGGGGTGTCAATCGGTCTGCGACCTGTCATTCCTGTCTCTTCAAGAATATCTAAGGCATACTTTCGTTGTGAGATCACAATACCTGAGCTAGACTGAGCGACCTCAATACCTAGAAAATACTTTAGTTTGCTTAGATCCTTAGTCTGAAAGTGTTGAAAGAGATGTTGCTTCAATTTAGTAATACCATCCTGGTCATTGCCGGTAATAACAATGTCATCAACATAGACCACCAAATAAATACAAAGACTCGAGGTAGAATGCCGATAGAATACAGAGTGATCAGCTTCACTCTGAATCATGCCAAATTCCCGGATAACTGTGCTGAACTTACCAAACCAGGCTCGAGGAGACTGCTTTAGACCATAAAGTGACCGACGCAAGCGACATACAAGGCCACGAGACTCCCCTGAGCAACAAACCTAGGTGGTTGCTCCATATAAACTTCATCCTCAAGGTCACCGTGTAAAAAAACACTTAATGTCCATCCGATAGAAGGGCCAACGGCTAACAACAGCCATGGATAGAAAAAGGCGGACTGATGCTATCTTAGCCACAAGAGATATGGTATCACTATAATCGAGGCCAAATATCTGAGTATATCCTTTGGCAACAAGATGAGCCTTTAGACGATCAACCTTACCATCCGGACCAACCTTGACTGCATACACCCCAACGACAACCAACAGTAGATTTACCTGAAGGAAGAGAGACGAGCTCCCAAGTACCACTCGTATATAAAGCAGCCATCTCGTCAATCATAGCCTGTCGCCATCCTGGATGAGACAATGCTTCACCTGTAGACTTAGGGATGGAAACAGAGGACAAAAAAGATAGAAAAGCATAATAAGGTGATGACAAACGATGATAACTCAAACCGACATAATGGGGATTAGGATTAAGGGTGGTCCGTATACCTTTCCGAAGTGCAATCAGTTGATTAAGAGGAGACAAGTCTGCGGTATTAGCAGGGTCAGGTGCAAGACGTGAATCAGCTGGGCCTGATGTTGGGCGCGGACGACGATGATATGTCAAAAGTGGTGTTCCTGTGGCAGGGAGTCTAGGAAGAGCCACACAAGACTCCTCAACGGTTGGAATGGATAAGACTTCTATAGCGGAAGGTGAAGGGGGATCTATAGGAGACTCGAGTAAGACTTCTGTGGCGGAAGGAGAAGGAGGAGCTATAGTAGACTCCTTAAAGGTCGGTATAGGTAAGATCGCAGATATACCAAGGGGTTCAGAATGGTCAGAAGAGGTAAAGAAAAGTTTAGACTCAAAAAATGTGACGTCAGAGGACATAAAGTACCGACGAAGATCAAGTGAGTAACAACGATATCCCTTCTGAACACGAGAATAACCAAGGAAGACACACTTGAGAGCACGCGGAGCTAACTTATCTTTTCTAGGGGCTAAGTTATGAACGAAACAAGTGCTCCCAAAAACACGAGGGGGAACAGAATATACGGGTGATTGGGGAAACAATACTGCATACGGTATCTGATTTTGGATGGGAGAGGAAGGCATCCGATTAACTAAATAACAAGCTGTGAGAACTGCATCGCCCCAAAAACGCAGCGTAACATGAAATTCAATGAGAAGTGTGCGAGCAGTCTCAATTATGTGCCTATTCTTTCTTTTTGCAACCCCATTTTGCTGAGAGGTATAAGGACAAGAGGTCAGATGAATAATTCCTTGAGAAGTCATAAATTTTGAAATTGAATGGATAAATATTCTAAGGCATTATCACTGCGAAAAGTGCGAATAGAGACACCAAATTGATTTTTAATTTCAGAACAAAAATTCTGGAATATATAAAACAACTTCGAACGATCTTTCATTAAGAAAATCCAAGAACATCTTGAATGATCATCAATGAAACTAACAAAATAACAAAATCCCAAGGTTGAACCGACTTTATTAGGACTCCATATATCATAATGAACTAAAGAAAAAATAGACTCTGCGTGACTCTCAATACTACGAGGATAGGAGGCTCGGGTATGTTTCCCTAGCTGACATGACTCACATTCTAATGTGGATAAACTAGACAAACTAGGCACCATCTTCTGGAGTTTGGATAAGCTTGGATGTCTTAAATGTCTGTGAATTAGGTATGGAGGATATGTAACTAGACATGCCTTCGAGGATTTTAGGGAGTTAAGGTAGTAAAGCCCTTCTGATTCAAGTCCTATTAAGTCCAATTCCAATTGTCTGTCCTGTACTGCGGTCCTGCATAATAAAAGAATCATCAATAAAATATATACCACAACGGAGGGCACGAGTCAAACGACTAACAGATGCGTGATTAAATGGATAGCCAGGGACATAGAGAACGGAATCTAGAGTGATAGAGGGTAGGGGATTCGCTTGTCCAACTCCTTTTGCTTTGGTTTGAGACCCATTGGCTAAAGTAACAGAGGGAAGAGGCTGTGAATACGCAATATTTGACAAAAGTGATTTATTACCAGAGATGATCAGAAGCGGTTGAGTCCACAACCCATTGTTCAAGAGGACTAGACTGGGAAACACAAGCAAAAGATTATCAGCAACAGAAGTATTAGTCTGAGCAACAGAAGCTACTTGTGGAGATGTATGCTTACTTGCTCGATACCGAAGGAACTCATTATACTCCCCTTCAGATAAAGAAAACCCCTGGTTACCTGTAGTCTCAGTCTGAGCAACATAAGCATTTTCGGGTGGGCGGCCATGTAGAGAATAGCATACATCACGTGTGTCCAAGTTTATGACAATAAGGCACTTGGGTCTAGATCTTCCAACACGACCTCCTCCTTGTCTATTCTCCATAGTATGAGATGCCCGATTGTCCACTGATTGGGATACGAGGACAGATGAGTCAAGTGTCTGTGATGAGCTCCTTGGGTGACTAGGTGCTGCAGCAAGGCGAAGTAATCGAGAGAATAATTCATCAACTGTGAGGACGGTTGGACTAGCCAAAATATGGTCACGTACTGAATCAAGGTCATTAGGGAGTCCAGCGAGTGTAAGAACTAGAAACATCTTCTGTCGTTGCTCTTGTTGTTTTTCAATACTAGCAGAAACTGGCATCAACGTCTCAAATTCTTCCATGACTGCCTGAACTTGTCCCAAGTAAGTAGACATATCTAATTCCTGTTTCTTCAATCTTGTCATTCGCGATATTACATCATAGAAACGAGATATGTCATTAGTGTATAGATTATGAGCCTTTTCCCAAACTAAATAACATGTCTGGAATGGACGAAACAAGGGAATCAACTTGGAATCAATAGATCGCCACATGATACTACATAACTGAGCATCGACCTTCTCCCACTGTGTTTTGGCCTTTTCATCACCTTCGCTAGTTTTTTTGTTAAATGATCTTGAACTCCTTGACCTTTACACCACAACTCGACAGATGAAGCCCAATCTAAGTAGTTTGAACCTCTAATTAAAGGTTCTGAGGTAATCATAACACCAGAACTGCCAGAACCCGAGTTTCTAGGCCCTAAAGCATCGACTCCCAAAGACATAGTAGGATTATCACCAAATAATAAAAGAAATCAACTGAAAATTCTCTGAAACAGATGAAGAAAATACTGCGTTTGCCGGAAAAGTACCGTAGCTGCCGGAAATATCAGTGTAGTCGCCGAAAAAACTCAAAGTGGTCAGAATTAAAAAATAAAAATATGGACAGACTCGGAATTGCAGGGCGATCCAACTGTCCTGAAGGAGCAAAGCCAAAAACTGACCAGAAGGGGTGCCACGCGCCGGCGTGTGGGCTCACGCGCGCGAAACTCCGGTGGCGCGTGGGAGCGCGTGCTACACTGTTTGCCGGAGATTTTTTCTGGGGTTTGGTCGCCGGTCAGTGGCGACTCTTGTGGTAGTGTTGGATTTTGCATAACACTAATAGAAACCAAGCAAACGCAAATAGGCTTGAAAAAGTCGCCGGAAAAGGGTTCCGGTGACTGATTTCTCTTCCCAGAATTGCTGGAATTTATGCACAGCAATAGATCTCTCACAATTGCTCTGATACCATGTGAGAATGCATGGGAAATATTGTTGATGTATTTCATACGTTACAATAAGCCCTATATATACACACACAACATGTCCTCCTAATATATATTGGATTAGGGCTATTTATTTACTCCTATTTACATTAGTATTCTAACGGGAGAGATTTAGTGCAGTGACTTGGTGTGATCATTATATGACAAGGATGATCTCATCTTAAGCAATTATATTCCTTCCAGAAAAATATGTCGTATGAGTTGTGAGGGTTAATACCCCAACTGCTTGTTGTCTTATTCTGTGAAATAACCTGGTATGATCTGTCTTAACAGGCTTTGAATCCGGACAGACCTGTCGTCTTTATAAACACAGGTCAGGCAAATTTCTATCTCAAATCAAATTATCCAGGCTTGTCAAATGCAGTTTAAATGTTCTTGTCCTAAGCTGTTGCCTTATCTGCTTTTCCAAACTAGATTTGTTGCTTGCATTTGAAACAAATGACCGTAAAGCTGTAAATAACCCAATGGAAGCAAATATCGTGGCTGAGGTATGAATGTCTCTTGCTTCTTCCGTGAATATTAATGACCGTTAGCATCGGATCGCAAGAAATATATTAAGCTGCAATTTCTGTATAATGATTTTGGCCACAGATAGTGCGTAGGCTGTTGAGCAGAGGTATATTGGAGGAAGATATAGGCATCATTACACCCTACAACTCTCAGGCAGATCTTATCCGGCAATCTGTTTCCACATCAGTGGAGGTACATACGATTGATAAATACCAGGTAATATATGTTGACGCAATCACATTCTTGAAAAACATCTTAAATTTGCAATTTTTCTTATTCATTATAAAAGACAGCTGCTTTATGGCAGTGTAGTAGAAGGGGAAAGGAAATCACTAGACCAGTCTTACTAGAAACATATCTGTCGATGGTTATTCTCTGACACGTTTGTAATTGTCAACTACACACATAGGCGACCTAGTACAGTTTTGAACTATAGGGTCCTGAATGCCAGCTGGAAGTAGAGAGCAGAAAAATGGTTGGCTTTCCGTTTCTGAAATAGAAGTTGAAGAAGCCTAAAACTTCTCAAAACCCTAACCCAGAACAAGTAGTCTAATCCCTCGCATCTCACAATGCTACTTCAGAGACACTTACTTATGTTCACCTGACTTTGCCTAGAAAAAGCCCCAAGTCCTTGTCCAGTTGTTCATTATCTATCCTCAACCGTTTAAGATTATCTGTGCCAGCTGTTAGCCCCAAGAAGCTCGTTTGGCAATTCATGAATGATCCAATCTACCCGATTGTTTGCTTTTAGAATCATTTTCTGTGGCTCATGGTGGTCTTGCAGTTACATCAACTAACTTGATTTCTTAGGTAGAAAGGACTAAGAGATTGGTACATTCCCTAATTGTTCTAATGTAATCTACTCTTTGCAGGGAAGGGATAAAGATTGCATTCTGCTATCCTTTGTAAGGTCAAGTGAAAATCCAAGAAACTACGTTTCTTCATTGCTTGGAGACTGGCACAGGATTAACGTGGCTCTTACACGTGCTAAGGTTTAGATACTGTTCCTTGAGATATTTGACTGAAAATTTTGCTCTATTTGAGACTTTGTGAAGTTCCTCAGATTATATGGAATAATGTACTTCTCTTTTGATTGAACAGAAGAAGTTGATAATGGTAGGTTCATGCATTACACTATCAAATGTGCCTCTGCTAAAACTTCTCATAGAAAAGGTGGAAGAGCAAGGTGGCATTTTGAGCGTCTCCAAGAAGGATATTGCTCATAAGCCGGAATTGAAGAGATGCTCCACCCTGAGATGATGGTAAAGATGGACACCCCCCAAAACCCCCCATTTTTGCTGTATTGTAAATTATTGCAAAATTCAGTCCTCTTAGGGATTGACTTTTTGTATTCTAATGCAAATGTAAATATTAATGCTCTGCCAGACCGAGAACCAGCCATCCACTCTTGTGTAAATAATAGTAAAAGTTCCTGGGTGAACTGAACTTGTTCAAGGTTAAACTTTACATTTCGTGTGTGTCTATAAGATGTATCAGATTGCCATTCCAATGCTGGTAAATTGCTAGAATGTTTTTACAATGGGTCACCTTTCATCAATAACGGAATTGACAGACATTGATCAATATAGCCAATTTAATTTGCACCTTCAATTTCGCTGCATTATGTTGGCAAAATCTACCTAGTGTTTTTGTTCGCAAAATAAATAAGGACTAACTAATAAAAGCAATCTTTGTATTGCAGTTAGCCAATGAGGTAAAATATGGTATTATAAGATGTGATGAGAATTCTCGAATTGATTTACAGGGGTGCCGTCCAACATGTTTAGTAAGGTCAATGTATTCTGCACTCGGGCAAAATAATGGAAGCAAGACAAGTTCCCATAAACAAATCTCTATGAAATTTAAATATTGTTTAGTTATTATAGATAAAATTATCCAAATAAACACTTTTTTTTTTAGAACTTACAGTAAAAGATATAAAAAAAATTACTTTGATTTAGAAACTCAAAAGATAAACATATTTCACTAAATAAAAACTAAAGAAAGCTAATATATTATTAACAAATATATTCTTTCTACCAAAGCTTATATTATGACAACAGAACACTAGTAGTGCTTTCTTTATTATGAAATAAATGACTATTAACATAAGTGATAATAAAAGTAGTTGTAAAGGGATAGTTTTATAAAGAGTACTGTTAAAATGAGAGTTGTTGTTATAGATAAAAGGTTATTATAAAGAAAACAAAAACTTTAACTATTAATAGCGGAATGTTATTTCCCCTGAAGTGCAATCGAAATGTAGTTTCTGAAGTAAAATCACCGGAAGCAGAAACAAAAACACTGCCAGAAACCTCTTATAACACTATCTGGTTCATTTGTGAAAACCAGAAACCGGCCAACTTCTTTGGAAAAAGAAACAATAGTTTTCCGGGGAGCAAGGGGAAAAAGATAATGGAAATCGAACCACCCTTAATATATTGTGTGAAAAATGCCCACGGGCACCATTGCAATATAAGCTTTGGTGGTAAGCACAACTTAATGTCCTAAATTATTATATTCACATTTTTTTCTGTTTGAAGTGGACATTCACATGCTTGCTGCATACACAGTGTTTTTTTTTTTTTCTGTTTTGAAGTGGACATTCACATGCTTGTTGCATACACAGTTGAAATAGCTGGCTTAAGATGGCATCCGTTGTATTTTTATCGAGAGCAAAACTCACCAACATTTGCTCAAGTGACCTATTTGTGTACGAGATATTTGCAGATACCCAACAAAATAATCAAGCCTCTGTAATCAAATTCATTGCCCATGGTAACAGTAGTTTTGGGCTAGTTAACAGACAAAACTTCGTATAGTATAATCAACAAACAAGGAAATAAAAGAAAATGAGTTGAAAAAAAAAACAAAGTTTTTAACCAAATATCCTACCTAAAGCTCTCAGTTCGCTTCTCCTTATAGCAGCTCTCGCAGAAAATGTTGGACAGGTCTTATCAAACTCTTGAATTCACTGTTGGCTCTCTTCAAAAGGAATAATCTCCTCAGTAACATTTATTATTTCCTCGACTTCAACTTCCTTTGCTTCATATTCCTCCTCTTCATCACTAGCTTCCCCGTCACGCAACTTCTCCCTCTCCGTTTTCTCCTCTTCATGCAGCCGCTTCCACTCATTAATCCATGCTTCCCATTCTTCTTTCAACTTCTTTCGTTTTTCACGATCTTGCTCACTCAATTGCAATGAAACATCCTGATCCTCTGCCTCATACTTCTTGCTGTATCTTTTCAAGTTCTTAGCTATCTCTTCCTCTTTCTCCTTGCTCAAGAAAGATGGTGGCCTAGGGCGCCACAAATACTGCAGCAAACAAAAGGCATTTATTATATAGATGAGTATCCAGCAGGTCACGTAATGAATATAAGCATGTTCATTCAAAAAACAGGCGTAGCCAAGCAGAGCATACAACCCCATATAGCAAATATGAGATGATGAACAGGGAAATTGTGTCAAATATACATTAGCAGCATTCGAAAGATAACAGGTAATCAGTAATTGCCCGTTCTGCGACTGCATAGTAAAAGGTGCAGCAAACCCTTAGTGCTGAGTAAGTCCTAGCACATCAACTAACAGAGAACCAGCCCTAGAGCAACAAGTATATCATGTAAGGAACGCATATCAGGACCCCGGGAGAGGGGGGGGGGGTCTAAGGATCAGTAACCATCCCAAACATATAGTAACAATTTAGGAGGCAGAATAATTTGAGCAGTGTGACCGAGTCGCTTATAGGCCAAAGTAGGAACAAGTACAACAATGTATGGAAAGGCTGTTACCTGGAAGAAATGATCCTTAAGTATCCTATACAACAGCTTTCCATTGAAAGACCAGATGTTGAATCCATTTTCCATCTCATGAACTGAGGTAACAGATGTTGCTACATACCTTGAAATGCCCAATAAGCAAAAGTATAAGAACCAAAATAGGAAGGTGTATAAGGGCAAAACTAATGGAAGAGCAAAATTCAATACCTTCCAGTAGGATCCCATTCAACATCTGTGGCCATAAAATGCTCAGCAGATGCCATGGTTTCAAGCTCATCGACATCAAAGAATTCCAACTGCCCATTGAAACCTTTCAGTCCAGCCAAAATAAGGAAGCGGCCTCCAGGTGACCAGTAGAGAGCATTAGCCTGCTTTCCCTTAAGAGTAGTCAGCTTTGAAACACGGCCCGTATTAGTGCCAGACCGCACAGAGTAGAAACTGATGTCTGGCCTAGGGTTGTCACCGTGGATAACAGCAAATCTGTGACCCTTTGGCTCCCAGGCAAATGCAATGATTTTGTCGTTCTTGTTGTCAAGCTCCAAAACCTCAATCGGAATGTCCCGTTCTTTGATTCTGAACAGCTCAAAACCAGTGTAAGTGCTTTTCTTAGTCTTCGTGTACCGGTCAACTTTAACAGCAAGGTAGTCTCCATTGCTTTGCCAATACATTTTGCAATCACTAACGCTGAAGAGATTCTTCTGCCTCAACTCCTCTTTGCTTGGGATTTGCACAAGACTGACCTGTCAATTTAATACAAGTTTAATTCAAATGCAAATACAAGTAGTTCCTCCAAATTAGTGATGAATTGCATAAAAGTTTTAGCACAAACCCTGGCCGGTTGATTTCCGCATTCAGGAACAAAAAGTGCAAGAATTGGATCTGCTGGCGACCAGCTAAAATCCATAACATTTTCAACCTTGATAGATTTCTTGTCTATAAGAGAGAAAGTCTCTGTTTCATAAACAGAGATGACATTCTTTCCTATTCTTGCAAAGTACTTGTCTTCTTTACCACCACTCCACCTGAAATCGTCTCAAAAAGAAAGTTAAGAAAGTATTTCAGCCCCACTTTTCATTATATTTCTGAGGAATCTGTATTCACTCAAGTATGCAAGAGTTTGCAGATGTTGGCATAACTTTAACAACAGGTAGCAGAGAAGGATAGAAAGCGTCTCTTACAATAGGATCAAATCTCACCTAAAAACTGGCCACGACACACCAGTAACACCTCCAGTTCCTCCAACTGCAAATTCATCGGCACTTCCCTTGAAATCTCTCATCACTTTCCCAGTTCTCACATCAAAAATATTTAGCACAACCCTCTGAAAGAAATCAAAATTAGAGACAATCCAGTATGGCTACAATCAGATACACAAACACAATAAAGCTCAGACTTACATGAGTGTCACGGGGGTTACTTGGTTCGTGGCTGCTGTATGTCACCAGATACCTCTCACCAGGGGAGAAATCAATCAGCTTTACCTGAATTTAAATCCAGCAGAGGTAAGTCACAGAACACCCGCAAAGGTTCATTAGAAAACAAACAGAAACTAACCTGTGGATGTGCATAGCGCATCAGACGGTTGAAAGTGGTGGCACCACCCCAAATTGCAGCACCTTGTCTGTGAACTGTTGCCAAATACGTTCCCAGAGGGGACCATTGAACAAAACTCTCAGTCCAGAACTGCACTCAAAGAGACATCGTTAGCAAATGTTAAGTAATTACCCATCTTCATAAAAGAAAAAAACATCTTTTGAAGAAACATTTTTTGTACAAGACACATTTCGAATTCTGAAAATATGAGACACTAAACAGTAAAAAAAAGAGTACAAAGAGGACCTCTGTGTCAGTGGCCCCCATGAATGGATAGCTAAATGAGCACAAAGAGGAAATAAGTTCACTTACAGAACGTTTGTAAACAAGCTCAGGCTTCAACTGTCTTGCATCATTCCAGAGGACCTCTGTGTCAGTGCCAGCCCGAATCACAAACTGATCTCTAGCTTTCTCATCAGTAAGCCACTGTTGCAGATTCTCCTGCCAGGATACAAACATCTCAATATAAGCAGATGAATGAAAAACTAATATTTAATTCACATTGTGCTCGCCGGAGAAAAAGACGGCTGATGAAGAGCCTAACCCCTGGAACATAAGGCTTGATCTCTGGTGGAGCCCACTCATCGGGAACTTTCAGGAATTTCTCAATGTCGTCAAACATGTTAACAGCAAATATATGCGACCTATCTAACTTGTATCCATGTGTCTTCTCCTTACTCAGCTCAGCTTCCTAAAGCAGAAAAACATAGCAACATGACACTGGTTAACATCTTCCACAATTCCGTTACAAGTCTCACGCATTGTCTAAACAAATGAGATACATTGTAGCTGCTAAAGAGAAAAAAATGGAGTACCTGAGGAGTATTATACTCGATGAAGCAGTACCCAAGGGTTTTCTGAGTCTCGGGATCAACAGGCATCCAAAGACCATCCTCCTTAATAACACCAAGTTGGCTGTAAATTTTCCGAACTACTCCTTCCAACTTCTCAAATTTCTCTTTAGGCACCACAGGAAGATTGTCCACCACCAGTATGTTCCCAAAACCAGCATCAAACTCCAAGGGGTCCTCCTCCATTAAGTCATCATCATCACTGATAATATCCAAATAATATACAAAATTCAAAACCAAACGAAAACTACAAAACCTATTTTCATAGTATATGAACCAAAAGAGAATTTAAACTCTACAAACCCTTTCTTTATCGGTATGAACCAAAGCCACAATTACAAACCAAAAGAACCTAAACTTCAAACAAAACAAACGAATCCAAGTAGAAACACATAAAAATTCATATATAAATTAAGGTATTACCCAGTGTCTGAAAATACAAATGGAGATATCAAATCCCCAATAGAGACGCTAAAAAGTATATCTTATCAACATATGAACAAAAAACTCAGGGAGAATCCAAAAACACATGAAAAATCTAATCAAGGTTTTTTAACTGGTAATGAATCTATAACTCAACATATTCAAGACTCGCAAATACAAAACTCAACATATTCAAAATCCAACAACAACAACAAAGTGAAATCCCACAAGTGAGGCAGCGGGAGGTAGTGAGTACACAAAACCCAAGAAAACACTAAAAGTCTAATCTTCACAACATATTAACAGGCCTTGCACACTCAATAGAAGAACATTGACAAAATCCAAACTTCACAGCATAGAAAAGAATCCCAGACATATACGTCCATAATAATTTAACACATTGAACTGGATATAAACATAAAATAAAACCAACAAACTCAAAAACCCAACAAAACACTAGAAATTTCTAATCTTCAAAGCATATTAACCAAAACAATAAACTCAAACTCAAAAAAATTTAAAAAGACCCAAACTTTACAGCAAAAAAAGGAAACACATAAGCATCACCACATAAAAAGCGCGTATACAAATCATAAAAAAGCAGAAACACAAAACAAACAAGGGAAAGTCAAGATTTAAGACCTGGGTATGCCACAATCTTCACCAGGAGGAAGATGAATGGATTCAAGATCGATTTGGGAAAGATCCACACCAATCCTAGCGGCTATGGCTGTGATTTCTCCCATAGACGTAACGTCCGCCATGATTGGAACTATCTTCTCTTTGTTTAGCTTTCTTTCTGTGTTCTATATGGAATGGTGCGTATAGGAGAGAGATAGCCACCTTTGAAGCTGAAAGCAGAATATGAGCTTAGCGATAGAG
This sequence comes from Nicotiana noctiflora, assembly GCA_032618575.1. Taxonomy (NCBI): domain Eukaryota; kingdom Viridiplantae; phylum Streptophyta; class Magnoliopsida; order Solanales; family Solanaceae; genus Nicotiana; species Nicotiana noctiflora. Next base: position 194,734 of record JASVEL010005761.1, read on the forward strand.
GCAATGTGCACGCATACAAAGAGTGGCAAGGTAGGGTTTTTCTGTAGCTCTTATTGGGGTTACGCTCTTCTTTTTATTTATTCCGGGTAAATGGGTCGGTTAAATGGGTGGGTTAGGGAGGACTCTCCCATTGGATCTTTTTTGAAGTATTAATCAAAATAATAATTGCTTATCCAATAATTTAAACTAAAATTAATCAGTGGATGTGGATGTTTATTATATTTATATAACTAAAGTTAGGATACGTGCATGAATACTCTATATCAATGTATATAAATTTTTAAGAAATACTAGTTTCTATATACGTGTGTTTCACACGTAACTCTCCCGCTAAGATGGCAAAAAATTAAAAAAAAAAGTAAAAAAAAGAATAAATTTAAAAGTGTACAATAAAATAAACGCCTTATTAAAAACACGTTATTATCGTGTAAACGAAAAATATTCATACAAACCTTCACCTGTATTTTATTAGTCTTAGAATTACATTGCACAATTGAAAATTATCATTCAATTATTATTTTATTATTTAAAATTTTAAAAATAACTCAATTAATTTGAATTGTAAAGTAATCCTAATATTTAGGAACTCACAAAAGATATCTAACTTAAATTTAGTACTTTATACGTACTAATATCAATTAAGACTTTAAAAAATAGCAGAAATTTGCCACATCGTTTAGATTATTATAAATGTTAGTAGGGCTTAGTACTTTAAAATTTCATTTATATTAGAATGTTTTATATTGTAAAATAATTAATTGTTTTAATTCCTTCTTCACATATAACTCAACATTCCACGTTGTTTTGTAATTGCCACACGAAAGGGAAAGGTAAGTATATAGACTCCTAAAGTTATTTGAGTTTCATGACAAATTTATTGAATTTACGTTTTTGTACATTGTATTGAAGAGGTAATTTAATTTTTAAAGGATATTTTTGTAAACCAACATTATTTTCATGCATTTATAATAATATATATATATAAGCTCTTCAAAATAAACTTTTTAAAATATAAGCTCTTGCGAAACGAATATTCATCCTATTTAGTCAGCAAAGTAACAATTGTCAAGCTAAGTTTGAAAATAACCAAGACAATTTTGGAAGATCAATAATCTATTATGTGTCTCTATTTTTGTTTTGCATATCAAAATGATCATCCATCTAGCTAGGTACTGTATATTTTCGACAGGTCAATTATAAAAACAAAAAAATAAGCAATGACAAATTATGCAATTAAATAATAAAAATTTATCGAGAATCATGTTTAGTGATAAATTAACAAAAGATTATAAAGAAATTTTATTAACCAAAAGATGAATTTCGTATCTAAGTCCTATTTGATAAGTCAAATTAATTAATAAACTCTTTTAGTAATAATATTTTTTTTTCACCAAAAAAAAAGTCTGTCTCCATCTATTTAATAAAAAATAGTCTAATGGCACGCGCTTTCTATGTATATCCTATATTCATGAATATACAATTTTGTAAAATATCTGTATATGTCTTATATATCTATATAGTAATATGTTTGAGTTGTAAATAAAAAAAATTAAAAAGTAATCGCCTCATATAAGTCCCCGAATGCCTTGTTATTATTGTTATCTCGTATTGCATATGCCGTTGAGTTACTATTTTACAAGAAATAATGTATAAAATATATGGAGAATTGCTATTCTTTAGATTGAAAGAAGAAAAATTATAACTCATATAGAGTACATTTTGTCTTATATTATGTTTTCATTATCGCTTTAAGTTTGCACTTAACCAATTTTGATATAATCGATTTTGCGCTCTCTCCAATTTCGTTTTTGCCAATGTTTTGTTATAGAAATAAATTTATGTATATATGGGTTTTATCAACTTGAATAATAATTTTTCATATATGAGTAGTTTTTAAAAAAAAAAAGTGAATTGAATTGTTTTTGAGATTAGTTCTAAAACATAATTATTATTATTTTGGGGAAAAAATTATTCAAATTCTTAGTATTAACTCATCTACAATTTTAAATGTTTAACTGTAATTATAATTGAATTTAACAAAAAACTATTTTCAAAATAGTAAAATATCCATCTAATATTTGATTTTGGATGGTTGTATTTGCAGAATTGTTAGGCCTCATTTGTTTGCACTTAATGGAGGTCTCAATCTTAATCATTCAAATCTGAGACATTAAGTGCGTTTGTTTCGAAAGTCTGAATCTTAATTATTCAGATCTTAATCATTAAGCGTGTTTGTTTTTTTTACTTCACAACCACTTAATGGGTATGAATAGGTCTGTATGATTAAGATCTATAACAGAGACTTAATTTCATTAAGATGCTATCACATATTCATTATTAACCGTTATCACCGCCTACCATTATCAACTACCACCGTGTCACCACCACCACCATACTCAACCACCACCACCACACACATCCCCCACCATCACCTCCACCAACATCATCCTTAATCATAGCCTCCATTATCAACCATCACCACCTACTATCCCCATGTGACGACCCAAAGGGTCATCACTTATTTAATTAATCATTTCGAGCTTCTGAGGCCTTGAAAACCTCATTCTATGTTGCCTCGATTTACGTGCACGATCCGAGCATGTAGCCGGAAAGATTTTGTGATAGAAAATACGAATTCTATGAGAAATTTGGATAAAAATGATATTAATATTGATATGGTTGACTTCTGTCAACATTTTTAGTAAACGGATCCGGACTCGAGATTTGATGGTCCCGAGAGGTCCGTAGGAAAATATGGGACTCGGACACGCGTCCGGAGTCGAATTCGAGGCCTAGAGCCCGAGTTATGAATTTTTACGTGAAATTGTTTTTTGATGCAATTATTAAAGGAAATAAATTAATCGACCTTGGCATCGGGCTCGTATTTTGGTTCCGACGCCCAGCACAAGTCTTAAATATTATATATGTGATTGTTGTAAAGTTTGGTGACATTCGGATGTCGTTTGAGATGTTTTGGACCTTGAGTCCCAAGTCTGAAAGTTTTGAAAACTAAAGGTATGAAAATCATGCATTTGAGGCTTGATTTGATGAAAACGAGGTGATATTGGCGACGTGATCGCACGAACAAGTTCATAATGTGTTTTTGAGGTTATGTGCATATTTGGTTTGGAGCCCCGAGGGCTCGAGTGAACTTTGGATAGGCCACGAGATCAATTTTTCATGTTAGAAGTTGCTGTCTGCAACTGGTCTGCAGAGTTCGCAAATGCGAACAATAGTTCGCAAATGCGAACTCCCCACTATTCTGCAGAGTTCGCAAATGCGAGTTCGCAAATGCGAACTCCCCCCCCTATTGTGTCTGTGTTCGCAAATGCGAACAATAGTTCGCAAATGCGAACTTGACCCTTCTGTGCCTGTGTTCGCAAATGCGAGCTATGGTTCGCAAATGCGAACTGGCCACTATTCCGCCCGGGTTCGCAAATGCGAACAATAGTTCGCAAATGCGAACCTCCCCATATTTAGCCTGTGTTCGCAATTGCGAACAATAGTTCGCAAATGCGAACTTCCCAGTTTTGTCTTGGCTTCGCAAATGCGAAGAAATGTTCGCAAATGCGAACTTCCCACCCTTAGCTTATTTTTCAAACTCCGGAAATTGGTCGGGGTTCGCAATTGCGAACCCATGTTCGCAAATGCGAACACAGAGACCTGAAAAACACGGATTTCAGTCATTTCTTCACATTTTTACAAAACTAAAACACCCATTTGCGATTCTTCAAGGATTTCTTCTTCATCAAATCGATCGTAAGTCACTTTTTACTTAATTCTTTCAATTCCTAACATCATTAAACATGTTTTTCATTAGAAATCAAATGTTTTCATGGTAAAATTCTTGTTTTTGTTAGAAAATAGGGTTTTTCATAAATTGGGAATCGGACCTCGAATTGAGGTCCGATTTTGAAACAAATTATATACATGAACTCGTGGGGAATGGGTAACCGGATTTTGGTCCTAACCCCGAATTCCGACCATGTGGGCCCGGGGTTGAAATTTACTATTCACGGCAGAATGTTGTAAAAGCGGTATTTGGTATTACGAATTAGCCTGTCGAGTAGTAATGATTATATTAAATCAATCGCGTATGATACGCGTTGGATCGGAGCCAAATTGAAAGAAAAGACATTTCCACGCAGATTGAATTGTTCATAAAGATTCGAGGTAAGTGGTTTCTTCTATCCTA